>JABWTJ010000788.1:222168-293239 GCA_016801875.1 Solanum sitiens
AACGACTTATAGACTGGAAATACTAGAGAATATGGAAGGATTTTTGGCCAGTGGTGGAGGCAAGATTCTTTTTTCTTTGACAAGATCAAGGGAATAACAGTTTGATGATGAGAAGTTAGCCGAATTCGGGATACGTGTGTTCGAGGAGAGCTAAAGAAGGCAATAATTGATGAGGAAGGCTGTCTTGAGGACTTAAGGAAGGGTAATGTGGTGCCTCGTGTTTGATGATTTGATCCATCACTATCCTTTCAAGAGCTCATAGTTTCGGATATTCTATACATCCTGGTGCAACCAAGATGTACCGTGACCTAAAGCAACACTTTTGGTGGAGTAGAATGAAGCGCGACATTGTTGATTTTGTTGCCAAATGTCCAAATTGCCAGCAAGTAAAGTATGAACACCAGAGGCCCGGAGGAACACTTCAGAGAATGCCCATTCCTGAATGGAAGTGGGAGAAAATTGCAATGGACTTCGTGGTTGGTCTTCCAAAGACATTGGGTAAGTTTGACTCTATTTGGGTAATTGTGGACAGATTAACTAAGTCTGCTCACTTCATTCCGGTCAAGGTGACCTACAATGCAGAGAAGTTAGCCAAAATCTACATCTCAGAAATTGTTCGATTGCATGGAGTTCCACTCTCCATTATATAAGATAGAGGTACGCAGTTTACTTCTAAGTTTTGGAGAACATTGCATGCGGAATTAGGTACTAGGTTGGACCTTAGTACTGCATTTCACCCTCAGACCGATGGTCAGTCTGAGCGAACGATTCAAGTGTTGGAGGATATGCTTCGCGCATGTGTGATTGAATTTGGTGGTCATTGGGATAACTTCTTACCCTTAGCGGAGTTTTCATACAATAATAGCTATCACTCCAGTATTGACATGGCCCCATTTGAAGCATTGTATGGGAGGAGCATGTGGTCCTCCCATTGGGTTGGTTTGACGCATTTGAAGTTAGCTTGGGTACTGATCTGTTGAGGGATCTTTGGAGAGGTGAAATCTAGTTCAAGAAAAGCTTTTAGCAGGCTCAGTAGGCAAAGGAATATGCAGATCGAAAGGTTGAGACTTGGAGTTCAATGGAGGGTGAACAAGTTCTTGCTGAAGGTTCACCCATGAAAGGGGTGATGCGGTTTGGAAAAAGGGGTAAGCTAAGTCAAGTATATTGGACGCATTTGAAGTACTTAAGCGAGTAGGGGAGGTGGGCTTTATGAATTTAGCCTTGCCTCCAGGGTGTCAGGAGTGCATCCGGATTTTCCATGTGTCTATGTTGAAAAGTACCATGGGAATGGAAACTACATCATTCGTTGGGATTCGGTTCTGCTTGATGAAAATTTGTCTATGAGGAGGAACCTGTTGCTATTTTAGATAGAGAAATTCGCAAGTTGAGATCAAGGGAGATTGCATCCATCAAAGTTCAATGGAAGAATCGACCAGTTGAAGAGGCCACTTGGGAGAAGGAGGCTGATATGCAAGAAAAATATCCGCATCTGTTCACAGATTCAGGTACTCCTTCTCGTCCTTGTTTTTCTAATTTTGATCGTTCGAGGACGAACGATGGGTCAATTGGTATCTATTGTAATGACCTGCTTACTCATTTTGAGCAGCAGATTTTATTTCTGGAAAAACTGTCTGAGACGACGTATCCCACGATGGACCGTCATGGGCACGACGGACCGTCGAGGGTGTCTCGTTCCAAAACACTTGGAATTCTTATATTTGAGTGCTGAAATCGACTCTCTGAACTTTGTGACGGACCTGCAGGACGGACCGTCACAGACACGACGGACCGTTGTGAGGTTCCGTTTCAAAACACTTCAACTCTTGAGAATTGGGTACTGGGAGCAATTCTCTGTCCGTCGTGACGAAAGTGCAGGACGGACCATAGTAGGCACGACGGACCGTCTCAGACTCATCAAGGAAATTGAGTCTCTGAAGGTTGTGACGAACCTGCAGGACGGACCATCGCAGGCACGACGGGCCGTCACAGGTTGCGTAATCCCAGTCTGGGTCGGATTTCTGGGTAAGTTTTAAAGGGGCGTTTTGGACTATTCCTGCTATAATTATGAATTTCGTGGGTTAATATTAATAACTCAAATTCTTGGGGGTGTAAAGGAGATAACCTTGAGTTAATTAGTGGGTTAATTCCTCATCTTTTATACTTAATTATATGCTAATTAGGGAAAAGAAAGAGGGTTTTGAAGAAGAAAAATAGAAAGAACAAGGAGAGAGAGGAACGATCGATAGAGTAGAGACAAACAAGAGGAAACAAAAGCTTTGAGAGATTTCTTGCTTGATCACGAATCCTCGGTGAAGGTAGGTTATGGTTTTGATACTATTCGTAGTAAACTCTTAATAGTGAATGATATGTATTGGTAGTATTGTAAACCCTTCTATATGCTTAATTGTATGCTTGCATGAATGTGATTATGTGATTATGATAAAATAAGCATAATGAAGCTTTTGAATCCAAAATCTTGAAGAAACCCTAATTCACCTTGTTATTGATGATGCCTTGGTATACAAGAAGGCTTGATGAACTAAAGTAATGAGATTGATGATGCCTTGGTATAAGAGAACGCTTGATGAATTGATAGAATGATGTTAGTGGATCGGAGTGTCATGTTCCGACACATAGTATTAGGGGATCGGGTGTCATGACCCGACACGTAGAATTAGGGGATCGGAGTGTCACGTACCGACACATAGTATTAGGGGATCGGGTGTCACGAACCGACACGTAGAATTAGGGGATCGGAGTGTCACGTACCGACACATAGTATTCAAGAGGGATTCGGGTTCACGAACCCGACACGTAGAAATTAAGGGGATCGCGAGTGTCACGTACGACAACAATAGTATTTAGGGGATCGGGTGGGTCAGAACCGACACGTAAGCATTAGGGGACAGAGTGTCAGTACCGACACATAGTTAGGGGATCGGGTGTCAGAACTGACACGTAGAATTAGAGGGATCGCAGTGTCCAGGTACCGACACATAGTAGTGAGGGGATCGAGTGTCACAGTCACCGCCACAAGGAGGTAAGAAAGATAATGAATCTTGAGAGATGTTAATATACTCAATGTAATGAAACTAATTCCCAAATGAGTGTGGTATTGAGGCTTGAGTCCTCATGGATGAACTTGGTAGTACTTATTGATGATTATAGTACTTGTTGCTACATGTTGAGTATTGTAGTTGATTTATGATATGAACTGATATATACTATTTTCTATTTTGAGTTGGCCGATGATACCTACTCAGTACTTGTGTTTTGTACTGACCCCCTACTTGTTGTTTCTTTCTTTGTTATTTGGGGGAATGCAGCAAACTTACCGTCGTCTTCAACTCAACAGCAATTCTAGCCAGTCTTCACTACACCGGATTTCAGGGTGAGCTAATGCTTCTAGCTTGGACTGGATCTTCTCTTCAATGTCTTGATGCCTTGAACTTCCAGCATGGACTAGCCTTTTATTTATTTTAGCTTCTTAGATACTTTTAGATTAGTAACTTGAGGATAGATGTTCTTGTGATGATGACTTCCAGATTTTGGGGATAATGAGTTATAAATTTTAAAAGTTATTTAATTGATTTCGTTAATGAGTTTTAAGTCTTCCGCTTTGTATTTTGTTCAATATGTTGGGGTTTTAGATTGGTTGGTTCGCTCACATAGTAGGATAAGTGTGGGTGCCACTCGCGGCTCGATTTTGGGTCGTGACATAACCGATTCTTATATATATATATATATATATATATATATATATATATATATATATATATATATATATATATATATATATATATATATATATATATATATATATTAAGAGTATTAAAATATTAAAATACTATATTAGATTTCATTATTCAATTTTCCCAAATTAAAACCCCTCTCTCTCTCAAAATATCTTATCTCTAGAACTCCATTGAAGACCAAGAGAAGAAAAAGACTTAGGGCTTCATCTAGGGTTAGTTTTTACCCCAGAGTCAATTTCAAAGAAGTTTTCGAAGTTTACAAGTTCATGAAAATCAAGGGTTTCACACAATCTCATGGGTTCTTTCATCAAACGATTTTAAAGGTTTAATAATGTCAATTTACAATTATATTGATGTATAATTGATAATTTTATTCTGTGAACCCATGATTTCCTTAATTTCTCAAGTATGCCTTATGAAGTGGGTTTGTTGATCATGAATGAATCTTGATGAATTATGCGTAAATTGACTTAGATTATTGAATTGTATCATCATCTATGATCTATTATGGTGAATTATTGATGTATTGATGTGTTGGTAATTGGAATTTATGTCCTTGAAGGAACGTTATGGTTGATTGTTATTGAACTTCTATTTTTATTTTATTTCTGCACTTTATCAAAATGGTTGAGTTGTAGGCTAACTTTAATATATAATAATGTAAGTGGTATGCCCATTATAGATATTTAATTATAAATTGTATGTAATATTAATTGAAGATGAATTTCAGAGTCTAAGCCTAAAACATTTGTCTTAACAAAGATAGAGAAAATTTCTTTCTTTACAAAGAGAGCTTGTTTTGATACCTAGCATCCCGTAAATAAAAGTTATATATGGAGAACAAAAAATTGATAAACTAATATTTTTATTTGAATTTTATTAAAACTTTTTCTTAAGCAAATATGTAATAGCCCGCTATTCGAAAGAAAAAAGAATGCCACGAGCCAAAAATGGACGTGATGACACTCATCTTATCTCACCAAGACAAGTCAATCTAAAACTCCACTATTATAATAAAATGCGTAAATTTTATAATTAACTTAAAAATACTCCCAAATTCTGCTTGTCACGTATACAAGCCTCTAAAGTATTACAATTGAATCAAAAAAATACAAGTCTCATATGACATTATTTCTAGAATAGAGAAATATCTTAAACATGAGTAAGGAGTAAGAAGGTCTGCTGAGATGACAAACAACTACCTCACAAATCTCAAGAAGCCTCGAAAAAGAAGAGAATATATCACAAAGTTCTGGGCTAGTAACCTATAAAAAATTGTAGAAGCAAGGGGTGAGTATCAAATTACAAGGTGTTCAACAAGTAAACCTCTAAACACAAGCTAAGGTGATAGAATACGGGTACTCCTTACACCTCAACCGAACCTCCACAACTACAACCTGCATAAAGTCATCCCAACCTAACAGTTCACAATTTACAAATCACATATCTTAACAACAACATTCTAACAATCACATATTCTCTACAACCATCTCAATATTCATCAATCACCACCTCCACAACTACAATCTACATAAAACCAGTACAACCTAACAGTTTACAATTTACAAAGTACACAACTCAACAACACTCTAACAATTACATTCCTCAACAACAAGCTCATTATTCATTAATCACAACTTCCATAAAAAGGTACTCACAATATCAAAAACACACAAGATCTAGTTCATTAATGACAAAAATGTGCAATGCGATGAAATTCAATGTCAAGTATAGTGATGCATGTCTTACCTAGTGATACACATCCGCTGTCTCTCAGTATGGGACCCATGGGGACATATTTGTCCATGCATCCATCGTGGTGTGCGATACGACCCTCTATAATAGTAATTATCACGGCGTATGATATAACCCTTGATAATAGTAACCATCTTGGAATGCAGTACGTCCCTCGAAATGGTACATCCTCTTTAATTTCTTATTCTTTCTCAATGCACATAACACTTGTAACTGCCATGTTTTAGAACAATACAAATGACATGTTTACACATATAAGGAGGAGATGACCATTTAATAACACTGCACAATTCACAACAAAATAATCATGTACAACATCAACAATTATTCAACAAGATTTTCAAACCATTCTCAACACATCACTCAAAAAGTTAATCGCATTACATTTTCATTACCCTTTTTCCATCATTAGAATTATTCAACGTGGACGTCAGCCAATCCCCAATTTCCATTACTCTCAAACACATATTCCAAGGAAATACATAAATTTCATACTTTTAACAAGGGATTAGAAATCCACTTGCCTCAATTAATCAACAATTTACTCCGCAACTCAAAGCAATCTATTCAAATAAATGACAAAATATGATTTCAAAACCAACGACACCATATGACTATGTATCTAGCCTAGACCCAAAAACTCACTCACCCAAACCTATAATCAAGTTCCTAATCTTGATGTCAATTAACATGCCAACTCTCATATTTCTAAATTCCAAGTCTAGGGTTTAATTCCAATTCCTCCAATATTATAAATCTAATAATATTCACATAATGAAATGCCCTAAACAATTGAATACCTATTTTGATAGGTCAAAACATGAATTATAATATGACAATAATAAGAAAACAAGTTAATTACAAACTATTCGAAAAGAATAAATTAAGGAATCTACGAATTCACATACTACACTGTAAATTCCCTGTACAACTATACAATATTTTAATATAAAATCTCTATTGGTTAACACTTCATGTTCCAACCATTTGCTCATGAATGATGGCTACCTGGCATTCTTTTCCCACCTACCCCACAAATTGAAAATACCCCACTTTTCTTAAAAATTTTTAACTTTAACCGTTTAAATCAATATTTTCTCTTTCTTTCTATTCCCTGCAGTTCTATTAATATGTATATAGGATAATATATAATTCTATTGTCATGACCAGAGAGCAACCCCTATTCATAACATGGCGTATTCGACCTTGAAGAGGTCTTATACAAGCCCTTGGCATTCATTACCTAAAAGCATGGGAAAATAGGGAGAATTTAAAACATTCTTTAAAACATAGTTCAAAAAGTATTTCACAAAAGAGGATGTCTTTCTAACTTCATTGTCTCAAACCATCTGATAAACCTTGAATAAAAGTCATTGAGACGCAGCCCATGCAAAGGCTAAAACATAAAAAATGACATAAAGGAACATAGAGGGTTTGTCCTCGAAGCTATGAGGATTGACAAAATCTTCAATCTTCTAACCTCCAAGCAAACTCAATCTCCCGATACCCTACATTTGATTAGAATGTAGGCAATATGCGTTATTACAAAGGTACTAAGTATGAAAGCTAACATAACAACATAAGATATCTCAAAATGGTTGGTCAACATAAGACATAATCATAAGAGATAACAACATAATCATAATATAGACATTATATCATAGCAAGTCAACATAAAGCGTAATCGTAAATTTATACTTCAACCACCTGTCTCTCATACTCAAGTGAACTACTTCTCAAGCCACCTCCAAGTATACATGTGCAAGGAAAAGGTAGCATCCCATACTACTACCTCAGGTAAGTACCTCTCTTTGGTCGTTCTTGGTCATAATCCACCTTCATAATTAAGACCTAAGTTCTAATTACATAAGAGCACTATACCCCTAAGTCACCTCACGTCACACTTGTCTAATGCATGTGGGGCTTCCCATTCTACCTCACACACTAAGCATATCCTGAAGCCACCCTATTCATATGTTACCCCCTTCTGAGTGTCACTAGAGACCAACTTTCATATTTGACAAGGAACTATCATCTTAAGCCAATCTTATCATGGAAGGCAACTATAACAACTATCCAAGCTTGGCATTCTTAATTAGCATAAGAGGACACTTCATAAGTAGCTTCAAGTCATACTTGTGCCATGTGTAAATGGCATCCCATTCTCCTATCCACACTAAGTACTCATTTAGGATAACTTACTCAATGCTAATTATCTTTCATTCTAGCCTATCAAAGAATAGCAAACTACCATGCTAGACCTAACTACCATGGAAATCATCATATCATACAATCAAAGCTATCATAGGAAGGTTACAAGTATACCAACCTAGCCACCATGAAACCACTCATCATGATGCAAGCTATCCATAGGGGAGTGTGAGTCCTCAACCCTAAGCTATCCTTAGGAGAGTCTAATGTCTCAACACTAAACTGTCATGAAATGGTCTTTGCCAAACCAAGTCAAGCTATGATGAAGGCATTGAAGTCATGCTACTTCAAGCTACCCTAGGAGAGTATCGATCCTCCATCCTAGGATACCATGCCTGTACTAATGCAAGATACCATGACAAGAATTCTAGCAATGCAATATCAAGCTAACATTAAGAGAGCTTAATTCCTCCATCCTGAGCTATCATGAGACCCTTCATCTGGAGCTACCATGAGACCTTTCATCCAACCTACTATGAGATCTACCATCCCAAGCTACATAATTAAACTATCTATGAGGTAATCATAAGGATCAACCTCAAGCTATTTTATTCTAACAAGAAGATTCATTTTAGGTGATTAACCTTCCACATTCTACATATATGCAAGCTAACTCATCATATTAGACTTAATCTATAAGCCCTAGTGATCAACATTATGACTTCAAGCTCTACATTCAAAATTTACTTCATAATGATCATAGTAGTCTAGATTGCAAGACCCCTACTACTATTTTAGATACCAAAAAACACATAAAACATCCAAAGGCACACTAGCACACACAAGATAGTTTCCGAACGTCTTGGTCGTTCTTTGACGTTGGACTTCCAAGCTTCTCAAACTGCCTCCTAAAGCTATTATTCATCATTTTAACACCTTATTAACTTATAGAACACATGTGAGGCTCTAGTTTGTCCTAGTTCATTTTGAGGGTTGTAACATTCTCCCCCACTTAGAAAACATTCGTCCTCGAATGATACTAACATTCTTTAAACATTATCAAGGTTCTAAAACTCATGACTAGCATCTAACAACAATACCATATCAAAACATTATACACCTAGTTAGGAGGAACATCAACTCCATATAACAAGAGACTCAAAACACAACAAGAGAGTAGGACTACACTTATCATGCAATAAGACTCTACATTTCTCATTTCACATATGAGTAACTTCCTTCTCCACATATCATCATGCTTAATACATTACTTATATGCACATTATGCCAAATTCTCATAGAACACAATTATGCAATATTTCCAAAAGGTTCACTGTTAAGCATGCTTATAAGTTCACTCATGCAACATTTACAGTATTTAGGCAATTCATCATAGATGCACATCGACATGACAGACAAAATCATTTAGGCTCATTTTACCATATAACTAAAAATTCATGGAAACATGCAAAAATTGTAATGGAACCATGAAACTCATTTTTTCACAAAAGAATCCCAATTCATGCACATGCTACTAGAATGTTTTAACTCTCAAGCTTTAATAGACTAGAAGAGAAGAGACAAAATCCATCAACCCAACTATTCACCATGCTCCCCCTCTTGGGAAAAACCCATCACCCTATCAAGAACAACACAAAACGGAAAACTATAACTTACCTATACCTTCATCCAGATTTGCTTCCATATTAGCTTGAAGAGCATAGAAACGATTCTGTTTTTATTCACCAACACCCGGACCGTCATAAGGAGATTGATTGACCTCTCTTCCCCTAGAAGCAACAGTAGAACAATATCTCACCTTGTGATCATTCTTCCCACATACAAAGAATCCACTAGTACCGGTTAGACACTTCCCAAAATGCTTCTTGCCACAAGTAGAGCAAGTAGGTTTATCAATTTGGGAACCACCACCTCTCTCATAGTTGACCTTAGGAGCACTAGGAATATCTTGATTCGGATCCCTATTCTTAAACCTAGGTTGACCTTGATTATAGATTTTTACCCTCTTCAACTCTCTACCTCTCCTCCGAAGCTTAGACTCCTCAATGGATTGAGCATACACAATGAGCCTAGATACCGTCATGTCACCATGTATCATTGTCGTATGACACTCTTCCTTCACAAGAACGGAAACACCGATTAAGAACCTACTCATCTCATCCCTAGGATTAGACACCAAGGATGGAGCGTACTTAGATAATAAGGTAAATTGCAAGGAATACTCCTCCACACTCATGTTACCTTGCCTAAGGTTTATAAACTCCTCAACCTTTACCTCCCTCTTCTCATATGGAAAGTAGTTTCCTAAGAAGACTTCCTTAAACTCTTCCCACTCTATAGGACCCTACTTTACCGGCCTCTTGTTTTTCCATTGTTTGTACCACACTTGAGCAACCCCTTTAAATTGGTATGAAGCCAACTCCTCTTTCTCCCTAGAAGACACACCCATAACATTAACTATTTTATAGATCTCATCCAAGAATGTTTGGGGATCCTCTCCCACCTTAGAGACAAGAAAGGTAGGAGAACTCATCCTCACAAAATACCTCAATCTACTGGTCATGGAACTCTCAAAAGCATTCACCCTACGCACTACATCTCACTTCGCTTGAGTCGTCATTTCTTGGCCTAGGGTAAGAAGATATTCCCTAACTCCCTCATTAATCATGTCCGGGGGAACCACCAGAACCTCATTCTCTTGATTAGCTATGGGGACTTGTTCACCTAGAGGAACTTGACCACCTTGTGGAACTTGTTCACCTTGGGGAGGAACTTCTTCATTCACTACTTCCCTATCCATTCTTCTTGCGGGCATCCTTCTTGTATTCATATCCTATAAACACAAGAGGAGAGATTAGGAAAAGACATTTATAACCTCAACTCTATGGAACTACACAAGAGTAATGAAGAAAGTGAAACTTTTATCGTCCTATAGCCTCTCGCTCATAGATGTGTCACGACTCACCACCGATGAACAAGACTCTACCAGTTGTGGCTTTTTATGACTTTGAATCCTAAAGACTACTTCATAACCTTATGCTCTGATATCAAGTTTTGTCATGACCCGAGAGCACACCCAAGTCGTGACTCGACGTATTTGACCTCTCGTAGGTCTTGTACAAGCCTCTTAGCATTCATTCATCACATAGATATAAAAGAAATTTGGAATAAAAACTTTTCACGATAATAGTCAAATTCTTTTATAAAATGTAAGAAAGAAATTAAGTCTCGTATAAGCCATCTTAGACACAAGTCAATATCATAGGGTCACAACCATTTTATCAATTTGAAGAGAAACTTATAGACTATTAAAAATTCTTATAGAAAAGGAAAAATAGAAATAAGATCCATGCCCTCGATCATATGAGGACATACCAATCTTGAGAGAAATCTACTTCCCAAGCTTCAATTTCTAGAAAATCCTCACTTGCCACCTACACTTGTAGACAAAGAGAAACATGTGGAATTATCACAATTAATGCACTAAGTATGGTGAACATGCAAGAAAATCATGCAAAAGGGACATTTACTTTAAAATGGGCATTCATGCTATTTTGGTAGAAACCTTCATCATCAGAGTTCAAAAGATATAATACAATTCAACAATCACATATAAGACATATTCCATAGTCAAAAAGTAAGCATTTTAATCACTTTAGACCCTCTACCTAAGATTACTTCTAAGACTCACTTAATTAAGACATGAAGAGACCACCCATACACCCTCTTGAAGCACACCTAAGTGATCCTCAAAGCTATCTAGATAAGAACCTTTTTATTCACATACTTTAACTAAGTAAACATTGTTCAATTTATCCATTTGAGAGACAACTATACAAATAGGTAACTTCACATAATGTCCTTTGAAGACCTAAGGAACTCATTCTAGCATCTTCAAAGCCTACTTATGTCATGTGTAGATAGCGTCCCATTCCACTACCTACACGTTGTGGAACTTATCCAATACTACAGTGCACATCCCACATGATGAGAATAGACATTAACCGACATATACCACACTAGCTAGGTATGGAATCTGGTGTCATAAGACTCCACACCGTGGAAGGAGTTCTACTAGCCAAAGTTAAAACTAAGGGCACATCCCATGTAGGCACATGGTTTAGGGGATATCAGGGGATTCTTTCTACTCTAGTCTCATTCACAAGTAGATCTACTACCATAAGCATATCCACTAGGTTCTTTGCCTTGTTTCTCATAGAGTAAGTTCATTCACGTAAGAGTATTTGAGAAGGTACCGTTTCTTAGTCCTACCAACTCATAATACCTCTACCAAGAAGGGGTCCATAAGGGCTGCCATTCAAGGTTCATCAGGATAGATCATTCTTAACCTTCTTTTCATATTCAAGGTTCCATATTAGTATTTCATGTAAGGGTACCTCCTTTAGGTCTACCGATCCAAGACTTTCATTCTTTCATTCATTCAAGACAAGGGTGCCTAAGCCTACCAAGTTAACAGATACATTCAGGAAGCTTTCATGTATCAAGAAGAGGGGCTTAACCCTACCAATTCAAGGCACAAAATTCATCATATCACTTATTAAATATAATCCAAGTACCAAGTAGGGACAACTAAGCTTACCAACTCAAGGTACAACATCATTCTATAAAGACTCTCCTTAGTCCTTCATTATCATATATCAACCATTAGAGAGGAAATACTTTCAATCATGTTATTATAGAGGCCATACAAGATCATATATACATCACATGAGCACCTTCACCTTATACATTAATTCATACTATATCATGATAATACCATAATTCACACAATAATGCCGACAAGGCCATTTTCATAGCATTTATAACAATTAAACACCGTCACCATAAGTGGACCATACCAATCAATAGAAATTCTGTATCAATTCTATATTAAACAAAGGAATTAGGTTAACTCACCACCTTCCATTAGCCACAATCACCATTCTTTAGACTTTCAGAAAAATTCACACGATCAAGAGGTCTTGCCTATGACAATATCCATAAGACTAGGCCAACTATTCATCCATATCAATAATCCAACAAAACCCAATATATATATCAATAATATTAGGCAAACTAAGAACAATTTCAACAATGATAAAGATATCATTCAATAGCTCATAACAATCAAAACATGAATTCAACACAATTACATCATGATCAATCCACCCACTTTAAAGCCAAAAATTAAGAATTCAAGGAATACATGGGTTCATCGAATTTCTTACCTTAAAACCATCAATTAACATTGATTACTTCATAAAACATCAATTTAAACCATTTTATGCAAGAACCCATGCTTAGAATTCAAAATAGAATTTCAAGGTTTTTGGGGATCTTTGAAAAGCCTCTGGAATTGGCTTCTTGAATGGAAGAAAAGTCAATGATGAAATAACCATACCTTACTAGTTGAAATACCAAGAAATGTATGGATAAACCACTGAAAATCTTCAATCCTAGCTTCAACTTGGGTTCAAGATCCAATGGAGTCTTGAGAGAATTTTTTTGGGAGAGGGGTTTTGATTTTGAAAAGTGGAGTCTAATTTAGGTCTAGGTGTATAAACTAACTTAAAATACTTTAAAACACCTAAATAACCGTCTACTAGTAAATTAGGACGTGTGATGAATTTACCAATTCACCCCTCACTTGGCCGAGACCCTGCAGAAATTGCAGGTGTCAAACAACAGTTGCAAATGATGGGGCGTCAATGGGACTACGGACGGTCCTTCTTGTCCATGGTTTTGGCCAGAGACCCCTCATTTGGGGGATAATATCCCACAACTAAGTGTGTATCCACGACCCCTTTTGACGGGGCGTCATTTGATCAATGGGGCGTCAACAAGGTCGTCGTTTAGGGCTATTTTGGCAGCTTCTTGGCAAACGTTTGGGTCCTCCTCAAGGACCCTTAGGGTGGTCCTTGGGGAGTTGTACTTGGATGTTTCAACCCGAAACATTACCATATATATTTTAGGGTCCCCTCCTATAATTAGACACCAAACAATACATAAAATATGCATAGGAACACTAGCGCACACACAAGACTAGTTTTCGAACGTCTTGGTCATTCTTTGACGTTGGACTTCCAAACTCCACAAACTGCCTCCTAATGCTATTCTTCATCATTTTAACACCTTATTAACTCATAGAACACATCTGAGGTTGTAGTTTGTCCTAGTTTATTTTGAGTGTTGTATCACTATAGGTCATCTAGGATACTAGATAAAATGCCTACCTTAGTCATCAACCATTTAACCCCCCATTCACAACACACAAAGTCGCAACTACGATTCAAATCTTCGACATCACACTCAAGGATCCTATCTCTTGGCTATAGTTTAGTCTATAACTTTTGGGAATATAACAATGGTTTAGTTTAGGGTCTTTTTATCTTAAAAAGGTTATTAACTAACTAACTAACTAAACCCATATGCCCTTAATCAATCAACCAAACTTCAATGACAAGACACTAGGATACACTAGCTCAAATGACTTTTTTCGGGATGTTTTAGTCGTTTATTGATGTTTGACTTCTAAAATCCCCAAACTAACTCTAAAATCCATTTTTCATCATTAAACTAGTTCTCAACCATAAACAACATATGAGGGGCTAAACTCATCCTAATTTATATTGGGGGTTTAACATCTATCTACATTAAAATCATGCGTCTAGGTGAGTTGTAGGAAGAGAAAATTGAACGTTATCTGATTATTATCGGAACCCTATTCTTCTTTTATTGTTATAAATTAATAAAATAATTATAATAATCTTATTTTACCTATTCTAATAAATGGGTCAAGTGGTACAGGGTTTTAACAAATTATGGATTTATCCCATTAGCCACCAACTAAAATTATTTATTTAAAATCACCGGTCAAATAAAATCAACTTCACTGACTAGTCAAAAATTACTCGGGAAACTATCAAGAGGGGTAAAATAGTAATTTTATAAAAGTTTCCAAAAATTACCTTGTGGGTCATTACATAGAATAAGAAAGAAGCCTTATTTTTGGAAATAATCAAATTTGGAATGTTTGACCAAGTTAAGTTAAGAACTAGTTTTTGGTCAACTAGCTCAAGATGATCTAATTGTTCTACCAGATACCTAAGGAAACATCTTTGGATTATCTTTCTGAAGAAGCCAAGTATGCTCAATTTTGGTTCATATAAGGGAGATATGTCTATTTGAAGTTGGGATGTCTAGATAAGGAAAGTCAAACCGGATTTTAAAAAGGTATTTTAGACTTTCTCATACCCAGTTGGTTTAATTCATTTAAGTGAATTAATTAGAATATTAACTAATTTGATTCAGTATAAGTTTTTTCAAAAAGAGTTGGGTGTTGAGAGAAGAGAAAAGAAGAGTAGAAAATAGGAGAAGAAGCAAGAAATCGTCAAGTTCTTTAATCTAGGCTTGTGGATTTCGTCAACAGATGATCTCTACCAGGTATGTGAGATCACATAGCATTGGGTTCATTTACCCACGCAGCAAATCGTGATTTATTTCAGCGATTTATGTTGTTAAAAGTATTAAAATAGAGTTCTTGATTGATTTCTTTATAGTTTCTATTGGGTTCTTAATTGTTGAAGTTGTTGAGGAGTTCTTGATTCAAATTCATGAAATTAGGTTTTGTTTTGAGTAGATTCTTTCATACTTGATAATGTATTTCAATCTAAGTGTTTGGGGAAAGAACCAATTGACTCTAGAGGGTTTAGAGTTTAAAAATGACCACGGAAATTAGTCAAAATATGGGAAAATTGGTGTGGCACTGCACAACTCAGAGCGCCCAGCATTAAACGCTGAAGTTTGGCCTTTGGGGCGCCAAGCCAGCAAGCGTGCCCCAAGCCAGTATATGAAGTTTAGGTCTGGCGCCCCGCACCACTCAGAGCATTAGGGACACCACGTCTTCTACCCTTTCCCACTTCTTCACGTATAAGTTCCCTATCAACATACCTAATTTTTCTAGTTACTTTCTACACTCTAAGGTATGTCGAAACATAATGAAATCATCCATAAACATCTGATCATGAACCATGAATCCCTAGTTCAATTCAAGGAAAGTTAAGAGTCAAGTTCAGAGAAGTTTATAGAGTTTTCCAAAAGTATTTCACAAATGTAATAAATATGTTTTAAGACTTAAGTTTTGAGTTTAGTCTAGAGTAAAGATTGAAGTTCATTTCTTCAGAAGAGTATATTGGTAATATGTATTCCTAAAGAATAAAATGTTTTCACATTTAAATAAGAAATGAAACATTGATTTCCAAAATAGCCTTTGAGCTATGTTTTACAGTAAATAGTAAATGCTTTCATCATTAAGCAAGAGAGGAAACTTTGATTTCCAGGAGAGACTTTGAGATAAGTTTTGAGAGATTATCTCAAACCATAGAAAGAAGTTATATTTTTAAACATAAAGAAATAGTATATTTTGGGAGTAGTATTAAGCACTGATATGGGGGGAGTTAAGACAACTCCTACCCCCATAAATCATGTAGTAATCATGGGTATAAAAGAGTCATACTTTTATATGATACCTTGACTGCTTTATAGCATAGAATTAAGTTAGGTTCTATGACCTTGGCAAGGTATAGGACAACCCTCGCAGCATGAGGCAAAACGTTGAATCATCAAACTCCAACAACAGTATTTTGTGTTCTTGTTCATTTACATCTTTGCATACATATAGAGTTTTAATTGTACTTCTAAGTACACAGACTTGTTATCCATGTTTTAAAAGCTTTCTTTATATCGCATTTCTATTATTGCTTTATATTGAAATGAGTTGAGTTGAGTTGAGTTGAGACTAGGTATGTTCCTTTTAAGCTCATCTCTAGTGTTTAGCATTCTTCTCGCATGCTCGTACATTCAATGTGCCAATTCCAGTTGGCGTACATATTATTATGATGCAGATACAAGTAATCATGATCAACATCCAACACTTCGTTGATCCAGTTGAGCTTTAGAGTTTGTTGGTGAACCTCCTTTTTTATGAAGGATCCCCTTTTATTGTTTTCAGTATTTTATTTTATTAGGATGTCGAGGGTGACGTCCCGACATCCACATTAGTTTTTTAGAAGCTTCATAAATAGTAGTTGATGTTAGTTCTTAAGTATTTAAATTTTAGTTATATTTGACACTTGAGTTGCAGCTTTTGCTAGTGAATATTTATTTTAATACATTCTCAGTTATAATTGAGCAATGAAATTTAACTTTTGTAAGTATATTTATCATGATTAAAGTCTTCCGCTGAGTAGTAAGCCAGATCAAATGTTCCTTTGGGACCAGCAATTGTTCTCGAGTGTCATCCATGTCTGAGGTGTAGGGTCGGGGTGTGACAAACTTGGTATCATACAATAGAGTTCAAGAGTCGTAGGGAGTCTATGAAATCATGTTTATAAAGTCCTATTTATCGGTTTGGAGCGCGTCACATCTATAATAAGGAGGTTTCAAGCATTTTAGGAGTTTTCTCACTTATTTCAAACTCATTTCGTTCAATAGAATTTATCTCTATACAAGTTTCTTCCTCACTCATGCTTGCATGTATCTTTTAGATCATGGCTCCACTCCTCCACGAAGAGATTTGAGGGGTCGTCCAGTTAGAAGAAATGTTGAGGAACAAGGGGTACCTAATGAACTAGAAGTGCAACACCAAGGAGAGGTCACCAATGTTGAATTCCATGAAGCTATCTGGATATTAAGTAACCAATGCTCAAATTATCGTGATTAACGACATAGACTACAGTCTGGGTGTCTATGAATAAAAGCTAGTTTAGTAACCCAACCAACTATTGGGGTCGTGTCCCAAGAGAGTTGTAGTGAAAGTAGTAGCTACATAGAATTTCGTTATAAATAGTGATAGTTTAAGACATTTTTGAATATGAAAAAAAAATTAAAATTAGTTTGTGACACTAATGTGTCAAATATCAAGATTTGTTTGTCATGAGTAGTAAATTATAATAAATTAAAGGGAAAATCAATTATGGGGAAAGTTCTTGGGGTGTGATCGCTATATGTGAAGATAAAAGTGGTGGGTACATGTTTTCGGTAGCTAATTTCACAAAATAATGGTGACTTGGCTAAGCTTTAGGTGAAAGCACGTTTCCTCTCGGGAAACTTACCCCATATAAAATGGGTTCTTCTAGGACACCCACACGTCAAAACTAACTAACATACGCCTTATCAACACTCACTCCTTTGACGGGAGTGCTTCGATATGGGACTAGGGCTCACCCTCTCGGGCTGAACCTCATGTTCACCCACTCTTTAGGAGATCTTTCTAGTGGTCTTAGTTTCGCGACCTCTCTCTCGAGCAAGCCGGAAACACATGAGTGGTTTTGTTTTTTCAACTACAAACCCATTAGATTAAACCACAAAAACTAGGTTAAATCACCATTAAAATACAATGTAAGCTACAAGCAAGCAATAACCAACAAATTAATCAACCCATAATTGATAAATCACACCCCAAGAATGGGGGTTTTAGCCACTCATCAAGCAATAATCATATATGCTTAAAATGATAAATGCATCAAGTGGGTATAAGAGATTAAACCTTAAAAATAGCAAAGGAAGGTAAATGGAGAAGACCCACTTCCGAAATTTGAAAAATAGCTTCTTTCTTCAAGTTTCCACAAAAAACCTCTCCAAACTTGAGAGAAAACTTAAGAACAAAGTTTCAAGATTAGTTGCTTCACTCTCTAATTTTCTATCTAAATAATAAAAGAGTTCAATATTCATAGATTTCAGAATTGTGTTGGTGAATCCTTTCAACACAGTTAGTCGTGATTCAGCGAATCGCCCTTCCTTCAGTTCATTGACACTTGCACGTTGCCTTCCTTGTTAATGTGTTCTAGATCAATGGGAGGAAATATTATGCTCTGCCGAACTCATTAGAGAAGCACCGACTACTCCTTTTCGTCACCTTTTGATCCACTTCCTTCAGGCTCACTTGCTGTAACAAGAGGAGGAACTTCATTATACGGCGAATCGTCAAGTGTACTTGGTGATGCGCACCTTTGCATCATCATCTCTTTTTCTCCGTTTTGCTTTCGTTTTGCCTAAGTGTACATGCTCCTACTAAATCCTCAAATACCTTAAACTTAAGAGTTTTTATCAGATATCGATATAAAGTAAACAATCGAGGACACTATTTGCATTAAAATAAGGCCCTACACGAGTCCAATTTGAGGACTCATCAACACCCCCAACTTAAACTTTTGTTTGTCCTCAAGTAAAACTCAAGTTCATTCGTTCAAGTAGGATGTATCAAAGTGATACACAAGACTCAATCATGAATATGCACAACAAGAATCAAATTACTCATGCATAGCTTAATTGTATACTCAAAGATTCAAGTTGTGACACGCCATTACCAAATATTCTGGAGCTCACAATACTCGCTACTAATGCAAGTTTAAGCTCAACTAAAGTATCTACATGACCTCACACAAATAATGATTCCATTGCCACACACGTAGACTTATCAACTTAGGATCAGGAATCTGATGCAACGCTCACACTCACAAAGAGGAACACAATCCATGTTTTCACCCATAGGTCTGCCCTTAATTTCCAATTGGCTTTTGGTTTGGTTCGCTCAAGATCAAAAAGGTCTTTTTAAGGCTTGTAATGGGGCTGAGTTCAAAGGTATGGTCATTTAGTCTCGGTGGATTTTTCCTCAATGAGATGTGTGACTTTCTCAAAACATCTCATTTTTCCTTTATCAACCTTAGTCAAGTTCCTCGAAGTCAACTTTCTATTTTCTTTCATGGACTGCTAACCCAATTTCTTTTCATTTCGTGCTTTTATTCGACGACTTTATTTTTATTTTCTTTTTCTCTTTTTTTATTGAGGCTTCCATTTTGCTGCAATACCATGAGTTTACAAGATTTTCTTGCACTTCTTGACTTCTCCTTTCCCTTCTTACATCACCCCCAACTTAGGCTTAGCCTAAGTCGCCTATTCAATTATGCACATCTCAAGAGGATTAAAGGTGAAGGATCATGTAGGGTTTAGGTTTCATCAAGGTATTCCAAGGAAAAATTAAAGCTCAAAAGGTGTTCAAGAGAGTTTCACACGCTCACGGGTAGGCCACAAAAGAGGTATATGTCAAAGTTGGCTAACACTCTTTAAATGTTGCCTAAGATCATCTCAAGAGGATACCTTTCTAAATCAATCAGACTAATGGGCAAAATTCTAGATTTATTCATGTAAGGTTCAAAGTAAGCTCATCACACAAGGAATTGACACTTAATACAAACAAGACAATACACTTTTGCTAGTGTACAATAGTCATTGCAAAAGAATCAATTTGATAATGGTTAATCACAATGAGATGCAAAGAGTTCACATATTGTCTATGTAACTTTATTCGTTTCTTTATAGCCTCACATTAATGTTTGTTCGATTGAGAGCACTTTTCAAGTCATCAGTATTGATCAAAACTGAGATTTAAATTTGTACAAGAATAGACACTTTCAACACAAGAGGTTCAAAAGTGAATATTTTTCGGAAGGGTCAACATTATAATGAAATTAGAACCCAAAAGAGATCCATAAGCTCAAAAAATCCACAAAGAGCAGATTAAAAAAAATAAAACAGACAACCCATCTCAAAACACACAAACATTCATCACAACAAAACAAGGTGGGCCTCACCCCACCACAAATAAAAGCATTTGTCCTGAAGTGCAAATAACGAAAATTAATCAAAATTTAAGAAATATACACCAATAAAGTAGGGTGAAGTGAGGATCCTGTCTATGCAGCTTCTTTTTCTGTCAAGACATTAGTGTCTGAAGCATCATCCTAGGGTAAAATAATTGTTCCTGTAGTATTGTTGTTTTGGTCTTTCATTGTTTTCTCTTGCTTTGGCCTCTGCAGCAATATTGGTTGCAATCATCTGATTTATTTCGAGAGCTACATCATAGGTTCATATTCTATTAATTACGCTCCTAGCGTATGGGCACACATTGAGGTCGATAGGAATCCTTCTCTTTTCCATTTCTTCTTTGGTGTAACTTCTTTGTCTGGCTAACTCTTATCTCATTTCAAGGATTTTGAACTCCCGTGCTCTTATTTTCCTGGGTGAATCATTTCTTGTTGCAAGTTTTGGTCTAGCCATTCCTGCAAAGACTTAGGATGCAATGTTAGGTAGTAATTTAAACAGAAGTAGGGGTGTTTCCCAGTGTAGGGGTGTTTCCCATTGTAGGCATGTGTCGTCAATCGTCCCCCTTATAGCCTAGGTAACATGACATAAGTTATATGAAGCATCTTCAACAAAGACCCCTGAGAATTCCATCTATCCCGCCACCTAGAAATATGAATGAACTCAAAGCATAGTTGAATAGGAGCCCCTTACTTCGTTAGTACTACCATAACATTATCAATCACATTTTTGTGGTTTCGCTAATATAGCAACTTGCAGAGTGATTATACTATCAATTATCATACAGTTAAGTAAAAATTTTGAACAAAATAAAAGAACGGATAAAGTGATTACCAACCTCTGATGCAGAATAAGATATTATTGTCTTTCTAAGTAGCAATGCGATCAAAATCCAAGCACAATATGTTACTTAAAACACTTGAACTATGCAGGAAATATAACAGAGTGCGAGTGTGCATTGGTAACAAGGGACAATGTGAAAGAACATAAAGTGAATCAAATTTTTAAATTTGTTGCCTATGATCGCCAGTTTCTTCTCATTCGGTGATGTTAGCCGGTTCCACTTAATATCTTAGCGATGCACTGAGTGTATATTTCATCTCCAACTGCGACATGACCATCAGCTCATGGGAACGTTGCGTCGGCGGTCTTTGTCGTGATTTCAACTGGGTTCGTGTTTTGCCAATAACATTCACACTTTGCCTAGTTTTACTTATTCAACCTTTTTGTTGTATTGAGTCAAACAATAGTCATGGTTGAGGACACTAAACCACTCGACGTGTCGCCAAAAGGACTTGTGGCCCATCACTTTGTACTCTCTTCGTGCTCTTCTCCTTTGAATCTATAAAGACAACACACGGTTCTTTTGTTAACATAACAAAGAGTAAGTAAGGGTTTGGGTTGCCTCTCAAATATCGCCTTAGTTAACGTCGTGGCACGACGTAAGTTGGTTTGTTAGGCCTCATTTTGGTGGGTTACAACACCACAACTATGTGGTTCTCTACTTCCTTGCGTGTGGAGAAGTAGCGACTCTGGATCCTTACTATTTTCAAGCACTTGGACATCTCTGGAATGAGAACAAATTACATGTTTCATCCTTTCGATGTACCCTTTCAATTCCTCTAGTGCTTTATCCAGTTTAGTGACTTCTAGGAGAATGGTTAAAGAAGTTCTTCAATGCATTGTGCCAAGTGATCTTTGAGATTTTTTTTATCCTGAGGAGGGATGTACTTATCTTTTCGCTTGCATTGAGCTTCAACCTTTGTCATCCTTTTTTCTATCTCATCCATCTGGGTTATCAGCGTGGACAACATAAAGTCGTGTTCCACCTCTAGATTCATCTTAGCTACATTGTTGAGTAGTCTTACTACTGTTGCGTATGGTTGCTTAGCTAGGCCACCTGGAATAAGACTATTAACCAGTCTCTTGGTTCCAAGGACAATACCTCGGTAGAAGCAATAGGTTAGTATCATGTCGGTAAGAGTATGATTCAGACATTGAGTGATTAGCCCTTTAAATCTGATAAAATATTTGTGAATCCTTTCACCTTCCATTTATTTGAAGGTCAAGATTGTATCTCTCCCAATCATTACCTCCAGTGTAGGCCATTCCATCCTGTTACTAACACTAGCACTCATGCTTTTGGGGGATCTTAAACAAAAAACAAAACAAACCAAAATGTTAAATTAGTGGAAACTACACTACAAAGAACTAAAAACTATATGTACTACATTTTCATGTGACACCACTCCCAGACAACGACGCCATTTTGATTAGTTTTTAATTTTTTCAAATTATCGTGATCAATGACACTAGTATACAGTCTGAGTGTCTACGAATCGAAGCTAGTTTAGTAATCCAACCAAGGGTTGGATCGTGTCATAACAGAGTGGTAGTGAAAACAGTAGCTACATAGAACTTCCTTCTAAATAGTGTTAGTTTAAGACATTTTCGAATATGAAAACAAAGTTAAATTCAGTTAGTGACACTAAGTGTCAAATATCAAGATTTTTTTTCAAGAGTAGTAAAATAGCAAAAATTAAAGAGAAAATCAAGTATGAGGGAAAGTTCTTGGGGTGGGATAGCTATATGTGAAGATAAAAGTGGTGGGTCTATGCTTTCGGTAGATAATTTCACAAAAGAATGGTGACTAGGCTAAGCTTTAGGTGAAAGCAAGTTCCCTCTCGGGAAACTTACCCCATATCAAATGGGTTCTTATAGGACACCCACTCGTCTAAATTAACCAGCATACGCCTTACCAACACTCGCTCTTTCGACGGGAGTGCTTCGATATATGACTAGGGCTCACCTTCTCGGGCTGAACCTCATGTCGACCCACTCCTTAGGAGATCATTCTAGTGGTCTTAGTTTTGCGACCTCTCTCTCGAGAAATACCAAAACACATGAGTAATTTTGTATTTGAAACTATAAACCCATTAGATTAAACCACAACAACTAGGTGAAATCACCATCAAAAAGCAATCTAAGCTACATACAAGCAAAGACCCAACAAATTAATTAAACCATAATTGCTAAATCACACCCCAAGAATGGGGTTTTTAGACACTCATCAAGCAATAATAAAATATACTGAAAATGATAAAGGAACCAAGTGGTTATAAGAGATTAAACCTTAAAAGTAGTAAAGGAAGGTAAATGGAGAAGACCCACTTCCAAAATTGGAAGACGAGCTTCTTTCTTCAAGGTTCCACAAAAACCCTCTCCAAACTTGAGAGAAGACTTAAGAACAAATTCCAAGTGTAATTGTTTCACTCTCTAATTTTCTATCTAAATAATAAAGAGTTCAATATTTATAGACTTCAGAATTGTGCTGGCGAATCATTTTGGTGCAGTTAGTCGTTATTCGCCGAGTGATTCGGAAAATCGCCCTTCATTTAGTTCATCGCCGCTTTCATGTTTCCTTCCTTGTCTATGTGTTCAGGATTGATGGGCAAAAATCTTATTCTTTGCGGAACTGATCGGCGAAGCGCCAACTACTCCTTTTCGTCGTCTTTTGATCCACTTCCTTATGTTCTCACTAAAACACCCTCAAATTAAAATAGGATGAAATAGATACTCACATGGGTTTTAAGAGTTTATAACTTTTTAACATAATGAGTAAATGGGTTTATAGGTCAGTTTTGTTGTGTTTGAGGTCAACCGTCAAGGAACGATCAAGACGTTCGAAGACTAGTCGTTTGTGTGCTAGTGTGTTATTACTTATTTTTGGTTCAGGGTTGGTGTATTGTTTGAGGTCTTAAGTCAGTGGTGATTAACCCCACACCTATATGGGCATGTTTAGGTTCAAAATTCTCGGGTACGACTCCCCAAGGACCAATCCAAGGGTCCTTGAGTAGGACCAAAGCATTGGCCAAAATGCTGCCAAGGCAGCATGCGACCAGTAGCTCTAGAGAGTGTGTCTGCGTCGCGGAATTGCTCCATCCAAGAGAAAAAAGTGTCTATGTGTCTCCGAGAAATCGCGGAACCTTCTTCATAAAAAATATTTCCAGAAACTTATGGGAACACCTCCGTGACACAGACTTGTTCCCTGATGATAATTCTAAAAATGAAAGTTGAATTGGACTTATTTAAAAAGGTCCAATTAATGTCGGGGTGTTTTGGGTATTTTGAGGGTGTATTATATATTTATTTTAGGTCATTTCACACCCTTTCACCAATGAACAAACCCCAACCATCAATTAGAAATCAAAACCCTTCCCTCCCAAATGTTCTCTCAAACTCCATGGAAGCTTGAGGTCATGATGGAGCTTGGCCTATGGATTCCAACAGATTTCTTCTTCAATTCTCTGGGGTTTTCATATAATGTGGTATGGGGATTCTTTATATTTGATTCCTTTTTCAATCAAAGATTCAATTCAAAGTATTTTCAAGTTCTTCAAAAACCCTAAAAAAACCAATTTCGATTCTATGCATGGGTTCTTGCATAAAATTGTTTTAAATGATGACTTACGTTGTTATTACTTATTATTGATGGTTTTAAGAAAATAAATTCCATGAACCCATGTATTCTCTAATTCTCTAAATTTCACCATAAAGTGGGTGTATTGATTTTGAGTTGATAGTTATAAAATTGTGTTCGAATTGGTGTGGGCTATTCACATATGGTATTATTTATGTTGAATTGTGAAGAGTTGATATTTAATTGAATGATATGAGATTTAAGCCTTGAATGGGCAAATAGTTATTTGGTCTTAATGTTGATTATTGGATCATGTTTAGCTAAATTGCATTGTTGAATTCTTCTATTGTCTACGTTATTCTATTGTGAAATTATGGAGAATGAAGGGATTGTTATGGTGTCTTTTTGGAAGAATGTAAGTTGACCTAATTCCCTTTCTAAGGTTAATTTTATAATTGAATTTCTCTAATGTGGTATAGTCCACTTATGATGACGGTGTTTACTTCTTGTTCTTATAGTGATCATGGCCTTGTCGACATTATTACGTGAATTGTAGTAGTATCATATTATGGTATATTTAAAGGTATAATGTGAAGTTGGTTATATGAAGTAATGTGATCTTGTATAAGGCGGTATGGCTTATATGAATGCATAAATTGAAGGATGATGTGATATATGTGTGTGATCTTGTATAATGTGGGCATGATGTGATGAATAGTGTATTTCTCTAATATTTACATGTGATGATGATGGACTATGAGGGTCCCTATATGTTGATATGTTGTCTTGTCTAGGTGGAACTAGTTTCCCCTACTTGATACATAAATGCTCCTAGATTATGAACCCTTGGACATGGTAGACTTAGGTGCCTTCTCTTTAATGTATAAAAGTTATGTTAATTTGATCTCTTGACTTTGTAGTCTTAGGCACCCTTGACATGTATGTACGAATGAATGATAGTCTAGGATCGGTAGACCTAAAGTAGGTACCCTTCTATGAAAGACTAATCTAAAACCTTGAATATGAAAAAAAGGTTAAGAATGTGAAACCTTGAATATAAAAAGAAGGTTAATAAAGAATCCTTGAAGTTGTAGACCGAATTGTTCCCGCCTTCTTGAGTGGAATGAAGGACTAAGAGGTAGGTTGGACGGAACGGAATGAAACCATCTCTAAGAAGAGATATCCAAATGAACCTTGATCGGCAACCCTGGTGGAACCCTTCTTGGAAATGGTATTATGAGTTGGTAGGGCTTAGTGATGGTACCTATTGTAATATACTTATGTGAATGAACTTTCTCTTTGAGAACCAAGGCAAAGCACCGAGTGGATCTGCTTGAGGTAGTAGCTCTAGTTGAGTATGAGTCTTGAGTAAAAATAAACCTTTTGATATCCCCTAAACCATGGGCCAACATTGGATGTGTCCTAGTTCTACCCTTGTCAAGTAGATTACCTTCCATAGTGTGGGTTTTTATGACATCGGATTCCATACCTAACAAGTATCTTTTATGTCGGTTAATTCTTATTCTCATCATGTGGGATGTGCAATCTAGTTATTGGATAGGTTCTACAACGTGTAGGTTGTGGAATGGGACACTATCTACACATGACACAAGTAGGATTTGAAGGTTCTAAAGTGAGTTCCCTAGGTCTCCAAGATCATTATGTGAAGTCCCCTAATTATATGATTGACTTCTAAATGACTTATGTAATAAATTTCCTCCTAGGATAGTATGTTGAATAGAAAGTTTCTTATCTACGGTGGCTTTGAGGAACACTTAGGTGTGCTTGAAGAGGGTGTATGGGTGGTCTCTTTGTATCTTACTTAGGTGGGTATTAGAGTAGCCTTAGGTAGAGAGTGTAAATGATGAAAGGTTACTTGATGAACATGGAATTAAGTGTTATATTTTAATGCTGCTTGAAATTGGTTTTATATGTGAATGTTGACTTGTATCATGTCTCTTAAACTCTTATGATGAAGGGTTTTTATCAAAATGTCATGAAAGCATGTTTTTATTCTAAATATCCCTTTTAGCATGGTTTTTGCATGGTCTCCATACTTAGTGCTTAATTGTGCTAACCCCTTTCTTTCCTTTTTTGACAAAAGTGTAGGGACTGGAGATGTGGTGTTCTATGGAGGTTGATTAGGTTTCTAAGATGTTGAAGATGAATACTTGGTGAGTCCTTATCGATTTGAGGACAATACCCTATGTGTTCCTAGTACCAATGTTGTACTCTAAAGTATTAGTTTGTTTATGAGACATACATATTGTAAATTTAGATGTATTAAAAGTCTTCCGTTTACTTATTAATGAAAGTATTCTTCGTGTGTGAAAAAAGTTTTAAATTCTTACTTATTTTTCGAGTATCGTATGCAATGAAAGATCCATGTGGTTTGTATGAGACCTCCGAGAGGTCGAATACGCCAGATACGACTAAGGGGTGCTCTTGGATCGTAACACTCACTTTCTGTAACAGGAGGCGAAACTTCTCTATACGGCGGATAGCCAAGTGTGCTTGGCGATGCGCACCTTTGCATATTCAGCTCTTTTTCTCTGGTTTGCTTCCGTAATGTGCCTTAGTGTTCATGATCCTACCAAATCCTCAACACCTAAAACTTAGGAGTTTTTATCAGATATAAATATAAAATAAAAAATCGAGGACACTATTTGTAACACCCCTAAAATACTAGACCAAGATTCGCATGTTGATACACCATTGCTTAATTACTATAGTATGTTTTATTCTTATTTTGGGGATTTGAAATTTTGCGATACCTACAACCTTGCTTAACATAAGTGTTATCGTAATATAAGGTATTGTATGGGGGTATTTGCGTAATTTGACTAATTATAATTCCATCTTAATTGAAAGTATTGGTATCAAGTATACACATATAGGTGTATATGTATGCATTTTGGGCAGCACCCTTTTAGTGACAGATGTACATGTGACTAGCCTCACCTTTGAGACTATATTTTGACACCTATTCTAGTGAATTTCATCTCACCTGAAGAATAGGAACCCTAGAAAATTAGCTAAATAGTTGTTCTTCAAAAATCAAGAGAAAAACTAGCTCCTTTTGGCTTGAATCCGACACACACACTCCCTCTTGGTAAGTGACGAAATCTATTTCTAGGTTGTGTAGTGTTTGGTATTTCAAGGATATCTCATTCTATAGAACTTAGTTTATAGTGAATAAATATTTTTGGAAAGATAATTCATATACCTAAATCTCCTATGTTTATGTTAAACTCTAAGTTTGTTGTTATGGATTCGAAATATAGGATGAAACATATGACAAGTTCTGTCCAAATTTTGGAATTAGAAATCCTGTCTGTTCAACTGTTAGTATTTTGATTATATCTTTTTGATAAAACGTATTTTATGGTGATTCCTCATTATTTGCAAGATTAAGAGATGTACCTACATCTTTTATGAAGGATATAAAGTCCAGTTTGGCCGTTTCCTATTTCATATCTAAGTTGCAACATGAAGTGCTTTTTTTGGACAAAATTACTGTTTTGGGAGCTTAGTCGTATTTGTACAGGATAGACTTACTTGTGATGATAAGCATATTTTACATCAATATTATTGATCTGCTAGGAATTAAAGAAGCTATTTAATTGTATTTTTAAGGTTTTATACACTCATGAACAAGTTGAGGACCTTCATATGTTGGTTGGTGTATGGTTTGAACTCTTGAAGTGGTGGTAGACTGTTTCTTGTCTAAAGAACTGAGGTTTGTGTACAAACTTGTAGTTGTATAATTTTAACCTGCTGGTATATCTGAAAGATTATCTTGGTACCTTGGTTAGCTCTTGTCACTTTGCATTGTCGTGTTGTTGTTATTTAAGACGTTAAAGACTCTTGTGTAACTCGCCCACTTGTACGGATTGTTTGATCACTTGGCACTCATGTTGGGACCTTGTCCTTCTTGTGGATGTGACTTTGTCATTATTGGCATGCCTCTTGATTCGGATCATTTGCCATATTAAAAATTGCTTTCGAAATTGTAAAAAAATTTTGTCTCGAAATTTACCTTAGACTAGTCCCAAAACAGGTGCGGGTATTTTGTCCTCATGTCTTCTTCTCTCTCCCATGTAGCTTCTTTTCCAGAATGGTTCCTCCAAAGTACCTTTACTAAGGGGATTCTCTTGTTCGTAAGCTGCTTTACTTTTCGAGCTTGAATTAGAATAGGTTCATAATTATACGTAATCGAGATTAACCTCAATAGATTCAACTAGAAGAACATGAGATGGATTAGAATGGTATCTTCTTAGCATAGAAATATGGAAGACATTGTGGATCTCGTCTAACTCCAGCGGTAAAGCCAATTTATATGCAACTGGTCTGACCCTTTCAAGTATCTCATAAGGTCCAATAAATCGGGGACTAAGTTTTCCTTTTTGGCGAAATCTCATAATTTTTTCCATGGAGACACCTATAAGAATACTTTATCTCCAACTTGATATACAATGTCACGCCTTTTTATATCAGCGTATGACTTTTGTCTATCCGAAGAAATCTTTAAACGATCCTTAATAATTTTTACCGTGTCCTGTGTTTTCTGCACCATTTCAGGATCAATAAGCTTTCTTTCACAAGTTTTACTCCACCAAAGAGGGGTCCGACATTTTCTTCCATATAAAGCTTCATAGGGAGACATTCCAATACTTGATTGGTAGCTATTATTGTAAGCAAATTCTATCAAAGCCAAGTGTTTGTCCCAACTACCTTCAAACTCTATAATGCAAGCTCAGAGGATATCCTCTTAAATTTGTATCACTCTTTCCGACTGGCCATTTGTCTAAGGATGGAACGAAGTGCTAAATTTCAACTTAGTACCCAAAGCTTCCTGCAAGCTGCCCTAAAATCCATATATAAACCTTGATTCTCGGTCAGATACAATAGACACAGAGATCACATGTAGTCTTACAATATCATTAATGTACAACTCAGCTAAGCGCTCAAGTGAGTAATCCATTCTAATTTTAAGAAATGAGCACTCTTGGTTAGCCTGTCAACAATCACCCATACTGCATCATGATTTCTCTGAGTGCGAGGAAGTCCAGAAACAAAGTCCATAGTTATTCTCTCCCATTTCAATTCCGGCATCGCCAAGGGCTGTAGTAAATCAACTGGGACTTGATGTTGTGCCTTTATTTTTCACAAAGTAAACATTTTCAAATGAACTCCGCAATGTCTCTCTTCATACCATTCCACCAACAATTTTCTTTTATGGTCTGGTACATCTTTGTACCTCCAGGATGCTTTGCATATGGTGAACTATGTGCTTCTTTCAATATTTCTCTCATCAATTTGTTATCATTGGGGACGCATAACCTGTTTTGATAAAGTAAGACACCATCCTTTGTTAATGTAAAATCAAGCTTTTCCACATTTTGCACTTCTTTTGTCAATTTTACAAGTTCCTCATCTAACTTTTGTGCTTCCTTCACCTGTTCATGTAATATTGGCTTTACTTGGAAATGAAATGACTGAACCATTTGAATCATATGTAAAACAAACATTCATGGATCTTAAATCAAGGAGCAATATCAAAGGACTCAAAGAAATGCTTGCAAAGTATTTTTGACTTACGGCATCGGCAACCACATTAGTTTTACCTGGATGATAATTAATCGTGCAATCATAATCCTTGATGAGTTCAAGTCATCTACGTTGTTAGGTTTAGCTCCTTTTACGTACCCACTCACTTTAAGCTCTATTGATCAGTGAATATATGACATTTCTCTCCATACAATTAGTGTTGCCATATTTTCAAAGCAAACACTATAGCAACAAATTCAAGATCAGGAGTTGGATAATTCAATTCATGTGATTTTAATTTCCAAGAGGCATAAGATATTACCTTCCCTTCTTGCATCAAAACGCATCCTAGATCATTATGAGAAGCATCATTTTACACTACATATTCTTTCCCTTCAATTGGTAGATTAAGTATAGGCGCTTGAGTTAGCAAGGATTTGAGAGTTTCAAATCTCTCTTGACATTTTTCATCCCAAATAAACTTTACTTCCTTCTTCAAGAGTTTAGTTAAAGGGGAGGCAATAATGGAGAAGCATTTCACAAATTTTCATCGCGGACATAACACGAGGTTTTTTGCCTCAAGAAGACGTTTCCAGAACTAGAAATTGGACATGGCGGCGCATTACGGACTTCCCCCCCCCCCCCCCTTCTTGAAAATGTTGGCCTTTAATGAAAGTCAAGTTGGACTTTTATTTTAAAGGTTCAACTGGTGTTGGGGTGTTGGGTATTTTAGGGTTTTACTATAAATAGTTTTTAAGTCATTTTACACCCATTCCCAATCAAAATACAAATACCCAGTTTGAAAACAAAACCTCCCACTACTCTCTTAATTCTCTCTCTAAACAAAAACCTCCATTGAAGATTATTCAAGCTCCAAGAAAAGAGTCAATTCTCAAGATTTTGAACTCAAATTTCGTGGTTAGGTCTTCAATAAGGTATGGTGATTTCACCATGATTCTTCGATCATTCAAGAAGCCAATTCAAAGGTTTTTCTAAAGATCTCAAAAACCCTAAAACCCCTATTTCGAATTCTAAACATGGGTTCTTGCATTAAATGCTATTAAATGTATGACTTATGATGTTTTCAATGTTAATTGATGGTTTTATGATCAAAAACTCCATGAACCCATGTATTTGTTAAATTCTTAATTTTGGCTCTAAAGTGGGTGTATTGATTATGGCCTAATTATGTTATATTCATGTTTAGATTGTTATGGGATATTAAATTCTATGTTATCAATTGATGGAATTTCTCATAGTTTTCTTTATAGTATTGATTTCTATTAAAATCTATCTTGGGTCATGATGAATTATTGCTATATGGGTGAGTTGGTGATGTTGTCCTTATGGGCATGACATTGGGTGATTGGTCTTGATGGGATTGAATGGATGGAGGTTGAATAATGGTGAATTGTGATATTGGAGAATGGTGAGTTGATTCCATTGCTTAGTATAGTAGGATTGCGTTTGTATGGTTTGATCCACTTCTAGTGGAGGTGCTTACTTCTTGTTCTTACTATGATTGTGATCTTGATATCACTATAAGGTGAATTGAAGGTTGTTTACATTGATGTGTGGAAGATAGGCATAATGTGAAGTTGCTATATGATTTTAAAGATGAAATTGTATAAAGCTATGTGATATTGTGAATGAAAGCATGTTCCTCTAAATGTTGGTATGTAATGATGATAGACTATGCACGGTCTTTATATGTTGATATGGTGTCTTGATTAGGTAGACCTACTTGTCCCTACTTGATACATGAATGATAAATGAGGTATTCTAGAGTATGTCTTAAACCGATAAAACTAAGAATGGTGCCCCTTCTTGATGAGTCTAGAACACTAAGTGAATGTGAAACCTTGAATATTAAAAGAAGGTTAATAATGAAATGAATCGGATAGACCTAGCATGGTACCCGTTTTATTAATGATCTATGCAAATGAAGCTTGATCGGTAGACCCGTGTGGATCCCTTCTTAGTAGTGGTATTATGAGTTGGTAGTCTCAGGGATGGTACCTTCTCTAATACACTTATGCAAATGAACTTACTCTATGAGAACCAAGGCAAAGCACCGAGTGGATATACTTGAGGTTGTAGCTCTACTTGAGTATGAGACTAGAGTACAAAGAAGCCTTTGATATCCCTTAAACCATGTGCCTACATGAGATGTTTCCTAGTTCTACCTTTGGCAAGTAGAACACCTTCCACGGTGTGGGGTCTTATGACACCGGTTCCAAACCTAGAAAGTGTGGTCTATGTTGGTTAATGCCTATTCTCTTCATGTGGAATGCACACTTTAGCTATTTGATAGGTTCTACAACGTGTAGGTAGCAGAATGAGATTATATCTGCACATGGCACGAGTAGGCTTTGAAGGCACTAGTATGGGTTCCCTAGGTCTTCCAACACCATTATGTGAATTACCTCATATGCATGAATGTCTCCTTTAGTATCTCTAGTAATGATTGCTTACTTGTTGTGGTTCTGTTGGAAAGGAAATATCCTAATCTTTAGTAGTCTTAAGGAACACTTAGGTGTGTATTGGAGAGGTTTTATGAGCGGTCTCTTCATGTCTTACATAAGTGGATATTAGGATAACCTTAGATAGAGGGTCTAAATGGCTAAATGGGTTACTTAATGAATACAGTCATATCTTGTGAATTATGGGAGTATTATCTTGTATTTTGATGATTGACTTGTATGATGTATTTTGTACTTGGTTTATGAGAATTTATCAAAATAGAATGAAAAACATATTACAACTAAAGTGTCCCTTTTTGCATGGTTTTCTTGCATGTTCACCATACCTAGTGCTTAATTGTACTAATTCCATATTTTTCTTTATTTCTACAAGTGTAGGTGTTGGCAAGTGAAGATCCCTATAGTTGAAGCTTGGGACTTAAATTTTTCTCTCAAGATTTGGGTATGTCCTCATATGTTCGAGGACATGGATGTTAATTCTAGTTTTCTTTCATTAAAGACTTTGTATTAGACATAAGTTTCATTTCAATGTAATAGTCGTGTCCCTAGTTTGAGATTTTTAAAGTTTGAGTCTATGTTGGCTTATGTGAGACTAGATTTCCAATTTGCTTATAAAGGATTATTTTGAAAGTGTTGTTGGCTTCAAACCTTATGATTTTGTTTTAAAAGTTTAATTCCACACCATTTTTAATGACAATGCGATGAATGAATGCTAAGGGATTGTATAAGACCTTTGAGTACTCGAATACGCTGTGTGACGACTATGGGATGCTCTCGGATTGTTATAGGGATACTATCCTGCCAGGTGGGCCACACGCCGCTAGGGAGACGGCACCAGGGCGGGACAAGTTGGCGCCAGAGTGGTATAGGTGAGACAGAACGTAAATAACGCAATATCTTATTTTATTCTTCTTCCTAAAATACCTAATTTAGTCGCAAAAGATCTTAGAAACCCCAAAAAGCTGCTCTAAGCTTGAAAAAGAAGGAGAGGGAGATTTCTAGAGTGAGGATGGCGATATCTTGCAGATTCTTGGTCAAGATCACCATCATGAGTTCCGGAAAAAAGATTCGAAGCCAAAAACTCTGTGCAACTACTTGGAACACAGGTAAGCTAGGTTTTTATGAATTGAGTAGTTATAAATTTCTACACACTGCGTAATATATGTAAATCAATGGTAGGATTTATGTATAGGCCTTCGTGCACCGAATGAATTATGATTAAACCCTAGAAAGAAGAGTAGATGATGAATTAGGGCTAAGCATGGTCAAATTAACGTTTACCTGATATATGTTGTGGAATAGTACATAGTATGATGATTGTGATTCAATAATGGTGTGATGTATGTTTGTTCTTGCTTCCTTATGATACAAGTATGCATGTGAATATTGCATTATTGATCACACTTGTTGTAAATGAGATAGATGAATGACTATATTCCATGAATCACTTCTTGATTGTATGTTTCACTTTTGGTAATTGTGGTGTGTCGAAGGGATTGGTTGCCACGTTCTGCATAACTAATTAGGATCAGTTTCCACATTCCGGCATAAATATGGGATCAGTTGCCACATTCCGACATTACTATTGGATCAAGTACCCGTTCTGGTATGTTAACTGTTTGAGTTTGGGTTAATGAGAGGACCAACTACTTGACATAAATGTGTACTTCAGGATTGTGAAACTACATATTGTTTATGTATAATATTTGATGTTGTTTTACTGAAATTGAATATGGTATGATGATCCATTTATGTTGTTCTACTATGTTGGCGTAAATTGTTATGTATATTGTTGTTGGAATGAATTAGGGAGGCCAGGGTTCCAATGTCATAATAATGGATATCAAGGGATGTCCATAGGTTACAAAGGATATTCATGGTCGTTAGTTGGGAAGCTTGATATAATGTACTATGAGGTAAGGGATGTGTGATATAAAGAGAAAGTAAGGTTACGTTGTGAGTAGCTAGTCGGGTATCCAGTAGTTGTATTCGTGTACTCTTCTATGTGTTAGGATGATTTTGGGACAAGATCAAGAACCCAGTGAGTGGAATAACTAGGAAGGTGGTTAGTAGTAAGGGTGTTAGTGTAATTCGTAGGTATTTGAGAGAAGGGTAACAGTGGAAAAACAAGTGGTCTTATTGCATGTTTTTATTAGTTGAATTCTTATATTATGCATATGCGTAGGGTTGACTGATGATGCCTACCAGTACGTGTGGTTTGTACTGATACTACTCTTGGTATGTATTTTGATATAGTCTGGATGCATGGTCGGTGATGTCTCATTAGGTGAAGACGAAGAATTCTCCAGCAGCTTTTATTTTCCTGTCGTATGGTAGGAGTTGTGTCTCTTATTATTTATGTTCAGTTTGTACTCTTAGTAGCTCTTGTACCTGTTTATACTAGATCCTTGGGAGTTTTAATTACTTTACAAGTCTTAACCAAACCGTGTTAAAGGTTCTCATTTATTAAATTTCGTTAGTATATGTTATTTTCGTTCATTAAATTTTTTGCATGTTTTAAATTAATTGGGATATGAGGGTTCTCCTACTTAGGTGGTCGTATGTGGGTGCCTGCATGACCTGGTGGTTTGGGTCGTGACAAATTGGTATCAGAGCCTAGGTTGTCAGTCTCCCAGTACAAAAGAAAAATATGGACTAGACTTTTACAAATTGGTGTGTTGATGTCCACATCTAATCAACAAGAGGCTAGGAACCATTCTAGGGAGTTGTTCCACTTGTTCTCTCCTTTCTTGTATGTTTCGCTTTTGGTATGAGTTAGGTTTAATTGGTATCACCCGATTCCAATTGGTATCTCAACAAGGTAAACTCGACGTCATGATCACGTCAAAGGGGCCACAAGCAAGGTAAATCAGAACAGTAAAGGTTCTAATTGGTATCTGGCCTTAGGGGAGGTAAATTCATGTATGATCACTAATGGTCATCCGTGGAGTGAAGTAACTAATAAAGAACTTGGTTTTGTCTGCGAATGTGTGTTTCATATTTTGGAAATTAAATGCAAATATAAAGTTGAACTTGTTAAATGTGATGATGTGATTGCTTGTACTATAAATGTGTGTCTGAAACTTGTTTTGTGCAATGTGTTGTCCCAATTGGTTTAAATTATGCAAGTTGTAAGAGCTCAAGTATCGTGAAACTCGTTGTTAAAAAAAGAAACTCACTAGAATCAAGGAGAGAATAAACTACGAGGTGATTTGTGACGAAGATTTGAATCTGTCTTGTGCTTGTGTAATAATTGCGTGAATGTCTGGGTGTGTCCTCAGGGTTTGTGGGTTGCGGTGATGAGTTAGAGAGAACGACTTGGTTTGTGTATCTTGGATGAACTGGAGTTAGATAATGATTTTCTTAGTATGAGCAGTATTCTAAAATTGTCAGGTAAAGCTGGGAACCTTTGGGAAACCTTAGAAAAGGGTAAACCCCAGAATTAACTTGGCAGAAGTTATGTTTTCGTTTTAACCGCTGGTGCGGGATTATTTCTGCTAGGGCTGGACCGCAGAACCTCAGCCCGCCTCCCCTATTTTTATAGACCATCCCATAGGACTACAGATGATATATGAAAAAATCTTGATTACCCAAACAATGTTCAACAGTCGAGTATTAATAAAAATCTTAGCAATTAATTAGAAGCTTCCTAAAACAGATAGAAAACCACCATCCATGTGCTACAAACACTTAGGAAAGCGAAAGATAAAAATAAAATTCTCTTAAATTTACAAGCCCAAGCATGGTGAAGAAACAACTCAAGAACCTTGAGACTGAGAGGTGTCGATGTCGAAGTCTAACTCCTCTAGGGTCACCCGGCCTGTCATGGCCTCCTCTAGACTTGAAAATTGATAGAAATCCCCTTTTTCCACTATGGGAATCTCCCGCCCGGGGGTGATGCAGGTGAACAAAATCTTCACCGCCTTCCAGATCCAAACTAAGAGACGGTCCCTCTCCAGTTTCTTCCTCATCTACTGGCGCAGCTCACGATAGATCACCTCGAGCTCAAGGGTAGTGTTGGGGGGAATAGGGGGTAGTAGTGGGTAATAGGGCACCCCATCCTCCTTTGCACCGCTGCCAAGTCCTCCTCTATCTATGCCGCTGAAAGTGGAGGCTGAGACCCAGTAAGATGAGTGTCATCGCCTTCCTCCTCATCTGACCCCACGGCTGCTTAGCTGCTGCTAGCCTTGTTTTTCCTCCTCCTCTTACTCCAAGAAGTAGAAGCATGTCTAACAAAAAGAGGGTGTAAGGGGGATACATAGGAAGTACCTCAACAGTTTTGAGAAGAGGCACTCCCGCTCACTTTCACAACACGGTGATAAGACCATGGAGGAAGAACTCATCTTGTTAACCCGGTAGAACATCTTACAATTTGAAATAATCTACACCCCAACATTCAGCTCAATGCCATGCACCACGCATGACACCTCCAAGGCTCGAGGGAATGTCACGTCTGTGTGGTTGCCTGATGAGAAGATCCTGTGAGTGACCAAATGAAGCTACCTCTTAGCGTATGGTGACCAATCAACACTAGTAATACACTCACCACAAGGACAATAGACTTTGTCCCAACGTGCAGGCTCCACCTGTGTGTTCCTTAGCCATTCCAGATCCATCTTCCTCAGTTTGGCCTCATACTCAGCGTTACAGACCTCTGTCAACTATAGTACCTCATTTAGGGTCATGGCGTTAAGAGAAATGTCAAATACCTGAATGTGGGTGATGGTGTTAGGGTCATCCCATCGGATAGTGGGCAGGATAGCATAGAAGTCTCGTACCAAGTCAGCTCGTGCAGCAGGAGGATCCTTGCTCAGTGGAACCACCCGACCTCCATCAAATGAGCAAAGAAGGCTTTAATTTTCTCCTACAGTCGGAGTAAGTAAAGTCCCTTCTCACAGCAAAACATGTTATATTAGAAGTCATGGAATCTTTCTTGACCAGTAGCATTAGGAAATTGGACGAACGACATGTTTTCCTCATTCAGACCTGCCATTAGAGAGAGCCTACAAGATATGGAAAAATATACATTAGAACACGATAGAAATAGATAATTTAAGGGTGGAAAAAGGGATGAGGGAAAAATCCTGAGTTAGGGACTCAGGATACTAGTTCCTGAATCCCGCCACAACGGCCCAAATCCCGCCAAAGGGAGATAAGGGATGCTTCCATAGTGGGATAAAGGTAGCTTTGATGAATACCAAGTGTGATCATGGTGCCTCTTTGTCCCAAACCCCCATTTTTTTATAGAATTTCAGGACACTGAAGTATGGTAACTACCTAGAACCCAAATATGCAATTATTTTTGCAAAATAACCCCTAAATGATTTCTGAAACCGAGTTTATGTTAAGAAGACCTTTCAACTTCCCCAATTCGTTTAGAATCAATTCGATCATTTTTTTGGAAAATCCTTACACCCAGGACGTTGTAGGAACGTTGGGATGTACAGGAAGTACCCATACCATGTTCTCTTAACAAATCAAGCAACTTAGTTCATTTTCATATAACTACACGGAAACCATTTCTACAGAATTACACAAGTAGCATGCAATCATTGTTAATCAAATACGGAAGTAAAGAGTGTAATAAATGAGAAGTTTACCTTGTTTTGATGTTTTAAGCAAGCTAGTTGAGAGGATTTTTGGAGGACAGGTTTAAGGGAATAGGAGGACATAGGGAAAAGTTCATTTTTCCCCATATACTGATTCCCGATCTCACGCTCTAGCGCAAAATCTCTCGCCACAATGGCCCCGCCTTAACAGGTGGTCTGCCTCCCTGGCAGGGTCATACTGTGTAATATGAGACTCAATTTTTGTTCGAATATTACGTCATATACCTAACCGGTCTATTAAAGTATAGATCATGTCATGGATAGTGCTTGATAAATAAAAACCATCCCCATCCGTGACTTGGTAATAGACCGAGTTGTTGGACAAAAATTATACGAGATAGGGTGAAAATGATCCATGCACTAGTCATTTAGGGAAGAACGAGGGGTAAATTTGTATCTATTGTAACAACCTGAACATCAATTTTTTAGATAAACAAAAAACCAAGAAAATTTTGGGGCCACTATCGCGCCAGGGCAGGATAAATTGGCACCAGAGAGGGGGAGAGACGAGACATAACATAAATAACGTGAAATCCTATTTTCTCCTTCTTTCTAATATAACTAATTTAGTCGTAAAACACCTTAGAACTCCAAAAAGATGCTCTAAGTTTGGAAAAGAAGGATAATGAGATTTATAGCGTGTGGATGGCTATATCTTGTGGATTCTTGGTCAAGATCACCGTCATGAGTTCCGTAAACAAGATTCGAAGACAAAAACTTTGTGCAACTTCTTGGCACCCAGGCAGACTAGGTTTTTATATATTGAGTAGTTATAAATCTATGCTCACTGCGAAATATATGTAAGTCAGTGAAAAATTTATGCGTAGGCCTTTGTCCACTGAATGATTAGGATTAAACCCTCGAAAGAAGTCATAGATGATGAATTAGGGCTAAGCATGGTCGAATTAACATTTACCTAATATATGTCGAGGAATAGTTCATATTATAATGGTTGTGATTCTATGATGGTGTGATGTATATTTTTTATTGGCTCATTATGATACATATATGTATGAAAATGTTTCATTATTGATCACACTTATTGTAAATGAGATAGACAGATGAGTATATTCGATGAATCATTTCTTGATTGTATGATTTTGAGAATTTACTTGTGATTGTGATTGTGGTTTTTTGAAGGGATTGTTTGCCATATTTTCTCATAAATAACTAGGATCGGTTTCCACATTCCAGCATAAATATAGGATCGGTTGCCATATTCTGTCATAACTATTAGATCGGGTACCACGTTCCAATATGCTAACAATTTGGGCTTGGGTTCCCTGAGAGGTCAATTACTTGACATAATTGTGTACTTGAGGATTGTGAAACATTTGTGTTTAATGTTTGATGTTCTTTTCCCAAAATTGAATATGGTATGATGACCCATTTATGTTGTTCTATTATGTTGGTGTAACCTATTATGTATGTTGTTGTTGGAATTAATCTGGGAGGCCAGGGGTTCACATGTCATATTAATGGAGAGCAACGGATGTCCGTAGGTTATAAAGGAGATTCATGGTCAGGTATTTGGAATGCTTTATATAATGTACATGAGGTAAAGGATGTGTGACAGGAAGAAAAAGTAAGGTTACGTCGTGAGTGGCTAGTCGGGTCTTCGAAAGTTGTATTTATGGACTCTTACATGTGTTAGGATGTTTTTCGGCTATGATCAAAAACCCAGTGATCGGAGTGACTGGGAAGGTGGTTATTAGTAAGGGTTTTAGTGTAATTTGGAGGTATTTGAGGAAAGGATAATGATGAGAAGTGAGTGGTTTTATCGCATGTTCTTATTAGTTTAATTCATGTAATATGTAGTGGGCATCACGTTGAACGATGATGCCTACCAATAGGTGTGGTTTGTCTCTTACTACTCTTTCTGTGTCGTTTGACATATTCTGGATGCAGGGTCGGTGATGTCTTATTAAATAAAGACGAAGAATTCTCCAGCAACTTCCACTTTTTCTTCCGCATGGTGACAGTTGTGTCTCTTATTATTTGTGTCCGATTTGTACTCTAAGTAGCTCTTATGCCTGTTTAGACTAGATCCTTTGGGGTTTTAGTTATTTTACAAGTCTTAATCAAACTTCGTTAAGGTTCTCATTTATAAAATTTTGTTAGTATATATTATTTTTGTTAATTAAATTTTCCAAATGTTTTAAATTAATTAGGATATGAGGGTTCTTCTACTTAGGTGGTTGTATGTAGGTTCCCACACGGCCTGGTGGGTCGGGTCATGACACATTTAAAACAATTAATATTTGTGTTTAGAACATTTAGTGAAGAGTGTATTGTAGATTGCTAAATCTTTCATTGGGACAAATAGTTCCTATAACACCCTAAAAATATTTTAAGTTAAAACTTAAACCTTCCTTCGTTATGAGTAAGATTTTACAATGAAATATAAAAAACAATAAGGGTTGAGGTTAAATATAGCATCTTATGTTCCAAAAACAATTAAAGGGAATTCGTTCAAGTCATTCCAAAGTTCTTATAAGATTTGAGTCAATTTCAAATGACTATAACTCTTAGTACAAGATGATTTATGTGTTTCATAAGATTGAAAATGAAAGGTCTTTGAATTATCTTTCTAACTCCACCGTGTTTGCTAAGTTTCGAGGTCGGATGAGTGAGATATGCCCTTTTCAAGCTAGGTTATTCCATTAAGGAAAATTATCCAAAAATAGTGAGGGTATTTTGGTCTTTTCCTTAAAACTCATATATGATTCATTTCTAGTAAGATTTTAAGGGTCTAGTCCTATTAGGTTAAGTTTATAATCCTAATATACGACTAGGGTTTTTAGTTAAAAGTTCAAGAAGAGAAAAGAAGAGAAAAGAGGAAAAAATCAAGGCGTTCGTCCAGGTTCTTGAGTTTTATCGTGGATTTTGGCCAAGGGTTTTATCCCTAAAAGGTATGTAATTTTCCATCGTGTTGGGTTCATTCACCCACACACCAAACATGATTTTCATATTCCAGTTTATCCATCAAGATTGAAAGATTTAAATCCTTGATAAGTATTCTTGAAGTTTCATTCAATTTTTTTTTTTTGGGGGGAGGGGGTTGATGATTTATTGAGATGAAAGTGAGTGTTTTGAGGGTTGTACTGAGTATATTAGTGTTTAGGTATGTTGAGAAATTGAATACAAATGGGAAAGAGACCAGTTGAATCTAGGCGAACTAGGGTGAGAAAATGAGCAAAAAAAGTTGGGGGGTTTGAGGCAACACCCACCATCACACCAGGGGTGGCTTGTGTTCTACGCCATTCTTAAAAACAAGAATAATTCTCTGTAGTTTAGGGGCTGCCTCCCCGCGACACTCAGTACGCCATAGTTGCCTGCCCCCACCACTTCTCAGTTATTTTGCATGTCTTAGTTCTCAAAAGGGTTCCTTCAATACCTATCAATTCTAAACACTTTAAATGACTTCCAAAAACCAAGAAGTCATTTATAAAATGAATCATAACCTTGAATTCATAATTCAAATTTAAGGTAGAGTTGAGAGTTAAGTCTGGAGAGTTCTTTTCAACATTTCGAGAAAGTTTTGAGGAATCTTCTACAACTTCTAATAACTTGATTCAAGACTCAAGTAAGTGAGCAGGAGAGTGAGGATAATGTATTTATGAGTCTACTTTATCATCCCGATATCCTTCATATCATGAACTTGAATTCATAATTCACATTAGAGAGAGAGTTAAGAGTAGAGTTTAAGAAAGTCTTTGAGTTTGAATCCTTTGAGATCAACTATCGATTTGAACTGAGTTTTGAGGAACCAAGTATTAGAATAAAAAGAGTCACATACATGAGTTCCATAATGTTCTTTAGGCCCTTGACTAGAGTCGTTCATGCTCATAAATTTTGCATGAACTCTATAAGTTGAGTATCCTTGATGAGGAGTAGTATCTTCAAGTTTTAGTTCTTGATTATTGAGTTCCTAATCCCTTTTGAGATTTATTCCTAATCATGGGACTATTACATATTACACATGAAGTCCTTGATTTGAGTTTCTCATGCCAATAATTCCACATGAATCTTCCGAGTCGAGCATTCTTTAAAAGAGTATTACCTTTGAAGTTCTTGAGTCCTGAGTTGTTGAGGCTCGATTAGTGAGTTCTCGTTATGGATATTGAAAACCTTTAATGAGTCGTTCACATTCATAATTCGTAAAGAACATTCTTTTGAGATTTCTCTTACAATTTATTTCTAAAATTGTTTTAAAACTTCAGCCCTTGAATTGAGAAAGAGTAGAGTCGAGTTCATTTTCTTTAAAGTGATATATTGGAACTAAGTATTCCCAAAATTAATGTTTTCACATTAAAATACAATGAAACTGAGATTGTCAAAAGAATTTTGAGCAGTTTGACTAACATCACTTTTTACAGAAATATTTTGAATAATAATCTTAAACCACAAAAAAGTTATGTCTTTTAACATATGAGCTAGTTACGGTTTGGGATTAGTATTGAGCACTGGTATAGGGATGAGTTTGAGTTCAGATAATTCAAAGTTTCCATAAATAGTGTAGCCATCATGGTTATAAAAGGGTCATACTTTTTAGATAATTTCTTAATGTTTTTAGCATAGACTAGTGGATCCACTTAGTGAGTTAGGTTTTATACCCCCGGCAAGGTATGGGATGACCCTGGCAACGTGAGGTAAGACGTTGTACCATCACATAAGCTCATAGAGATGGTTGTCAGTTAGAGAAACTCCCATAGAGATATTTTTTATTCTTATATACACAGGTTTTACTTTGTATTTTCATATACAAGAAGATTTTATCTTGTATCCTTGCATACAAACTGAGTTACTATGGCGCTTTTCAATACATTGAGTTACTTTATATTGTTTTAAAAGCTTTCCATATATTGCATTTGTATTGTTGCTTTATATTGAGTTGAGTATCAAGAGTAGTGTACCTAGAGTCGAGTATCTTAATATTGAGTCAAGCCTTATTTCACTAAGTTGAATATCTTATCATAGAGTTGAGCCCTATTTTCTCTAAGTTGAAATGAACTATATTTCTTTGAGTTGAGTGAGTTGAGAAGAAGTAAGTATGTTTCTGTTCCACCAGTTCAACCTTATGTTTATGCTTTAAATTGCCCCCTTACATGCTCTTGCATTCCATGAACTGAGCCATTGCTTGGATCTTTTAATGATGCAGATACAAGTACTCAGGATCATCAACAAGCGCTTCGTTGATACCACATGTAGTTCGAGTTAGGTATGGTGCGCCTTCTTGCTTCTAGAGGGTTGCACTTATACTTTTATGTATATTAGTTTTTAGGATGTCGTGGGTCTTGTCTGACTTCCATCTTTGAGGCTTCATAGATAGACCATAGAGTTTCAGAAGTCTGTACATTTATTTTATCAAATGTTTTAAAGACTTAAGTTTCCTATTTTATGGAAATTTGATTATTTTTATTTAGAGTTATTCATTTGAGTTATAGATTCGTAATTGAGTTTCATGAATTTTCATTTTGTTTTTAAGTTTTCTGTTCTTTAGTTAGTCTTCCACTTATAGTCAACCAGGATGAGGGTTCGTTTGGGGACTAGCAATGGTTCTCGAATGCCGCTCACGTCCAGGGTGTAGACCCAGGTCGTGACAAACATATCAGATCACATAGTTAAAGTGTCCTAGGGTGTTTATGAAGTTGTGTCAAGTAGGCTCTTATTTTGGTTGTGAGGGCCCAACTTCTATAAATGAGGGACTGCAGACACTTACAAAAAGTTTCCCTTCTTTCATACTCTTAATCGTGCAATAAAGTTATGTCGTAGAGATTTATTCAAACTCGTGTATTTCTCAAACTCATTCGACTACCCGTCATACTAGAGGTGGTTGAAAAGAAAAGTCAGTCCCTTATCGATGATTTACATTTAGCAAAAGTCTTAAGGAAGTCATGAGACTCCAGAAGGGTTTGATAGCAGCCCATGAGTGAGTTAAGTGTTGAGTTTGAGAAAATGCACTCATATTCATATGAATCATGCATTTGAGCAAAAAGTGAGTTGTACTCTCTTCTCTAAGACTTGTTTCAGTTGAGATCCTTATGACAAAGTATGTTTAGAGCTTGGGTAGTATTTCCACCTAACAAGGTAGCATGAGTTACAAGATCATGAGCAATAGTAACGAAAGTTCCTAGAGCTAGGGGAAAGTATGCAGAGGTATATAGATTTATGAAAGGGAGATAGTGATGGGGAAGATTATGTTATCATAGTCATGCACCCAGTAAGTTATTGATGTGGACTTTTACCTCAAGGGTATACTAAGAAGTAACGAGTTGTGAAGATCTCATGATATGAGGTAGCATAAGAGTTGCTAGTCAAGATGAGATAGTGTCTATATATTTTTAAACAGAATAGAGTTGGGACCGATGAGACATCGTGTTAGAAGAGGTTATATATAAGTTTAGAATAATAGAGCAGAAGTATTCATAAAGTGATAGATCTAATCTAGGCTTATGATTTGGTTGAGAGGGATATGATGTTCATACGGTTATAAAATTGATCAAGTAATGAGTTATAGCATAGTAGGCGAGAAATCATATTAATATTCGGGTTTAGTAATGAACATTAAGCTTCAATTTGAGATGAGTGTAAAGATCCAAAGAATAGAAACATGAGGGTGATGATGTTAGTCTTGATATTTGATCTGGTAGACATGACATAGAGCAGGTGAAGAAGTGGGATGTTAGCTGCAATAACTGTGAGTAGTACCCGTGAGAGATCCTAACATTTAGATAAGGGCAGTGAAGTGTGGCTAAGTTAGAAGATTAACAAGAGAATTAAGTGTTGTCCCGAGAGGGTATGTAATCTGAAGAGGTTAAGATAAACACCTTAGAAAAAGGTCCTAATACCCGCTTATAGAGAGTTCGGTAGTCATGAGATAAACTTCTCTTGTGTATTAGAGTAAAAGAGGATGTAAACCAGTTAGAGATAATGGAATATATCCATAGCTTTCAAGTTCTAACTTTAGACCTAAGAGGGAGATGAAAAGATGAGAAATCAGGTCAAGTGTTTGAGAGTAAGATAGTAATGAGTTCCAAAGAGTATGAGATATATCCTTTCAGCGGTCCTATTAGTAATAGAGTTGTTAGTAGTACTAAGCTTGAATGTGGTGGTAATGAGTAATAGTCTTGGGATGAGATTCCCTATAGAGAGGTATAGAACCCAAACTTAAGGATTTGGGTTAAGCTTGAATATAGTAAAATCATACCATTAGAATCAAACCTTAATAAGAGTAACCTCGTTCCATACCATGTATAGTCATTATTCGAGGACGAAAAACCCCAACGGGGTGATATTGTAACACCCCGAATTTTTTTTGAGCTAAGACTCAAACTATCCTTCGTTATGAATAGGATATTATCGAGAAATTTAAATTTTGGTAAGTGTTAAGATCACTAAATATAGCACCTTGAGTTCCAAAACTAATTAAAGGGAATTTGTTCAAGTCATTTCTAAGTTCTTCTAAGATTTGCGTCAACTTCAAACAACCATAACTCTCAGTACACGGTGATTTAGGTGTGCCATAAGATGTAAAATGAAAGTTATGTAAATTATCTTTCCAAATCCACCGAGTTTTCTGAGTTTTGAGATCAGATGAGTGAGATATACCGTTTTAAAGTTAGGTTGTCCAGTTAAGGAAAGTTACCCAAAAATAGTTAGGGGTATTTTGGTCTTTTCCTTACAAAATAAGATTTAATTCGTGTCTAGTAAGGTTTTAAGGGTATAATACTGTAAGGTTCAGTTTTATGATCTTAATATATGCCTATGGTTTTATTTGAATGTTCAAAAAGAGAAGAAAAAAAAGAAAAAAGGAGAAAAAAGGAAAGGATCAAGGTGTTCATCGAGGTTCTTGAATTTCGTTGCAGACTTTTGCCATGGGTTGGATCTCTAAGAGTTATGTAAGTTTCCAAAGTGTTGGTTTCGTTCACCCACACTCCAAACATGATTTTCATATTCAAATTCATCCATAAAAAATGAAAGACTTAAGTTCTTGATAAGTGTTCTTGAAGTTTCATTCTAAATCTTGTTTTTTCGGAGTTTTGATGATTTCTTGAGATCAAAGAGCGTTTTAACGGTTTCACTGAGTATATTAGTGTGTAATTATGTTGAGAAATCAAATCCAAGTGATTGGGTAAGAAACCGTTCGAATCTAGGCGAACTAGGGTGAGAAAATGAACAAAGAAAGTCGTTGGGTTTTCTGGACAATGTCTGGGGTGACGCGCGCCACCATCACGCCAGGGGATTCTGGCTTGCTACAACATAAAGTACACCAAGAATAATTCTCTATAGTGTAGAATCTAGCGCCCCACGCCACTCAGTACACCAGGTTCGTCTACCTCCCCACCCCCCACCCCTACCCCCTCTTCGTCGTTTTGCCAGTCTAGTTCTTTAAAAGGGTTCCTTTGATCCCTATCAATTGTAAACACTCTAAACTACTTATAAACACCTAGAAATCATTCATAAAATGAATCATAACCTTGAATTCATAATTCAAATTAGAGGTAGATTTAAGAGTTAAGTTTTGAGAGTTCTTTTGAACATTTCAAGAAAGTTCCTTTGAGTCTCTTTGAGGAGTCTTCTACAACTTCTAATAACTTGTTTCAAGACTCAAGTAAGTGAGAATGAGAGTGAGGATAATGTATTCATGAGTCTACTTTATCATCACGAGATCCTTCATATCAAAAACCATAACTATTGAATTCATAATTCACATGCAGGAGAAAGTTAAGAGTATAGTTCAAGAAAGTCTTTGTATTCAATTGTGAATCCTTTAAGATCAAATATCAATTTGAACTAAGTTTTGAGAAAGGAAGTACGAGAATAATAAAAGTCGTATACATGAGTTCCATAATGCTCTTTAGGCCCTTGAGTCAAGTCGTTCATGCTCATAAATTCCACGTGGACTCCATAAGGTGAATATCTTTGATGAGGAGGAGTATCTTCAAGTTCTAAGTCTTGAGTATTGAGTGCTTAATCCCTCTTGAGATTTTATTTCTAATCTTGGGACTATTATTTATTACCTATGAAGTCCTTCAATCGAGATGTTCATACCCATAATTCCACATGAATCCTCTACGTCGAGCATTTTCTAAACGAGTATTACTATTGACGTTCTTGAGTCCCGACTTGTTGAGTCTCGAGTAGTGATTTCTAGTTATGTTTATTCAAAAGCTTTAATTTAATTATTTACGTCCATAATTTGACATGAACTTTGTTACGAGAAGTCTTTTACAATTTTTTTCTAAAATTGTTTTAAGACTTGAGCACTTGAGTTGAGAAAGAGTAGAGTCGATTTCATTTTCTTCAAAATAATATAAGTGGAAACTAAGTATTCCCAAGAGTAAATGTTTTCACATTTAGAACATAGGGAAACTAAGATTACCAAAAGTGCTTTGTGCAGTTTGAGTAACATCTCAATTTTAGAGAAAAATTTTGAGTAATAATCTCATATCGCATTAAAGAGTTATGTTTTTAAACATATGCGCTAGTTACGTTTTGGGAGTAGTATTGAGCACCAATATAGGGACGAGTTTGAGTTCAAATATTTCAAAGTCCCCATAAACTATGTAGCCAACATGGGTAGAAAAGGGTCACACATTGGCAGAAAATGGTTACATTTTAGATGATTCCTTAATGCTTTTAGCATAGACTAGTTGATCTACTTAGTGAGTTAGGTTTTATAACCCCTGCAAGGTATAGGACGTCCCTAGCAGTGTGATACAAGACGATATACCATCACTTAAGCTCCTAGAGATGGTTATCAGTTAGAGAAACTCCCACATAGATATTTTGGTATTCTTATATACATAGAGTTTATTTTGTATTTTCATATACAAGCAGATTTTATCTTGTATCTTTGCATACAAACTAAGTTACTATTGCATTTTTCAATACATTGAGTTGTTTTCTACTGTTTTAAGAGCTTTCCATATATTACATTTGTATTGTTGCTCTATATTGAGTTGAGTATCTAAAGTCAAGTATTTTATTATTAAAATGAACCTTATTTCATTGAGTTGAATATCTTATCATTTAGTTGAGCCCTATTTTCTCTAAGTTTAATTGAACTATCTTTCTATTAGTTGAGTTGTGTTGTGTGAGTTGAGAAGAGGTAAGTACGTTTCTATTCCACCAGTTCAAGCTTATGTTTATGCTTTAGAATTCGTCTTACATGCTCGTACATTCCATGTACTGATTTACTTGGAGTGCATCCTTTCATGATGCAGATGCAGGTACTCAGGACCATCAACAGACGCTTCATTAATACCGCAGCAGTTTGAGTTAGATATGATTAGCCTCCTTTCTACCCGGGGATTCCACTTGTACTTTCAGTAATATCAGTTGTTAGGATGTCTTGGGTCTTGTATCGACTTCCCTCTTTCTCAGTTAGAGTCTTCATAGATAGATAATAGAGCTTCAGAAGTATGTTCATTATTTTGTTGAATGTTTTAAAGATTTAAGTTGCTAATTTTATGGCGAGTTGAATATATTTCTTTTATTTAGGGTTATTCATTTGAGTTAATGATTTGTAATTGAGTTTCATGAATTTTCATTACGTTTTTAAGATTTTGTATGTTCTGGTTAGTCTTTCGCTTGTAGTCAGCCAGGATAAGGGTTCTCTTGTGGACCAGCTATGGTTCTTGAGTGTCAGCCATGTCCAGGGTGTAGACTCGAGTCGTGACAGTTTCGATTTAAAAGTAATTATTTTTAATATTAAATAACACATATCATCTCAAACATATCAAGAATATGATTTAAACCACATATAGATACATATAAATCATAGATAAAAATTAAGGACATAAGTTTGTTTGCTTCTTTCTCTCTCGGTGTACGTTAGGTGAGCTAACTGAGCCGCGTCTGAAATGGTGAGTAGAAGTGAGAATAAGATGACTATCCTTACGGAAGACAAAGCGAAGGTTCAAGTAATGAGCGCACATGACTAGGGGGGAAGGAATAATGGCCAACATTTATGGGTTCTAAAACCCCAACTTTGGGCACTACTACCCCTGACGAGATCCCTGTTGTTGGGACCGTAAAGACAAATTCAGATCATCCAGCTGAGGAAAATGATCTGATAACTCAGCAAGCTAAAACCCCAGTGGGTATGGAATAACCGGAGAAGATAAAGTGGGTGACTCTATTTCAAGGGAATCAATTAGTAGAACAAGGGATGACCTTACAGAAGTGTGTAGCTCATATAGTGCGCAATGGTAAAACAGTGATGGAACTTTCCAATATATAGCTGGAGCTTGAAACCCAAAGATGGAAGCATGAAATAATCCTTCGTGGGAGTTGATCCTACAATAGTAGCCCTTGAAAGGTATATTGCGACTAACTGGAACTATATTACGAAGCCAAAAGTATATTACCATAATGATGGGTATTTCCTTCTGAAGTTCATTAAGCTTGAGGATAGAGACAAGGTTCTCTATGCAGGTCCACATATGCTGAATAACAAGCCCATTATTGTGAAAACATAGTCCCTAGAGTTTGATTTTAAAAGGAAGTAATGCAGACGATTCCAATTTATTTAAGTTTCCTAATCTTCCATTAAATTATTGGGGTGTGAATTCTTTAAGTAGAATTGGAATTGGTTTGGGGATAACTATTTACGCAGATGAATGTACCACACAAGTAGATTGAGTCTCACATAGAAAAGTACTTATCGAGATGGACACTACTCAAACCTTACCAATAGAACTAAAAGTAAAGGATCCTAATGGTAGAATGTTCACACAAGAGATGAGTTATGAGTGGGTTCCAACTTATTATCCTAAATGCTTAACTATAGGACATAAGTGTCAAAACATGGAAGGTACAAAAGGTTGGCCTGCAGCAAAACCTAGGATGAAAAGAATGGAATGAAATCATCAGGCAGTTGGATGCAAAGCAGTTGGATGCAAAGCAGACCAGGGGGATGTATTAGTGACTATTACTGATATTTCTAGAACTATCAATATTCAGGAGATAAGTGCAAATCATGCAGAGACTGTGATACAATAATAGCAACCTGAAAAGGAGACACCATGGAAGGAAGTGAGAGGTAAGTCTGTAGCAAAAGGAGGGTTGATCTTGTATTAGGAGATACCCAACACTGCAAATGAATTCAATGTACTACATGATCATGCTACATGAGTTGTGACAACAGGTTGGGGAGGTCAAGGTGGCTGCAAAATAATTGGAAGAGGTACTATCCTAGACAATTAATTATGCATCTAACAACATGGAACATTGGGGGTATGAATAAAGTTCATAAGTAGAAGGAAGTGAAACTATTTATTATAACACATAAGGTTAGTATACTAGCTCTACTTGAACAGAAGGTGCAGCAACATCAGACAGCCAAAGTACTAAACACAATTGCGCTAGGGTGGTATAAAAAAGATAACTATAGTTGTAGCAATAAAGGGAGAAATTGAATTATAAAGGAACCTTAGGTCATAGAATGTGAAGCTATGGAAATTGATGAACAATATATCAACTCGGATGTGAGAACTATATCAATGAGCTGCAAGTTTTCCTTTACTGCAGTATATGTTCTACACACCATTGAGGATAGAAGAATATTTTGGGGGAAGTTGTGAAGTATTAACCTGAGACAGCAGGGACCATGCTTGTCTATGGGGGATTATAATGCTATCCATAGACCAAAGGATAGGTTGGTTAGCTATATAGTCCATGAAATTAAAACTAAAGATTTTTATTCCTTTATGATAGACATAGGCATGACAATTCTAAGGGCTAATGATAGGGAACTCATTTGGCCTAATGAACATACATATAGCCAGATTGGTTGGGCACAAGTAAAATCTAGATGGTTGCTAGATATGCAACCATTGGAAGTACAAGTAATGAACCATAGATGTTCCGATCACTCACCTCTTAGTGTTTATTTGACACATGATTAGGATAGAAGACATAGGCCTTTTAACTTATTAAATCACCTAGCTCAGCATGACGATTTTCAGAGAACAGTGCAAATGGCCTGGCAGCAAAGCCACAACACTGGTACAATGTATGGGGTACAACAGAAGCTTAAGAGGGTGAAAATAGCTCTGAAAGTATTGAATTTTTCTGAATATCAGAGAGTAGAAACAAGAATAAGAATGTATAGACAGCAATGCATAACTTCCAAAATAATATGACGCAATCTTGTCAAAGACAAGATATCCTAAATCTTGAAAAAAGGTTAAGGAGAACTTAGAAAATTGTTAAATATTGAAGAGAGTATAGTAAAGCATAATTCCAGAGTGTACTGCCTACAATTAGGGGATGGAAACACAGCTTCCATGCTAGTCTGAAGAGCAGAATAGTCCAAATAAGATCCTAACCTTGACTACTTCTGATGGGAGAATTATACATAATAGAAGTGATATTGAGTAAGAAATCATAGGATTTTATAAACATTTATCGGGATCTTTTGTGGTCCAACACCTGCTGTGATCCAGTGGTGATGATAGATGGACATGTCCTGAATAGAAGTCAACAAGCTCGATTTATTAAACATGTGACTAGGCTGGAAGTACTAATGGCTCTACATGGAACTAATGATGCTAAAGCTCCTGTATGTGATGGATTTAATGCCCTATTTTTTAAAAAGACCTGGGCAAACATAGGAGAGGAAATCACTGATGTTGTACTACAATTCTTCTCCACGAGTATGATGTGTAAATCCATAAATTGCACCACTGTCACTTTGATCCCTAGAGTTATTCATTCTTCCATAATATCTGAGTATAGACCTATATCCTTTTATACTTTATTGTAGAAAATTATATCAAAAGTTCTAACTTAATATGTGATGGATATCTTGGTGTATAGAAATTAGTTAGCCTTGGTTCTGGGTAAATTGATAAATGATAAGATAATCCTAAGTAATGAACTAGTCAAAGGATATGGAAGGAAGAATGTAACCCCATGATATATGTTTAAAGAAGATATGAGAAAGTTGATACGCTCAAACTTACTTATCAAATAAGAAGAAAAAGCGGTCGTATCAAGTAGAGAACCCAACTAATGAGGTTAGGGTCGATCCCACGAGGAAAATAGTTCAGACTTAACTTTATTCGATTATTACTACTATTTAGTCAATTATTTTCCGAGAAAACAAATAGCAGAAAGGTTTTTTTTCTTAATTAATAAAAATGATTAACTAAATTGAAATAAACAATTAACAAATTCAAATTTTGAATTTTAATCAGATGATAAAAGTAACTAGGGCTTAAGTGTTCCCCATAGGTTCTTAACTTGGTAATTCTAACTATAACAATTCTTTCCTAGTATCTTGCATGTAAAGCGACAAGTTATGTATCTCTAAATCCTTGGTCCGGCATCTAGAAAATGTCACTCCGCACCTTGGTCCGGCTACGTGTGTTGCTATACTAACCCTTATCTTTACCTCATATTAAGCATCATAATTGATATTTGACTCAGTTATTACCTCATACCAACCAATACTAGCATATTAGATAGTATACACTAAATCTATATTGATAATTCTTTTCCTATTATCTACCTCCTTGGTCCGGCAAGTAGCATTAAGGCGAGTTCTAACGTTGGCCATCCGTTAAAAAGACTTCTACGCGAAAGAATTATCAATACATGTAAGACACCATTCTAGAATTGTTATTTTAGTTAGATTTTCCCTTGTTATTTACCCATGGTTCCCACAACCCTAGTTATGGAGTTTAGTTACCCATGGTCATAGTCACACAATTCATATTTATAATGTAAGAATTCATGCACTTACTTCAATGAGAATGAATAAAATCCAGAAATTCACTTGATTAATCAACAAAAACACCAACAATTGATTCCGGAAAAAGTGTATCAATTACCAATATCAATTCTTCAATACTTAAACAAAAGAACTAAAAATTATCAAAAAGTCTAACCCCAAATACGAGATTTTTTGAACTATTTATAATAAAAAAAAACTAATAAAAGAAGGATTCTAATTAATGAAAATCTATTCAAACGCGTCTGAGTCGACGGACCTCATGACGGACCGTCGTGGGTACGACGGACCGTCATGGCCTCCGTCGTCCCATACTTCAAAAATTCTTCTTCTGCTTTCTTCATTACCCTCGACGGACAGGTCTGACGGACCGTTGCAAGCACGACGGTCCTTCGAGGGGCTTCGTTCCACAACACTTAAACTTTTTGGAATTTGGGTACTGGGACTACTCTCTGATAATTATGACGAACAAGCAGGACAGACCGTCGTGGCTATGACGGTCCGTCATGAACTTCCGTAGTCCCATACTTGGTCAGACTTCCCCATCTCCCTTCAGCAGCTACTCTTCTTACTACGATGCCACCTATGGACCGTCACAGTCGCAATGGACCGTCGTGGGCCCTGTAGGTGGGCATTTCTGCAATTCTTGCTCAAAAACTCCCGCATTCACCTTTGGACAGATTTCTTGCAAATAAAGAGAAACCTACATAAAAAATCAATACAAAAAGTCTTTAGACACACACTAAACTTAAGGAAAAAGCATTAAAAGTATCGTGAAACCACGGTACATCAACACCCTCAACTTAAATTCGTTGTTTGTCCTCAAGCGACGCACTATGACTCACTACAAAATCTTTGTACAAGAGTATCCATATTTTAGCTTTCGCAATCATTTGGCTATCAATCCCGATCATTCTCATTATGTTCATGCATGTTATCACTATTAGGCTTGAATTATGTGGATCGGACCATGACACAGACTCACTACGCACTGACACCTATCCTCTTCAATTTCTCACCAAGGTGCTAATTTTTCCGGTATTGCAACTAGTGTCCTCACTTAAAAATAACATCCTCATTTTTCACACAATGATTTCAGTTTGAGTATAAGGATTATTTTTCAACATTCACTCTCAGAACAACTTCTCAACTCATTTATACATATTGCCATAAGCTTGCCCTTATTTTCACTGCTTTAAGTTTGCCATAAGAACTCTTAGGATCACGATAGGACTTTCTTAGCTTGTAACATAGGCTCAGGTTTAGGTAGGGTATATTTAGGTATACTTTAGTGACTTGTTGCCCTCCTTGACATATCGGCTAAGCGTACCACCTTTTTATCATTTTATTTCGCCCTATTTCTCAATTTTCTTTCACCTTGTTGTTTTCCCTTTCTTATCCTTATGTGTAAGTGAATTTTCTCTTTTCTTGTGTTTATTTTGTTTTATATGCATATTTTATTTTATTTTTTAGTCACTTTTGTTTTGTTCTTTCTTCCTCTTTATTCTTTCAACCCCACTTTCCGGAGTATTCCTTATAACAGCCACCCTCAACTCATGACTTTACCATGAGTCAAGGTTCACAATACCCATGGTTGGGTCAGGGCCACGACAAGGTTGCTTTCTGCATTAGCCACCCTCAACTTATGCTTTTGGCATAAACTGAGGTGCACATGTCCAAGGAGGGACCATGGCCAACACATTATTCCCAGAAAAGATCATTTGGGGTGAAAAAGAAAGATCTTTTTTTAGGCTCAAATCATTTGGATCAATAAGGGATTAACTTCATTTGGTTTTCTGTTATTTTTAGGCTCGAGATTGACTATTTCGAACAAAGGCCTATGATCCTTTCCTAATTGTTTATTTTGGCTTACTTTTAGCAAGACTAACCAGGCAAGTTCTAGATCAGTATCAATGGTGGATCATTCTAATTTCCCTCACACTCACTTGACATCTCATTACATTCCCAGATTATTAGACACCTAGTTCGAGTCTTAGATTCAGGGTCATGTAGTAGTGTATCTCTATGTCATGTTTAGAGCCACACATTTATCAATTACTATGCCTAGTCATGCATCATTTTCATTATATCGGGATATCATATTTGTTTTAGCCATCATGCTTCAGAGTTATACTATGTACACAAGATATAACATGCCGGATCAACAATAAAAGTAGTCAGTCTCTTGGGGAAAGAGAACACAGGCAAGAAAACCACAAAAGAGGATCGTGAATTGGGCTACTCAGACTTCACCCTAGCACTCACTTTTCATTTACCCCACCCCCAACAAAAAAGATATGCAATTGTCCCCAATGCATAAAAGTACCTAAAATAATCGAGTGGTGGGTGAAGCAAACCTGAGGCGCAAAGCGCGGGCGATCAGCAAGCTGGTGGGTCCGGTTCCCCGGAACCCACTCCCTCTGTAGTCTGGACACCCTCAGTAGTGTCCTCAGCAGCAACAGCACCATCAGTAGTGCCTCTTATTGTATCTACAACTCTGGAGCTAGACGCCCCAGCAGCTAACTCTACAGCCCTGAACGTACGGGCCTCCTCATCAGCAATCAAGGCTCTCTTCGCAGCCTCCATCTCACGGTGCTCCTTCTTCCTCGCCCTAGCCTCATCCTCCTATCGACCCCTGCGCCTCTTGGCATACTCTTGTGGGGGAGGTGTGGAACCTCAGAAGTGGCGAATAACGCAGCCAACATTGTGTCCTCAGCAGGCTTTGCAGAAGGGGCCTTAGACGCAGGCACCCTAGCCTCTAGGATCGTATCAAGATCCGCTCGCAAACCCTCAACCGCAGCCTGAAGGGTCGACACGTCCACCGGAGGGGCTGGCCGGGATAGTACCCACAACTCACAGGCGTCCAAGCGCTGATGAACCTCCAGGATCTTCCGCTCCATGTGCTAAGCCATCTTACGCTCCATGCGCTCCTCCGCCTCAGCAATAGACCTCTGCATCCAAGGCTGATGTGATGCAGAAGTGTGGCCATCTGAGCCTCAAGTTTCTGTACCCTAGCAAGTGGGACCAGAGTGGCGGAAGGAGCCGAGCGAGAGGAGCTCGGGGCAGTGCTACTACCCGGGATAGACTCGACCGGGGTAGTGTCAGTGGGTGCAAAAGGAGCCTGGGTAGCCGCTTGGGCATGCTCTACAGTATCCGCCAGGTTCTCACCAAGCGGAGGCACCTCAGGGCGGGGCCCTCTGTGCGGAGCCAACTCATTGGCCTCATCTCTGATGAGGCCGATATCAACATTGCCCTGCAGGGTCTTGAGCTGATCTATGTACCAAATGGGCACACCTGCGGACCTGCATAAAGAGAAAACCATGCACGGAAATAGGTAAGTAGTAGTGACCTTGAAGGCCCTCTCGTGCATGACCGCCTGCAGAAGCCAAGCGAAGTCAACCTCAAACCCTGCTATCATCGCTGCCATCAGAACTGCGCGATCCCATGTAACTATATTATCTGTAGCAGTGGGGATAAAAGGCAGTGGCGGACTATCAACCATAAAAACTTGGTCGTGAAGGTCAAGTTAGCCTTCTTGATGGCTCCCTTTGGCTCCATAACCCAGTCAGCAGCCTCTCCATCAATAGATAAGTGCTGGGCCATCCACCTCTTGGTGGTCTCTCTCAGTGCTGGCTCACGCAAGAACCGTCCATATTTAACCAGTTGCCACCGGTAGTCGAACTCGGCGGTGAGAGGGGTCCTGGTGGCATCAACATCCTCGCCGTATAGATACCCGCGGATGGCTGGCAAGGAGATGTCTACCCGTTTGCCGCGGACTCTGTGTGATCAAGTGGGGCCTGTTTGGCGGGGGTAGCCCGCCTATCAATTTGTGATCGGAGAGTAGCCACATATGAGGCGTAGAACTCTTGGACCAACTCCTCACTATATCGGCCCAAAGAACGAGCCGTCCACTCTAACCGGTGTCTGGTGAAGAGAGTATGGATATCCAGCATGGTGGGGAGACTCCCTGTAAGGACTCGCCTCTCCAGTGTAAGGGTCTGGGTCATGACGCCCTTATCATTTAGCAGCTTGGCGTCGGAATACACTTGGTATTGCCCCTTGACACACAACCGGTTGGGCTGGTCGGCAACCGGGGTGGGAACTCTAGTAGGTGAAGCTGGAGTGGAATCAGAACTGTCGGCCTCATCAGACGAGGCACACTGTGAAGCTGTAGCAGGCGCAGAGGCTTCAGCAGACCCGGAGACTTCCTCCGACCAGGATACTCCTAAGGAACCAGACGCTCCCTCATCCTGTGCAGCTGACCCAGAAGGTGTGCCGGTCAGTGTGCGCTCCTCATCAGACTGGGAGGCAGTGACTACGCCAGATGCCACCTTCTTGGGCGTGGATCTGGTTGCACGTGCAGCCTGTGCAGGAGTGGTAGTGCCTGGGGGCACGTACTCGTGGTCATGCTCATCATCAGAGCCATGACCAGTCGAGCAGACCGGGCGACGGACTTTGAACGCCCTCGTGCGTAAACTCGATCTTGTTTCGGTGCCATGAGTGGTAGTACCTGTAAAGAATCATGATTAGTACTAGAAGGAGCAAACAAGACATGCAAAAACGAAACAAAATAAACATAAGACCAAAGATGTAATGATATCTCTGAAGTATCTATGAAATACGACTGACCAGTTGACGGCCCGTCATAAGTATGACGGACCGTCATGGGGGTCCGTCATGAATTACTTAACATTATTTATTTGGAGACCTCTGAAAGAAAGTCTCTGAAAGTCATGACGGATAAGTAGGACGTCCCGTCATGATCACGACGGGCCGTCATGGGACACTTGGAAAAAGTATGGATACCCTTAGGAGTGGGGTCTCTGACAACCATGACGGTTGTGCAGGTGCCCACGACAGTCTGTCGTATCTGTCCGTCATAGGACACTTAGAAAAAATTGGAGACCCTTAGGAGTGGGGTATCTGACAACCATGACGGTTGTGCAGGATGGACCGTCGTGGGAACGACGATCCGTCGCATCTGTTTGTCATAGGACACTTAGAAAAAAACTTGGAGACCCTTAGGAGTGGGGTCTCTGACAACCATGACGGTTGTGCAGGACGGACTGTCGTGGGCACGATGGTCCGTCGCATCTGTCCGTTAGTGGACACTTGGAAAAACTTGGAGACCCTTAGGAGTGGGGTCTCTGAAAACCATGATGGTTGTGCAGGACGGACCGTCGTGGGCACGACGGTCTGTTGCATCTGTCCGTTTGTGGACACTTGGGGAAAACAAATAGTGGGTTGTTGGGACTGACACCATGACGGTCCGTCGTGGGTACGACGATCCGTCGATGGGGTCTCGTTCTGTCATGCAGTGACAGAACTGGTAAGCCACAATCACCCCTGTGATTCCAAACGAAAGACTCGATATTAACCCACATATTTCTAACCCAAATACCCAGCAAACTAGCAATGCTAAAGCATCAATTTCTCGAGTTTTAATATGTCAATTTGGTGGACTATCAACCTAGGTCAGAACAAGTTTCCAAAACATCTTACCCCCTCTTTGATCTGGTTAAACCACTACCCACATCAATTTTATTTCTAAGTGTGGGACTTTAAAGCATGACATGAGGTCTTTAGCATACAAAAAGGGTCAAAAATCAAAGACACGACAAAAAGAAACAGGCCAATGTAATTAAAAACAATAATGTAGTGTAAATGGGTAGAGATCTGAAGAACATACCTGAGACCTAGAGAAGAGGAGAAAACAAGCAGGTGAGGCACACAGCTAGGTAGATAAGAAGAATAGCAGAAGACTCCGACCAGCAAATACTTAGAAGAGGCAGGGAGATTGGGGGGGGGGGGGAATGAGAGATGTGGGGGAATTAGGGAAGGTGATGGTGGATCAGTGGATTGGGAAGAGGAAGAGGAGTGGAAGGAAGTTGAAAAGGGATGAAATGGGAGAAAGAGGGAAAGAAACGGTTGAAGTGAAGGGGTGGGGAGTTTAAAAGGTTTAAAACTTTTAAAATTCCCCGATCGGGTCGGGTCGGGTTATTGGTTACTGATACGACGAGTCCCCGACGATGGTCCATCACATGTGTGACGGTCCGTCGTGAGGTCCTTTGCGGGTGCCCTAATTTTTTTTTAAAAAAAAAATGACAAACATACCTGGCACGACGGATTCATGCGACGGTCCGTCGCAAGTGTGACGGTGCGTCGATGTATCCATCAGTGAGTGTTGCAGAGTAATTTTCTGCAGAATTTCCTGGTGATGTGCTACCTGCAAAATTAACACCCATTAGGTTATTCTCTATGTGTTTGACTGGACACTTAGTGGACACGGACCCTAAACTACGCTCTAGCCAACACTTCTAACAAAACGAAAAACAAAGAAAATGCGACTATTACTAGAAAAAAAAACTATAGTTGGCTTAGAGGATACATATTGGATTGCCTCCCAACTAGCGCTTGATTTAACGTCGCGACACTACGGAGGATACTCGATTACTCAGACTTCATCAAGATGGTATGCCTCGATCACTTCATTCGCCGATTCAGCATGCCCCAAATAGATTTTGATTCGTTGTTCGTTCACCTTAAACCGCACACCCTCCTTGTTTTCCAACTCAACCGCTCCGTGAGGGAATAGTTGGGTGATCAAGTAAGGGCCAGTCCATTTGGACTTGAGCTTGCCCGGAAACAAACGCAACCTAGAATTGAATAAAAGCACCAAATCCCCAACTATAAAATTGCGTTTCTCAATCTTTTGGTCATGGTATTTCTTCATCTTTTCTTTGTAGAGGGCTGAACTTTCATAAGCTTTTAGGCGAAATTCATCGAGTTTATTCAACCCATTTAACCTCTGTTCTACAGCTTCATTCCAATCCATTTTCAACTTCTTCATAGCCCACATGGCTTTATGCTCTAATTCAACCGGTAGGTGACAAGCTTTCCCATATACAAGTTGGTATGGGGACATACCTATGGGAGACTTATATGCTGTCCGGTAGGCCCAAAGAGCATCATCAAGCCTCCTTGACCAGTCCGTTCTACTAGCGTTTACTATTTTCGACAAAATCTGCTTGATCTCCCGATTTGACACCTCGACTTGCCCACTAGTTTGAGGATGGTAAGGAGTGGCCACATTATGGCGAACCCCATATTTCTCCAATAATCCCTTAAACAGCTTGTTGCAGAAGTGGGATCCCCCATCACTAATAATTACCCTTGGGGTACCAAATCGAGAAAATATATTCTTTTTCAAGAACGCGGTGACACTCTTCCCTTTATTATTTACGAGGGCGACAACTTCAACCCATTTAGACACATAATCAACCGCTACTAGAATGTACTTCATCCCATGAGAACTCACAAAAGACCCCATAAAGTCAATACCCCAAACATCAAATAACTCAATCACAAGAATGGAATTTAAAGGGAGCTCTTGCTTTCTTGAAATGCCGCCATCTCGTTGGCATCTATCACATGCTTTGGCGAACTCATGAGCATCTTAATGAATAGTTGGCCAATAGTAGCAACATTGTAAGATCTTATGAGCGGTTCGGATACCACTATGATGTCCACCTACGGGTGAAGAATGACATGCCTCCAAGACACTCAACATCTCAACTTCTGGCATACAACGCCAAATAAGTCCATCGGCACAACTCCTATATAATTATGGGTCATCCCAAAACAACTTATTCACATCGTACATAAAATTTTTCCTTTGATGAAAGGATAAGTCCGGTGGAACAATATCGCTAGCCAGATAATTCGCAAAATCTGCGAACCATGGAATCAATTCTTGAGAGGCAGCCAATACATGCTCATCGGGGAAGGTATCATCAATCTCAGTCTTATCCCCCAACTCTCTCATTGCTTCATCTTCTAAATGGGACAAGTGATCAGCAACTTGATTCTCGGTCCCTTTTTTATCTCTCACCTCAAAGTCAAATTCTTGCAATAGTAATACCCAACGAATCAACCTCGGTTTCGCATCCTTCTTTGCTATCAAGTATCGCAAAGCAGAATGGTCAGTATGCACTATAACCTAGCAAATAGGAGCGAAATTTTTCAAAAGCAAAGACTACTGCAAGGAGCTCTTGCTCAGTCACTGTGTAGTTCTTCTAGGCTTCATTGAGGGCTTTACTAGCATAGTAAATGGGATGAAGGATTTTGTCCCTTCTTTGTCCCAATACCACACCTAGAGCAACCCCACTAGCATCGCACATCACCTCAAATGGACTGCTCCAATCTGGAGAAATAATGATAGGTGCAGACACCAACTTTTCTTTTAACTCGCCGAATGCCTTAAGACAGGATTCATCAAAATAAAATTTACACTCTTTCTCCAGCAGTTTGCACAAGGGATGCGCAATTTTTGAAAAGTCTTTGATGAACCTGCGGTAAAAACCTGCATGCCCTAGAAAGCTTCTCACACCTTTTACAGAGATAGGTGGGGGAAGTCTCTCTATTACCTCGACTTTAGCTCGATTATTTTCTATACCCTTCTCTGAAATGCGATGACCCAAAACAATACCTTCTTTCACCATAAAGTGGCATTTTTCCCAATTTAGTACTAAATTGCAGTCTTCACACCTCTTAAGAACCTCAGATAAATTACTCAAACACCTCTCGAATGAGTCACCAACCACAGCAAAATCATCCACGAACACCTTAATAGTATCCTCCACCATATCGGAGAATATCGATATCATACATCTCTGAAAAATGGCGGGTGCATTGCACAACCCAAACGGCATTCTCTTGAACGCAAAGGTCCCATATGGACAAGTAAAGGTGGTTTTCTCTTGGTCTTCTAGTGCAATAAAAATCTGATTATACCCCGAATAACCATCAAGAAAACAGTACCACCCTTTTCCGGCAAGTCTATCCAACATCTGATCCATGAAGGGCATAGGAAAATGGTCTTTTTCGGTCCATGCATTTAATTTCCGGTAATCCATACACACCCTCCATCCAGTCACCGGTCTCATTGGAACAAGTTCATTTTTCTCATTGGGGACCACAGTCATTCCCCCTTTCTTAGGTACACACTGAACAGGGCATACCCAACTACTATCGTCGATCGGATATATTACTCCGGCATCCAACCACTTAATGATTTCCTTCTTCACGACCTCTTGCATAGGTGTATTTAAGCGTCTCTGGTGCTCAATACTTGGCTTATGATCGGGCATGAGTTGGATTTTATGAGAACAAATACCAGGAGGGATCCCAATAATGTCCGCAATAGTCCACCCAATAGCTCTTTTGAACCTTTTTAACACTTTCACCAAACTCTCAACTTGTTGTACATTCAGGTCTGATGCAATGATTACTGGAAAAGTGTCATCATTACCTAAGAATTCATACCTCAGATGAGGCGGTAGAGCTTTTAGTTCTAACTTTAGAGCCTCCTCTATAGATGGTTTTGCGGGTGGAGACTCGCGATTCTTCATATCTAACTCTTATTTCTTCGGTTTAAACCAAACATCACCTCGATCAAAAGCCGCGACCAATGACCCATACTCTTCAATGCAATCGCTATCAAAATTAATTATCACTGCCGCTAGTGCTTCTATACTTAGACGTTCTTCTATTTGTACCTCAAATGACTTTTCCACTTTGTAGGATATGGCAAATACCGATTGGAGCTCACCACTCTGCCTCATGGACCTACAAATGTTGAAGGTCACTTCTTCACTGTTCAACCAGAATTTCATCTGCCCCTTTTCCATATCAACTAAGGCTCTACCCGTAGCAAGGAATGGCCTTCCAAGAATAATAGGCACCTCAAAATCGACTTCACAATCAAGAATAACAAAATCGGCCGGAAATATGAACGACTCCACTTTTACTAGCACATCGTGGAGTATACCAATAGGCCTTTTTACTGTTCAATCGGCCATCAGTAGCCAGTGGGGTCACCCAAACCCAACTTCTTGTAAATCGAGAGGGGCATGAGATTTATGCTTGCCCCAAGATCACATAATGCTTTCGCAAAATGTAATAACCCGATTGTACAAGGAATAGTGAAAGCACCCGGATCTTCTTTCTTTTGCACTAGAGAACTTGTCGCAATAGCACTACAATGCTGCATTCTATCATCATCCTCAAAAGTGACCGATCTTTTCTTCGTAACCAGAACTTTCATAAACTTGGCGTAACCGGGCATTTGTTCCAGAGCTTCTACCAAAGGGACATTGATGGAAAGCTGTTTCAACATCGTTATAAAACGCCGATATTTACCATCCTCGGTCTTTTTCACTAACCTTTGAGGGAAGGGGGTGGTTGTCTAGGCATGGGAGTCACCTTTTTGGGCACTTCAACATCTTTTCCCATTTTATCTTTTAACTCACCACTAACCTCCACCACTTTATCATTATCTCTTGTTACCTTTTCCACTTCAGATGACATAAGTGGGTCAATGGTTTGCTTACCACCCCAAGTAGTGATTGCCATACAATGTCCATCATTTTTCAGATTTTGGACAGTGTTGCTAGGGAGAGTGCCCGGTTGTCGTGTGTTCACAGTCGCAGATAATTGGGCCATTTGCAACTCAAGATGCTTAATCGATATTGCATGTGTATCAACTTTATGCCCAATACCCGCTAAATCACTCCTTAACTCTTTAGTGTGCTCATCACTAGCATCGAACCTCATCATCATTTTATGCAACATATCCTCAACTCGCGCCATACTACCTCCACCATCCCTAGGAGCCACTTCACAATTTTGAGGAGGAACATAGAGCCCACTCCTATCATTTCTGTTACCATAGTTACCCTTGTTGAAGTTGTTGTCGCAGTTGTAATTTCTATCTCGGACATAATGACCCTCGCAGTTATAATTAACATAGTTCCGACCTTGGTTTCCTTGACCTTGGCGCCAATTCTCCTGATTGGAGCCTTGGGCATTCGGTCGGAAACCCCCCGTCTACTCATTTACTGCATAGGTTTCCTCCTCATAATAATATTCATCATTTGGTGGTGGTGGTTTAGACAAGTAGTTCACTGTATTTATCTTTTCTGCACCCCCAGTGACATGTTTAAATACCAACCCAAGCTCAGTTCTCATCTGAGCCATCTCTTCACGAATCTCATCTGTGGCTGGGTTGTGTGCGGATTGCACTGCGAAAGTGTTTCTTCCAGTATCTGACTTCCTAGTACTCCAAGCTTTATTATTCCGGGAGATTTTATCTAACTTTTCAGCAATCTCGACATAAGGACACTCCCCATAAGAACCACCCGCTATAGTATCCAATACCGCTTTATTATTATCATCCTATCCCCGATAGAAGTATTCTTTCAGTGACTCATCATCAATGCGGTAATTGGGGACACTTCTCAAAATTGAAGTGAACCTATCCCAAGAACTATTAACTGACTCTCCTGGTAGTGCCACAAAGTTGTACACTCTGTCTTTCTGATTTAGTTTCTTAGAGACCGGGTAGTAACGTGCTAGGAAGGCATCCCTTAGTTGATTCCAAGTGAAAATGGAGTTATAAGGGAGCTCAGTAAACCAAATAGCAGCCTCTCCCATCAGTGAGAGAGGAAATACCCTTAGCCCTATTACATCCATATTTAAATCGGGCCTCCCTACACAACTTTTGTACACTGCCCTTACTTTAGCAATGTGGGCATGTGGATCCTCAGATGGTAGCCCTGAAAACAAACCTCTAGCAGTGAGCATTTGCATTAGACTACTAGTTACCACAAAGGTGTGACCATGTGGTAGAGGGGGCAAGACAAGTGGCCCATCAGAGTCTGCGATGTTATGATAGCCTCTGTAGTACTCTTTAGGACGTGGGGTAGGGTTTTGTCCCCTTTGTTCATCTTTACCACGATTTCTGGGTAATAACCGACCATGAGCATCAACTGGAGCAGGGGTGTTCTAGTTGGGATCATCATCATTAATACCCAAATTTCAATTCATGTTTCGTAATGTACGCTCTAATTCGTGGTCGTAGGGAAACAAAGGTTATCTTCCTCTCCGCGTATTTGGCATACAAGGAAGTTAGTTCTGCAAGAGACAAAAACAACAAATAAAGTAAAATTAGGAAAATAATGACTAAACTTTAGTAATAAGTTTTAAGTTAATCTCAAAGCCACTTTCCCCGGCAGCGACGCCAAAATTTGATACGCTCAAACTTACTTCTCAAATAAGAAGTAAAAGCGGTCGTATCAAGTAGAAAACCCAACTAATGAGGTTAGGGTCGATCCCACGAGGAAAATGGTTCAGACTTAACTATATTCGATTATTACTACTATTTAGTCAACTATTTTCCGAGAAAACAAATAGCAGAAAGCGGGGTCTTTTTTAATTAATAAAAATGATTAACTAAATTGAAATAAACAATTAACAGATTCATATTTTGAAGTTTAATCAGATGATAAAAGTAACTAGGGCTTAAGTGTTCCCCATAGGTTCCTAACTTGGTAATTCTAACTATAACAATTCTTTCCTAGTATCTTGCATGTAAAGCGACAAGTTATGTATCTCTAAATCCTTGGTCCGGCATCTAGAAAATGTCACTCTGCACCTTGGTCTGGCTACGTGTGTTGTTATACTAACCCTTATCTTTACCTCATATTAAGCATCATAATTGATATTTGACTTAGTTATTACCTCGTACCAACCAATACTAGCCTATTAGATAGTATACACTAAATCTATGTTGATAATTCTTTTCATATTATCTACCTCCTTGGTCCGGCAAGTAGCATTAAGACGAGTTCTAACGTTGGCCATCCGTTAAAAAGACTTCTACGCGAAAGAATTATCAATACATGCAAGAAACCATTCTAGAATTGTTATTTTAGTTAGATTTTCCCTTGTTATTTACCCATGGTTCCCACAATCCTAGTTATGGAGTTTAGTTACCCATGGTCATAGTCACACAATTCATATTTATAATGTAAGAATTCATGCACTTACTTCAATGAGAATGAATAAAATCCAGAAGTTCACTTGATTAATCAACAAAAACACCAACAATCGATTCCGGAAAAAGTGTATCAATTACCAACATCAATTCTTCAATACTTAAACAAGAGAACTAAAAATTATCAAAAAGTCTAACCCCAAAAACGAGGTTTTTCGAACTATTTATTATAAAAAAAAACTAATAAAAAAAGGATTCTAATTAAGGAAAATCTGTCCAAATGCGTCTGAGTCGACGGACCTCGTGACGGACCATCGTGGGCACGACGGACCGTCATGGCCTCCGTCGTCCCATACTTCACAAATTCTTCTGCTGCTTTCTTCATTACCCTCGACGGACAGGTCTGACGGACCTTTGCAAGAACGACGGTCCGTCGAGGGGCTTCGTTCCACAACACTTAAACTTTTTGGAATTTGGGTACTGGGACTACTCTCTGATAATTATGACGAACAAGCAGGACGAACCGTCTTGGCTATGATGGTCCATCATGAACTTTTGTAGTCCCACACTTGGTCAGACTTCCCCATCTTCCTTCAACAGCTACTCTTCTTACTACGATGCCACCTATGGACCGTCACAGTCGCAACGGACCATCGTGGGCCCCGTAGGTGGGCATTTCTGCAATTCTTACTCAAAAACTCCCGCGTTCACCTTTGGACAGATTTCCTGCAAATAAAGAGAAACCTACATAAAAAATCAATACAAAAAGGCTTTAGACACACACTAAACTTAAGGAAAAAGCATTAAAAGTACCGTGAAACAACGGTACATCAAAAGCCTATGATTTTTTGGAATGGGTATACTTAAGGCAGGTAATGACTCATTTGCAGTTTCCTTGGAATTTTGTAGGATGGATATATCAGTGCATTAGGGTAGTCTAATACACTATACTCATAAATGGCCACCTTATACCCCCTTTTTCCTGCAAAAAAAGGGTTGAGGCAAGGGAACACAATATCCCCTTATATGTTTGTGTTGTCCATGGAATATCTGACAAGATTATTTCAAGAGACTGCAACACAATCCTGACTTTAATTTCCATCTAAAATGTGAGAGAGTGCAGATTATCCAATTAAGTATTGTTGATGACCTTTTACTTTTTAGTAGAGGTGACACTGGCTCAATTAAGATGTTGTATGGTGTTTTCCATGAGTTATCTCTAGATTCAGGTCTAGTAGCAAATATTGATAAGAGCTCCATTTATTTTGGAGGAGTGCCGAGTGACACACAAGTAGAAATCCTACAAGAATTGGGCTTCTCACAAGGGTTTCTACCTTTTAAGTACTTAGGTGTTCCCCTGAGAACTAAGAGAGTCTCCATATTACAATACCATCCACTGATAGATAATATAATGCATATATTTCAGAGTTGAGCTTCTAGGTTTCTATCTTATGCTGGAAGGGCTCGGCTAATTAAGAGTGTGTTGTTTTCCATCTACGTATTCTGGTACCAAGTGTTCATAATTCCAAAGGAACTGATTAAGTGTATAGAAACATTATGCAGAACTTTCCTATGGACAGGAGGTGTGTATGTTTCTAAGAAGGCATTAATTGCATGGGAGCAGTTGTGCAGATCTAGAACAGCTAGAGGACTCAATATATTGGATGCTCCGACATGGAATAAGGTTGCAATAACCAAATTGTTGTGGAATTTGTGTAATAAGAAAGATAGATTATGGGTGAAATGGGTGCATCAATATTATGGAAAGCAAGAAACCGTATGGGGTACTACGCCCCAAGCTTTTTGGATGGTGAGGAAAATATTGAAAATATACCAAGAGCTTGAAAATATTGGCTGGAATGAGACTTATATCAAAAAGATTGACAGGTTCTCTATCAAACAGGATCTTGGGAAATTGGGAATTTAATGAAGTGTGATTATAGCTAAAAGAGTTTTTTACTTTAGCATGTGGATCGGGTTTTATTAAGTCAACGGATTTGGGTTTGGGTTTTTATTTTATTTTAATTAAATGACCTGATTTTATATTGGTGATGTGGACCTCTAATAAGAGGCCATGTCACATTAATGGTTTTGAAAATTTGGATATGGATTCCGTTAAAAGTGGGATGAACGGACCTTTTCTATAACGGTATTGGCATAAATGAGCCAATACTTTAACGAATGGCATGAATGAACCTTTTCCAATACTTCGATGGCATATTTGAGCATTTTCCCTTTTATAAAACATATTATTTCTCTGGTTTAAGATAATTGCTCAAACTATTCTCTTAAAAAAGGTAATTGTTCTAAAATATCTCTGAACTCATTAACTCATTTAGAAATTCAAATTTCTCTTTTCTCAATGTAAAAACTGATATCTTTGGGAATACTTAGTTTCCTTATACTATTACGCAAGTCATATTTGAAAACTCTTTCTCAAAAATATATCAAAAATCATATTGTGATCCAATTATTGATGACTCAGGAAGCCATAATACATAAACATTGAAGACATATCTAGATACCATACTGCTTAAACATTAATGACATACTCGACTATCATACTAATCATGTTTTAAAATCTTTTCCAAAACTATCTTTGTCTTCTTAGAAAATTAGTTTAAGACAAAAATGTTTGTTTTGAAAGATTCTCAAAATTTATAACTAAAAATAGGATTCATGCTGAAATATAGACATGAACATATGAACCTAAGAATCTCAATAACAATATAGAAAAATCAATATTGGGAACTCAAGAACTCATAACTCAAATATACTACTCATCGCAAGAATACTCAATTAATAGAGTTCATGCTGAAATATAGACATGAACAAATCTAATCAAGAATATTAATGCATAACATATAGCAACTCAATAATTAGGAATAGAATTTAAAAAAGAATTAGGAACTCAAGAACTGAAATCTCAAGAATACTCAAATCTAGGGATACATTCCTTGATTACTCTTTTAGTAATTTGGAAGTAGATTAAGTCATGAGGACGAGCTAGTCCAACACTATGATAGCCTTGTATACCTGGAAGAAAAATGGTCTTGAAGAATCTTAAAGAAGAACTTGATTAGAATCCTTGAAACCCCGGCTTGAAGGAGAACAATCAAGAAAACCTTTCTTGAGATTCTTGAATTAATCTCTTGAAATCTCTATGGCTAAGATTATAATGTATGTAGAAATTTGAGTTGGAAATAATGGAATTCTTGGAGAAGGATTTACCTTGAAGAAGAATCTTGAAAAATGTTGAAAGAGTCTTCAATGGAAGTCTTCTACTTTGATTTTTCCTTAGAGTTTTGTCTAAGGATTTGATAAAGAAGAGAATGAGGGATTAGAGATGAAGATCTGTCTGTTTTGGGAATTTAATTAGCCGAAAGATTCGTTAAGGGTTTTCTTAGATGTAAGAAGATATAAAAAAAACTAACCTTTTTAATGTTTTGATGTCGGCTAATTCATCACTACATTGTATCAAGCTACTAAAATGGTCATAACTTATTACTCGAAACTCATATTGACAAAAAGTTGGTGGTGTTAGAAAGAATATACAAATACATTTAATTTGATATAGTATAGACAATGCAATTATTATATTCTAAGAGATGTGATCATTAGAAGTTAAGAGATGTGATCATTAGAAGTTAACCCAAGTAGAATCATACATTAAAACTTAATCGGTATGGAAGCGTTCAACTCAAATTTATGTTAGAAGATTTTAGTGACCTTAATTCATATCATAATGCATTCCACACTAAAGAGTTGACGTTTAAACATATGAGCAATTTAAGAATCACCGGATATGACCTTACATGTAAATAAAGAAAACTTGGGGCCTCAGCTTAGAAATTTTTGGGTGTTACAATATCCCCATTTGGGATCATTCGTCCTCAAATGACGGTTAAATTGAGAATGGAAAGGATTTACTCTTACTATATTTTGACATCTAAACTTGCATACAAACATAGGCGAAATAGATTTCTACTAAGAGTTTAGAAATGTCTATGACACATCAGTCAAGAAAGATATGAGTTTGGACATAGCCAAGCTGTAACACCCTGGAAATCTGACGACCGAATATAGAGCCTATCATGTAATCTAGTAGCTTAATAAAGTTAAAACGAAAGATCTAAGTCCTTAAATAAAGTTTCTAACTTAGTAGTAGGGTTCTATACCTAAACATGTATATAGGACCCCCACCCACCCAGGACCCCCCAAGGGTCCAAGAGGAGGACCCAAGTGAAGGTCCAAGAAACTACTTAAATCAGCACGAACCACATTTGGGGCACCCATGAGCTGTGGGTGGAACCACGCTCCGTGGTTAGGAGGCGTGGTTTGAGACTTGGTATCCCCAGACCACCCCCCAACTTGGAGGTTGCAATCCCATTCCACGAGTGTGCAGTATAGTCCGTGAACCAACTCAAGCCTCATGGAAGGGTCTCGTGAGTTGAGACTCCCCACTAAGACCTTAATCTTCCCCCCTCTAACCGAAACCACGAGTGACTAGTACGGTCTATGGTTCAAACCATGCCCCGTTGATGGGGCTTGGACGTGCTGCCTATGTTCGGCCTAGGTAAGGGAGGTTTGGTAATTCATTAATAAATTAGGTTAGGGTGGGTGTCACAAATGGGGAGCACCCCCTAGAAGTAACTGGTGTAGTCGTCCTCGCATAGGAAGCATTACATAGGCTTATACTTTTATTTCACATACATAAGATAACAACATAGATTCATAAGAAGTCTAGGATACGTCTCATATTAAAACCATCTAAAACGAGTACAACATTGTACATAGTCCATACTTCATTACAATAAAAGCCACATATAGGCATATACAACATTAGTCTTCAAATGAAAGAGAACAAACAAAAGCATCTTTAAGACTAAACAATATCCAATAGCAGGATAGTGGCATCGTCCTTGGAAAGTGAGGACCTACCAAAGTTGGAGAATGAGAATCCAAGTCTTCTTCAATGGCCTTCTAGAAACTCAAAGGCCGGAACCTACATTTTGTAGCAAACATAGAAACATGGGTTAGTACATCACGTGTACTAAGTAAGGGAATATGCACATAAAATATTTGAAAT
>JABWTJ010000789.1:0-12654 GCA_016801875.1 Solanum sitiens
AAACTTAGTTAAAAGAAGACCCATAATAGAAATCAAAGTTTAGAAGAAGTTGAGTTTAAAACCCCTTTTGAAAACCATTTTTGGAAGTTGGCTTCTTGAATGGAAAGGTATTCAAGAATGGATACCATACCTTTAGGAGAAAGAAACCCACGAATTTGATGAAGAAACAATTCCCAATCCGTCCTAATATCCTTCCTTGACTTCTAGCTTCCAAGAGAGTTGAGAGAGTTTTCTTGAGAGAAAGAGAGAGTTGGATCTTGAAGAGAAAAGGGGGCTCTTCTCTAGGTTTAGGGTGTAAGAGAGTCTTATAAGGCTTGGGGTGTATTTACATAAAACACCCTAAGCTGGCAGCCTTTAAATCATGCACTGGTAGGCTTCGTCGACGAGACCTCCTCGACGGACCGTCACGGGGTTCCGTCGAGGAACACTTGGCTTCTAAATGGAGCCTGTCCCAATTTCACTCTCTGTCACCCACGACGCCCTGGCTCGACGGACCGTCCTGAGTACGACGGACCGTCGTTATGGCCGTCGTGAGCTACTGATGGGCAGACTTGCCCAAGTCTTGGGCTCTTAATCTAGGGCCCCTTGTGGGTCCTAGGTTGGGTCGTGCCCGGACGTCAAACCCCTAAACTAAGTCGTCTAGGTCTAAGGAACATCCGACACATGTTTCAAGTAAAACGAACACATAAAACTTATCCAAACTTGCCAAGACATACAAGTACATTCTAAGGCATACCATCCGAATGTCATGGACGTTTTTGGTTGATTGAACGCCAAACTTAACCAAACTTTGCACACTGCCTAAGGACACCAAACTAACTCCGTTTAACTTAAAATTAACTGAAGAAACAACCATGAGGCTCTAGTTCACCTTAGTTCATTTTGGGGCGTTATAGGAATGGCCGTGAGTGACAACCGGATGCATAGACAAGGTCTTGACGGAGGTCCACAAAAGTTTTTTGCACTTTTGACGTCGGGATCCGGATCACCCAAAAATGGTGTGCATAGCACACGAAAAATTGTCAAAATGGAGGTATGCGCGCTTCGGGGCTATTTTGACCTTGAAAATGGGTCGGAATGGCCGTGAATGACAACCGGATGCATAGCCAAGGTCTTGACGGACGTCCACAAAATTTTTTGGCACTTTTGACATCGGGATCCGGATCACCCAAAAATGGTGTGCTATACCACATGAAAAATCATTGAAATAGTGTATGCGCACTTCGGGGCTATTTTGATCTTGAAAATGGGTCGGAATGGCCGTGAGTGCCAAGCGGATGCATAGACAAGGTCTTGACGGACGTCCACAAAAATTTTTGGCACTTTTGACATCGGGATCCGGATCACCCAAAAAATGGTGCACTATAGCACACGAAAAATCGTCGAAATGGGGGTATGCGCGCTTTGGGGATATTTTGACCTTGAAAATGGGTTGGAATGGCCGTGAGTGCCAACCGGATGCATAGCCAAAGTCTTGACGGACGTCCACAAAAATTTTAGGCACTTTTGACGTCAGGATCCGGATCACCCAAAAATAGTATGCTATAGCAAACGAAAAATCGTCGAAATAGGGGTATGCGCGCTTCAGGGCTATTTTGACCTTGAAAATGGGTCGGAATGACCGTGAGTGACAACCGGATGCATAGCCAAGGTCTTGACGGACGTCCACAAAAATATTTGGCACTTTTGACGTTGGGATCCGGTCACCCAAAAAATGGTGTGCTATAGCACACGAAAAATCATCGAAATGGGGGTATGCGCTCTTCGGGGCTATTTTGACCTTTAAATGGATTGGAATGGCCGTGAGTGCCAACCGGATGCATAGCCAAGGTCTTGATGGACGTCCACAAAAATTTTTGGCACTTTTGACGTCGGGATCCGGATCACCCAAAAAATGGTGTGCTATAGCACACGAAAAATCATGGAAATGGGGGTATACGCGCTTCGGGGCTATTTGACCTTGAAAATGGGTCGGATTGGCCGTGAGTGCCAACCGGATGCATAGCCAAGGTCTTGACGGATGTCCACAAAAATTTTGGCACTTTTGACGTCGGGATCCGGATCACCCAAAAATGGTGTGCTATAGCACACGAAAAATCGTCGAAATGGGGGTATGCGCGCTTCGGGGCTATTTTGATCTTAAAAATGGGTCGGACTGGCAGTGAGTGCAAACCAGATGCATAGCCAAGGTCTTGACGGACGTCCACAAAAACTTTTGGCACTTCTGACGTCGGGATACGGATCACCCAAAAAATGGTGTGCTATAGCACACGAAAAATCGTCAAAATGGGGGTATGCACGCTTCTGGGCTATTTTGACCTTTAAAATGGGTCGGATTTGCCGTGAGTGCCAACCGGATGCAAAGCCAAGGTCTTGACGGACGTCCACAAAATTTTTTGGCACTTTTGACGTCGGGATCCGGATCACCCAAAAATGGTGTGCTATAGCACACGAAAAATCGTCGAAACCCTCTTCGGGGTTATTTTGATCTTGAAAATGGGTCGGAATGGCCGTGAGTGCCAACCGGATATATAGCCAAGGTCTTGATGGACGTCCACAAAAATTTTTGGCACTTTTGACGTCGGGATCCGGATCACCCAAAAAATTTCGAAAAATCATCGAAATGGGGGTATGCGCGCTTCGGGGCTATTTTGACCTTGAAAATGGATCGGATTGGCCGTGAGTGCCAATCGGATGCATAGACAAGGTCTTGATGGACGTCCACAAAATTTTTTGGCACTTTTGACTTCGGGATCCGGAGCACCCAAAAATGGTGTGCTATAGCACATGAAAAATCGTTGAAATGGGGGTATGCGCGCTTCGGGGTTATTTTGATCTTGAAATGGGTTGGAATGGCCGTGAGTGCGAAGCGGATGCATAGCCAAGATCTTGACGGACGTCCACAAAAATGTTTGGCACTTTTGACGTTGGAATCCGGATAACCCAAAAAATAGTGTGCTATAGCACACGAAAAATCGTCAAAATGGGGGTATACGCGTTTCGGGGCTATTTTGACCTTGAAAATGGGTCGGAATGGCCGTGAGTTCCAATCGGATGTATAGCCAAGGTCTTGACGAACGTCCACAAAAATTTTTGGCACTTTTGACGTCAGGATCCGGATCACCCAAAAATGGTGTGCTATAGCACACGAAAAATCGTCAAAATGGGGGTATGTGCACTTCGGGGCTATTTTGACCTTGAAAATGGATCGGAATGGCCGTGAGTGACAACCGGATGCATAGACAAGGTCTTGACGGAGGTCCACAAAAGTTTTTGGCACTTTTGACGTCGGGATCCGGATCACCCAAAAATAGTGTGCTATAACACACGAAAAATCGTCAAAATGGGGGTATGCGTGCTTCGGGGCTATTTTGACCTTGAAAATGGGTCGGAATGACCGTGAATGACAACCGGATGCATAGCCAAGGTCTTGACGGACGTCCACAAAATTTTTTGGCACTTTTGACGTCGGGATCCGGATCACCCAAAAATGGTGTGCTATACCACATGAAAAATCGTTGAAATAGTGTATGCGCGCTTCGGGGCTATTTTGATCTTGAAAATGGGTCGGAATGGCCGTGAGTGCCAAGCGGATGCATAGACAAGGTCTTGACGGACGTCCACAAAAAAATTTGGCACTTTTGACGTCGGGATCCGGATCACCCAAAAATGGTGTGCTATAGCACATGAAAAATCGTCGAAATGGGGGTATGTGTGCTTCGGGGATATTTTGACCTTGAAAATGGGTTGGAATGGCCGTGAGTGCCAACCGGATGCATAGCCAAAGTCTTGACGGACGTCCACAAAAATTTTAGGCACTTTTGACGTCAGGATCCGGATCACCCAAAAATGGTGTGCTATAGCAAACGAAAAATCGTCGAAATGGGGGTATGCGCGCTTCAGGGCTATTTTGACCTTGAAAATGGGTCGGAATGACCGTGAGTGACAACCGGATGCATAGCCAAGGTCTTGACGGACGTCCACAAAAATATTTGGCACTTTTGACGTCGGGATCCGGATCACCCAAAAATGGTGTGCTATAGCACACGAAAAATCGTCGAAATGGGGGTATGCGCGCTTCGGGGCTATTTTGATCTTAAAAATGGGTCGGACTGGCAGTGAGTGCCAACCGGATGCATAGCCAAGGTCTTGACGGACGTCCACAAAAACTTTTGGCACTTCTGACGTCGGGATACGGATCACCCAAAAAATGGTGTGCTATAGCACACGAAAAATCGTCAAAATGGGGGTATGCGCGCTTCTGGGCTATTTTGACCTTGAAAATGGGTCGGATTTGCCGTGAGTGCCAACCGGATGCAAAGCCAAGGTCTTGACGGACGTCCACAAAATTTTTTGGCACTTTTGACGTCGGGATCCGGATCACCCAAAAATGGTGTGCTATAGCACACGAAAAATCGTCGAAACCCTCTTCGGGGCTATTTTGATCTTGAAAATGGGTCGGAATGGCCGTGAGTGCCAACCGGCTATATAGCCAAGGTCTTGATGGACGTCCACAAAAATTTTTGGCACTTTTGACGTCGGGATCGGGATCACCCAAAAAATGGTGTGCTATAGCACACGAAAAATCGTCAAAATGGGGGTATATGCGCTTCGGGGCTATTTTAACCTTGAAAATGGGTCGGATTGGCCATGAGTGCCAACCAGATGCATAGCCAAGGTCTTGACGGACGTCCACAAAATTTTTTGGCACTTTTGACATCGGGATCCGGATCACCAAAAATGGTGTGCTATAGCACACGAAAAATCGTCAAAATGGGGGTATGCGCATTTCGGGGCTATTTTGACCTTGAAAATGGGTCGGAATGGCCGTGAGTGCCAACCGAATGCATAGCCAAGGTTTTGACGGACGTCCACAAAAATTTTTGGCACTTTTGACATTGGGATCCGGATCACCCAAAAATGGTGTGCTATAGCACATGAAAAATTGTCGAAATAGGGTATGCGCGCTTCGGGGCTATTTTGATCTTGAAAATAGGTCGGAATGGCCGTGAGTGCCAAGCGGATGCATAGATAAGGTCTTGACGGACGTCCACAAAAACGTTTGGCACTTTTGACGTCGGGATCCGGATAACCCAAAAAATGGTGTGCTATAGACACGAAAAATCGTCGAAATGGGGGTATACGCGCTTCGGGTTATTTTGACCTTGAAAATGGGTCGGAATGGCCGTGAGTGCCAACCGTGCATATCCAAGGTCTTGACGGATGTCCACAAAAAAATTTGGCACTTTTGACGTCGGGATCCGGATCACCCAAAAAATGGTATGCTTTAGCACACAAAAAATCATCGAAATGGGGGTATGCGCGCTTCGGGGCTATTTTGACCTTGAAAATGGGTCGGAATGGTTGTGAGTGCCAACCGGATGCATAGCCAAGGTCTGGACGGACGTCCACGAAAAACTTTGGCACTTTTGACGTCGGGATCCGCATCACCCAAAAAATGGTGTGTTATAGCACACGAAAAATCGTCGAAATGGGGGTATGCGCACTTCGGGGCTATTTTGACCTTGCAAATGGGTCGGAATGGCCGTGAGTGCCAACCGGATGCATAGACAAGGTCTTGACGGACGTCCACAAAAAAATTTGGAACTTTAGACAGCGGGATCCGGATCACCCAAATAATGGTGTGCTATAGCACACGAAAAATCGTCGAAATGGGGTATGCGCACTTCAGGGCTATTTTGACCTTGAAAATGGGTCGGAATGGCCGTGAGTGCTAACCGAATGCATAGCAAGGTCTTGACGATGTCCACAAAATTTTTTGGCACTTTTGACGTCGGGATCTGGATCACCCAAAAATGGTGTGCTATAGCACACGAAAAATCGTCGAAATGGGGGTATGCGTGCTTTGGGGCTATTTTGACCTTGAAAATGGGTCGGAATGGCCATGAGTGCCAACCGAATGCATAGCCAAGGTCTTGACGGACATCCACAAAAAACGTTGGCACTTTTGACGTCGGGATCCAGATCACCCAAAAAATGGTGTGCTATAGCACACGAAAAATCATCGAAATGGGGGTATGCGCGCTTCGGGGCTATTTTGACCTTGCAAATGGGTCGGAATGGGTGTGAGTGCCAACCGGATGCATAGACAAGGTCTTGACGGACGTCCACAAAAAAATTTGGCACTTTAGACAGCGGGATCCGGATCACCCAAATAATGGTGTGCTATAGCACACGAAAAATCGTCGAAATGGGGTATGCGCACTTCAGGGCTATTTTGACCTTGAAAATGGGTCGTAATGGCCGTGAGTGCTAACCGGATGCATAGCAAGGTCTTGACGACGTCCACAAAATTTTTTGGCACTTTTGACGTCGGGATCCGGATCACCCAAAAAATGTTGTGCTATAGCACACGAAAAATCGTCGAAATAGGGGTATGCGCTCTTCGGGGCTATTTTGACCTTGAAAATGCGTTGGAATGGCCGTGAGTGCCAACCGGATGAATAGCCAAGGTCTTGACGGACGTCCACAAAATTTTTTGGCACTTTTGACGTCGGGATCCGGATCACCCAAAAAATGGTGTGCTATAGCACACGAAAAATCATCGAAATTGGGGTATGCGCGCTTCGGGGCTATTTGACCTTGAAAATGGATCGGAATTGTCACGACCCGAAAGCACCCCATAGAAGTTAGGGAAAACCTTCGAATCGTGACCGGGCGTACTTGACCCCTTTGGGGTCTCGTACAAGCCCTCTAACTAGCATTCATAACATAAAGCATGAAAAGTAGTGCGGAATTTAAAACTTTTCACAATAATAATAAATAAAGAAGTCTTTTCATAGATACTAGGAAATCTTATCGTCACAAGCCAACTTAAAGACACGACTTAGAATCTTAGGGACACGGCCCTTTACAATAGAGTTAATACATTTTTAAGTCTTAATAAGGAAACTAAGAAACATAAAAACTATGTCCTCGAATATATGAGGACATACCCAAGTCTTGAGAGATAGAATTCCCAAGCTTCAACTTCGATCCTCCAAAGGCTTCCAACCTATACTCATAAGGTATAAAAAGTATGGGGTTAGTACAACAATGTACTAAGTATGGCATATGCAAAAACATGCAAAAAGGGACATTTTAGTAAAGATAGCTTTTTATGCAATTCAAATATAACCTTCATGAATCTAGAAGCAAACCCACATAAGAATCAACAATTAATACTGTATGGCTATCTTACCAAACTTAAAGTAAGCAAAAGGAACATTTCAATTAACTTTGCTAAACTTGCAATAAAATTGAATAAAGCATCATAGTGAACATTTTGAATTCTTACCATGAAGACCTGACAGTGAAAGGCACGGTCCAAGTCATATGAACCCTTTTTCTTTGAAGTTGCCCTAACCCAAGGTTATTCTAAGACTCCCTAAGGTGAGCCAAGAAGGGACTCTCATTACACCTCCCTTCAAAGCACACCAAAGCGACCCTTAAAACTACCTAATCTTAGGCTTACTTCGTTAGAAATCAAATCCACGCCCTTGGCTAACATATGCAAAACACTCATGGAAATATAGGTCATACCAAGTGCAATGTGGGAGTAGCATCCCATACTACCACTCCCACTTAGTACTCCTAATGGATTCCATTTACTCAAGTACTCCACAATAATCCTCCATAACACTACACCATAGTACTCATTCACACGGATTTTATGAAGGTACTCTTCTCCCATAGTAGGTATAGGTCACACCGAGTGCAATGTGAGAATATCATCCCATACTACTACTCCCACTCAATGCTCCTACTTGGTAACTAATGTGGATTGAGCACTTCACGACATACATACACAATTTCAACAATACACAAGATAATTAGTTTCAAATCAATTCTTTTGTGGGAGTTAGCTTAACCAACAAAGACCATGAGAGCTAGACATGGAATCCCGATATTAACCCCTATCGGATGAGGGATCCTTACTTGCCTAGAGTAAGGTCATGCTTCTTAGCGTTTACATGGCTTTTCCAATAGCTACACCTATGCGGGCACATAGTTAAGGGATAAGGAGATTGCTACTAAGTAACTCACTCTCTACTAACGAGGAGTACTCATCTCAAGAGGTACTTTGGATTACAACATCTCAACTAACGAAGTGCAATCCACCTCCCCTTCATATCCTTTTGGTGCTAGGTATAACTCCACACGGATTTCTCAACATAAAAGTCTATCATAGGAAGCTCACTAGGAAATGGAGAGGTTGTTACTAGACACTACATCTCAACTCACGAAGTGTGTCCACCTCAAGATTTCCCCTTTTTGCTCAACTTGACATAAGACAAATCTTAGAAGAGTGTGTGTGTACATGTGCACACCTTGCATATAAGCATCATTTCATTTTCATCAAGTTCTACTCATACTTTAACCTTGATTCATCAAGCTACACACTCTACATACTTCTCATAATCATATACTTCATTTAGACATAAACTAGGTCAAACATGCAATTCAAGCTACATCAACACAACATAAAACCCATTTCCAATATAACTTCATTTCACATATTAGACCTTCAAGGTCACATACTCAAACCATACTAAGTAACATCAAGTTCATCAATTAGCACCGCCACCCATAAGGTGGACCATACCACTCAAATAGCTATTCATAATAAGAACTATACAATAAGAGCAACTCATCAACAAATCAAACCATCATTACCCATAAGCAATTTATCAATATTTCACCATATGAAGGCCCTTAGGGCAGTAGCTACACCAACATGACATACACAAGAAGACCCAAATTCATACCTTACTCAAATCACGCTCACATAACCCATTTTCATGCCAAAAGTTGAAGTATGCATATACAAGAGTTTCATGGAGTTTTAACATCAAAACCATCTATTCAAACCAAGATAAATACATTTAAACCATTAAAACTTAGTTAAAAGAAGACCCATAATAGAAAAGTTTAGAAGAAGTTGAGTTTAAAAACCCCTTTTGAAAACCATTTTGGAAGTTGGCTTCTTGAATGGAAAGGTATTCAAGAATGGATACCATACCTTTAGGAGAAAGAAACCCACGAATTTGATGAAGAAACAATTCCCAATCCGTCCTCCTATCCTTCCTTGACTTCTATCTTCCAAGAGAGTTGAGAGAGTTTTCTTGAGAGAAAGAGAGAGTTGGATGTTGAAGAGAAAAGGGGGCTCTTCTCTAGGTTTAGGGTGTAAGAGAGTCTTATAAGGCTTGGGGTGTATTTACATAAAACACCCTAAGCTGGCAGCCTTTAAATCATGCACTGGCAGGCTTCGTCGACGAGACCTCCTCGACGGACCGTCACGTCCACCACGGACCGTCACGGGGTTCCGTCGAGGAACACTTGGCTTCTAAATGGAGCCTGTCCCAATTTCACTCTCTGTCACCCACGACGCCCTGGCTCGACGGACCGTCCTGAGTACGACGGACCGTCGCCATGGCCGTCGTGAGCTACTGATGGGCAGACTTGCCCAAGTCTTGGGCCCTTCATCTAGGGCCCCTTGTGGGTCCTAGGTTGGGTCGTGCCCGGACGTCAAACCCCTAAACTAAGTCGTCTAGGTCTAAGGAACATCCGACGCATGTTTCAAGTAAAACAAACACATAAAACTTATCCAAACTTGCCAAGACATACAAGTACATTCTAAGGCATACCATCCGAACGTCATGGACGTTTATGGTTGATTGAACTCCAAACTTAACCAAACTTTGCACACTGCCTAAGGACACCAAACTAACTCCGTTTAACTTAAAATTAACTGAAGAAACAACCATGAGGCTCTAGTTCACCTTAGTTCATTTTGGGGCGTTATATTCTCCCCCACTTGGAATAACATTCGTCCTCGAATGACACTTAAATTTTAAGAACAGCAAGGACTTCACTTAGCATCATATAATACACTTAGATCATGATCAAAACATCAACAATCAAAGCATCCCTTAGCAAGGAGCATCATTTTACACTTTCAACACTTATCAACACAGACTACTTTTGCCAAATTTCACAAAGTCAAAACTCAACCTTAAACTTCTTTTATGGAGGAACTACCTTCTCCAACATTAAACATGCTCATATACAACAATTTTGCACATAATTAAACTTCAATTAAGGCAAGGCAAATTTTTTTCAAATTGCAAATTTTTCACAGTGAATATTCACTGTAACATTGTCAAATATAGAAAACTTTCAAAATTCCACTCTTTGAGCAATTTATCAAGATGACATGATCATATGAACTATAAAACCATATATACTCATTTCATAACACAAAAACAACACTAACCAAGAGTTGAGACTTACCAAAACCATCAATCTGGATTAATTATCCTTTCTAGCCCCCATCCCATAGGAAGGGTTCTTCTTGGGAGCATTAGGATCTAGGGAAGCTTGATTGACATGTCTCCCCCTTGATTTAAGGTTTGGGCAGTCCCTCATCTTGTGGCCTCTATTACCACATGCAAAACAACCATCCGTTCCGGAAAGACACTTACCCCCATGTTGCTTGCCACAAGTAGGGCACCTAGCCATTTCATAGGAATGACCACCACCTTGAGAAGATTGATTTGGAGCCCTATCCTTGTTTCCCATAGAAGAATCTTGGGGATAAAACCTCTTCTTAGGCCTTTGGTGACTAGAATCATCCGACCTAGGTCTCTTGTCCTCTTGCCTTATCTCCCTAATTTTGGACTCCTCAATTTGTTGCGCATAAACCATGAGCCTAGAGATATCCATATTATTAAGAAGCATAGCCGTACGACACTCTTTTTCCACCAAGCTAGACACGCCCATCACAAACTTGTTCATCCTAGCCCTAGGGTTGGCTACCATGGTTGGGGCATACTTAGAGACTTGTTCATCCTAGCCCTAGGGTTGGCTACCATGGTTGGGGCATACTTAGAGAGTTGGGTGAATTTGAGAGAGTACTCTTGCACACTCATTCCCCCTTGACGGAGGTTCATGAATTCTACCACCCTCTTCTCCCTCCACTCTAAAGGAAAGAATCTATCTAGGAAAGCCTCTTTGAATTCCTCCCAATCAACCGGTCCTCTTTCTAAGGGTCTCTCACCCCTCCATTGCTCATACCACACTTGAGCAACATCCTTAAGTTGGTAAGCGGCCAATTCCGCTTTCTCCCTAGGGGTCACACCCATAGCATCTACCACCTTGAAAACCTCATCTATGAAACCTTGTGGGTCTTCATCCACCTTAGTGCCATGAAAAGTAGGAGGGTTCATCCTCATAAAATCCCGAATCCTAGAAGCGGGAGTACTAGCATTTGGTTGGGGCCTATCTCCTAGGTTAGCTTGGCCAACAAAGTGATTGTTGACAACTTGAGCTTGAGCCGTCATGAGTTGGGTCAAGTTCATTAGGGCAGCCCTCAACTCCGCATTAGTCATATCACCCTCAACAAAAGGAGCTTGAGGCATAGGAGGCACTTGAGGTCCTTGAGGTTTCGGAGGCACTTGAGGTTCTTGAAGAGGAACCTCCTCATTTTCCTCCCCTAAGCCAACAATAGGAACTTGGTCAACATGGGGAAGGACTCTCTCATTTGGTACACCTCCCTCCTCCCTTCTAGCGGTCGATCTCCTCGTATTCATGTCCTAAAAACACAAAAGAAGAGGTTGAGAATAGACACCTTATATACTCAACTCTAAGGCACGATACTAGAATAGAGAAGAAAGTGAAACTTCTAGCATCCTATAGCCTCTTGTCCATGGATGTGTCGCGACTCACACCAATGACCAAGATACTACTAGATGTGGCTTGTGAGACTTTCAGACCTTAAACTATTTCCCAAAACCTTATGCTCTGATACCAAGTCTTGTCACGACCCGAAAGCACCCCCTAGAAGTTAGGGAAAACCTTCGAATCGTGACCGGCGTACTTGACCCCTTTGGGGTCTCATACAAGCCCTCTAACTCGCATTCATAATATAAAGCATGAAAAGTAGTGCGGAATTAAAACTTTTCACGATAATAATAATAAAAGGAGTCTTTTCATAAATACTAGGAAATCTTATCGTCACAAGCCAACTTAAAGACACAACTTAGAATCTTAGGGACACGGCCCTTTACAATAGAATAAATACATTTTTAAGTCTTAATAAGGAAACTAAGAAACATAAAAACTATGTCCTCGAATATATGAGGACATACCCAAGTCTTGAGAGATAGAATTCCCAAGCTTCAACTTCGATCCTCCAAAGGCTTCCAACCTATACTCATAAGGTATAAAAAAAGTATGGGGTTAGTACAACAATGTACTAAGTATGGCATATGCAAAAACATGCAAAAAGGGACATTTTAGTAAAGATAGCTTTTTATGCAATTCAAATATAACCTTCATGAATCTAGAAGCAAACCCACATAAGAATCAACAATTAACACTTTATGGCTATCTTACCAAACTTAAAGTAAACAAAAGGAACATTTCAATTAACTTTGCTAAACTTGCAATAAAATTGAATAAAGCATCATAGTGAACATTTTGAATTCTTACAATGAAGACCTTACAGTGAATGGCACGGTCCAAGTCATATGAACCCTTTTTCTTTGAAGTTGCCCTAACCCAAGGTTATTCTAAGACTCCCTAAGGTGAGCCAAGAAGGGACTCTCATTACACCTCCCTTCAAAGCACACCAAAGCGACCCTTAAAACTACC
>JABWTJ010000789.1:12751-122600 GCA_016801875.1 Solanum sitiens
AATCTTAGGCTTACTTCGTTAGAAATCAAATCCACGCCCTTGGCTAACATATGCAAAACACTCATGGAAATATAGGTCATACCAAGTGCAATGTGAGAGTAGCATCCCATACTACCACTCCCACTTAGTACTCCTAATGGATTCCATTTACTCAAGTACTCCACAATAATCCTCCATAACACTACACCATAGTACTCATTCACACGGATTTCATGAAGGTACTCTTCTCCCATAGTAGGTATAGGTCACACCAAGTGCAATGTGAGAATAGCATCCCATACTACTACTCCCACTCAATGCTCCTACTTGGTAACTAATGTGGATTGAGCACTTCACGACATACATACACAATTTCAACAATACACAAGATAATTAGTTTCAAATCAATTCTTTTGTGGGAGTTAGCTTAACCGACAAAGACCATGAGAGCTAGACATGGAATCCCGATATTAACCCCTATCGGATGAGGGATCCTTACTTGCCTAGAGTAAGGTCATGCTTCTTAGCGTTTACATGGCTTTTCCAATAGCTACACCTATGCGGGCACATAGTTAAGGGATAAGGAGATTACTACTAAGTAACTCACTCTCTACTAACGAGGAGTACTCATCTCAAGAGGTACTTTGGATTACAACATCTCAACTAACGAAGTGCAATCCACCTCCCCTTCATATCCTCTCTGTGCTAGGCATAACTCCACACGGATTTCTCAACATAATAGTCTATTTTAGAAAGCTCACTAGGAATAGAGAGGTTGCTACTAGACACTACATCTTAACTCACAAAGTGTGTCCACCTCAAGATTCCCCTTTTTGCTCAACTTGGCATAATACAATCTTTAAAGAGTGTGTGTGTACATGTGCACACCTTGCATATAAGCATCATTTCATTATAATCAAGTTCTACTCATACATTAACCTTGATTCATCAAGCTACACGCTCTACATACTTCACATAATCATATACTTCATTTAGACATAAACTAGGTCAAACATGCAATTCAAGCTACACAAAACACAATACAAGACCCATTTCTATATATCTTTATTTCACATATTAAACCTTCAAGATCACATACTCAAACCATATTAAGTAACATCAAGTTCATCAATTAGCACCGCCACCCATAAGGTGGACCATACCACTCAAATAGCAATTCATAATAAGAATTATACAATGAGAGCAACTCATCAACAAATCAAACCATCATTACCCATAAGCAATTTATCAATATTTCACCATATGAAGGCCCTTAGGGCAGTAGCTACACCAACATGACAAATACAAGAAGACCCAAGTTCATACCCTACTCAAATCATGCTCACATAACCCATTTTCAAGTCAAAATTGAAGTATGCATAAACAAGAGTTTCATGGAGTTTTAACATCAAAACCATCTATTCAAACCAAGATAAATACATTTAAACCATTTGAACTTAGTTACAAGAAGACCCATAATAGAAATCAAAGTTTAGAAGAAGATGAGTTTAAAACCCCTTTTTGAAAACCATTTTGGAAGTTGGCTTCTTGAATGGAAAGGTATTCAAGAATGGATACCATACCTATATGAGAAAGAAACCCATGAATTTGATGAAGAAACAATTCCTAATCCGTCCTCCTATCCTTCCTTGACTTCTAGCTTCCAAGAGAGTTGAGAGAGTTTTCTTGAGAGAAAGAGAGAGTTGGATCTTGAAGTGAGAGGGTCTTGTCTAGGTCTAGGGTTTAAAACTAGTTTAATATAACCTAAAAACACCAAAATTATACACCTAGGGTCTTATAAGACTTGGGGTGTAATTACATAAAACACCCCAAGTTGGCAGCCTTAAGTCGTGCACTGGCTGGCCTCGTCGACGAGACCTCCTCGACGGACCGTCACGTTCACCACGGACCGTCATGGAGTCCCGTCGAGGAACACTTGGCTCCAACTGGAGCCTGTCCAAGTTTCCACTCTCTGTAACTCGCGACGCCCTGGATCGACGGACCGTCCTGAGTGCGACGGACCGTCGCCATGGTCGTCGTAAGCCACTGATGGGCAGACTTTGCCCAAGTCTTGGGCCCTTCATCTAGGGCCCCTTGTGGATCCTAGGTGGGGTCATGCCCGGACGTCAAACCGCTAAAATAAGTCATCTAGGTCTAAGGAACATCCGACGCATGTTTCAAGTAAAACGAACACATAAAACTCATCCAAACTCGCTAAGACATACAAGTACATTCTAAGGCATACCATCCGAACGTCATGGACGTTTTTGGTCGATTGAACACCAAACTTAACCAAACTTTGCACACTGCCTAAGGACACCAAACTAACTCCGTTTAACTTAAAATTAACACAAGAAACAACCATGAGGCTCTAGTTCACCTTAGTTCATTTTGGGGCGGTATATTTCCCAAGATCAAGAAAGGGATACTTATGTTCCAAAGGATTTCCTATGTCTAGTTTATATTCAATGTATTGTAATAGCTTAAATATTATGTTATGATGTTAAGGGTGGTGTCCCTATTCTATTCTATTGATGTTAAGTATAAGATGGCAAAAGAGACCTGGAGTCTAACTATGCATTATGGCTTATATATATATATATATATATATATATATATATATATATATATAAATGACATGATGATTCTAGCATATGATGTGCTACGAAAGTTTTAAATTTTCCACTTAGTTTCCTATGACAATGCGATGAATGATAACTATGGGCTTTTATAGGACATCCAAGAGATCAATTACACCATGTTACTTCTAGGAGGTGCCCCCTGGTTGTAGCAAAGGTGGTATTAGAGCATGATGTTATTAAAGTGGTTTTAGGGTTCAAAGTCTCATGTTGCCATATCTAGTAGAGTCTCCTTCATTGGTGGTGAGTCGTGAAACATCTATGACTGAGAGGCTAAAGGAAGATAGAGATTCCCTTCTTCCCTATTCTTATGTAATGTCATAGAACTTAACTCTATTAGATCTCTCTCTCTGAGTTTTCTTGTCTTGTGGTCTTTTAGATGTGATTGCTTACCTGAGATGGTATATCTATGCTTGAAGGAGAGAAAGGTGAGTTTTGATGCTTATCTGGGTTTTATGGTTTGATGAGGATATGTGAGGTGCATTGGACATGATTGGTTGTGATACCATTTATGGATATATATGACATTTATGTAAAATGACATGTATGTGAGAAGCTATTATATGATATGGTTATAACTTGTTAAAAGTTGTTATGGTTAAAATGAGTTTCCTTTTTGGATGATAAGTGGGTATATGATTTTGTATGATAATAGGCTAATAATATGGTTTAGGCTTGAAATGATTTGAAGAAGTCTGGTAAATAGCTAAAGATGCATGGTACCTTTATATATGTGTAATTGTTCAATGTTGCATTTGTATATGTGTGGTTCTTTATAGTGCCTTGTATGGATTGGAGTCTTTTGTATAGACTTTATCCTACATGTAAAGGTATTGTGCTTACATTGTGAGGAGTATATAGGTTGGTCTTGACTTACCTTGACCTTGTTGTTTAAGGGCATGAAGTTATTAGGCTTAACTAAAGTGGGGGATAATATGCCTAGATGGTGAGATATTAAGTGTCATTGATGTTCTTATGTTGAGTTCTCTTGAACTTCCCTATGTTGAGAATCACTTTTAGGTGATGATGATTTAGGGTGTTCAAAAATTTAGATCCCAAGATTTGGATGATGTGCTTAGTTATTAAGGTTGGTGAGCTAAAGTTCTCTTAAGGTTGAGATAAGTTACTCTTAAATGGGTTTACCATAAGTGGGGGAAGGTGATGTCACATCCGGGGAGCACCCCCTAGAAGTAACATGGCGTACTTGACCTCTCGGAGATCTTATACAAGCCCATAGTTATCATTCATCACATTGTTAAAGTAAATTTAGCGGAAAATATAGAACTTTTCATAGCACATCATATGCTAGAAACTTCACTTCATATATATATTAAACATAAGTCATAATACATATTTAGACCTTAAATCTCTTTTCCATCATAGACTCAACAACATTAGAGTATATTAGGGACACGACCCTTAAGACATGATAAATAACTATACAATATTTAAGAACTTTACAGTAACTAAACATTAGGACATCCTTGGACTTAAGGATTCCTTTCCTTGATCTTGGGAATCCCATATCAAGCTCCTCAATCATATAGACATCCTTTAATCATCCATAACCTGCACTTTGTTTAAAAATTAGAGACGAATGGGATTATTACAAGAATGCACTAAGTATGGCAACCATACAAAAACATTCATTTAAAAGGGACATTTTGTTGAAATCATACTTCATGCAATTTTGAGTAATATTTATAAAACCTTTATACAATAGCATTTATATCATTCATATACTTCGTATACACATAATCAAAGTCCAAACATCATATAAAATCACTTCTTGGATTTAAGCCATAATTGAGGTCACTTTACAGTGAGCTAATTTCCCTTAACAGTGAACCCTTTTTCTTTTAACTCATCAACTTGCCAAGTAACCCTCTAGTGATACATGTTGCAATGCATCACCTTAAGGACACAAGGAAAGCATACATACAATATACACAAGGCAACTCATACAATCATAGAAGTATAGTACAACATAGACATATTTTAGCCAATACTATAAAGACATTACAATGAACTGCTAGTCATTTTGCACATATACTTATTTTACTTCACATAGAACCTTATAAGACCTTACGCATAATCCCAATCTTAATCTACTACTGAAATGTACATGTGAAGCCCCATAACCTCACATATACTTAGTAAACCTTTCATGAGACCACAAGCCTTAACACTTCATACATCAACAAGTAAGTGAAGACAACTTCATTCATGTCAATACAATACCTTCATCATATAGTCATTCAGACCAACATAGTGCATATAAGGATAGGATCACATTCTGTAGAATCACTCCATGTACATCTTCATCATAAGTAGACAATTACTACAATGTGATGCATAAGAACATAGAAATAATCATACACATTAGGTCACCTCCCTGGGACTTCCTAAGGACCTACTTGTGAAATGTCTAGATGGGTTCATTACTTCAACCTATCCTAAGTAACCTCCCTTAATTCATCCTAGATTGGATGCTAGTAAGTTGCTTCCATTGTCTATTTTACTTTAGGGAAACTTTAGCCTTAACCGACACTAAGACCATGGTTGCTAAACATGAAATTTGGTGTTGTAGATCCTTACACCAATGGAAGGTGTTCCTACCTATAAAAGGTAGAACATTAATATACATCCTAGCATCCTAAGTGAATTAACTTTGCTAGATCCTATGTGGCAAGCATAGTTTATGGAACTAAGAGATAGGTATGATCCCTCTACATGCCATTTGGCCATTGGGTACTCTTCTCATGAGAAAACATGGGTGAACCTTACTCAAAGGGAAGTCACCACCTCATGTAGATCCATAGGTGTGTATTCCTCTAAGGGAAGTCAACACTCTTTAAGGAACAAATGGTGAATCTTCCTCCAAGGGAAGTCAACAGCTCTCATTGTCACATTCACTCGGTGCTAAGCTAAATTTACTTTATTGAAAATCCTTTATTACATTTTTTCATAAAACATAGGCTTAGAATATTTATTCCTCATATGCTTATAGCATATTCAAGCACCTGTCTAGTTTTTTAGTATTCTTGTCACACCTTGCAAGGCCCCTCTATTTACTAGATCATTATTCATATGTATGTTTATTTATATGTGAGCAAACATTTCACATAATCACATAAATGTCACACATGTTCATATATCAATGCATAAGTCTATATTTATAACTATATGAGAAATCATTTCATACAAAACCACTAAGACACCATGCATATTCATACCTCCTCATATTATATAAGTCATATTCATAATATGCCCATTCATTCATTTTCATGTACATAGAGACCAAACCTAGGAACTATCCTATCAAGGTACACATGTGCAATGTATAGATAAGGTCATATACCCTTGCCCAGACTAGTACACCTATCAAGTAATCCTAGTTAAGGAAACACATAGAATACCATCATATACATAAGCTTAACATGCATAGTAGTAGACACTAGTAAATATGAGAACTGCCTTTCATTTAGACACAATGACCTATACTACTTGTAAACATGCATGTAGAGTGAGGATGTGTGTGAGTTGGTCAACATGATCACATAATAGCTATAAACAACACATTGAGGCAGACACCCTCTTAAGACCATATTACAATTTCAAGTATAGACCACAATACACTCAATAGCATAGGAGACAAGTGAACTTCATATTACACTTAAGACTCCTAACTTTTGCTATCCATGAATTCATATAGGGGTACATAGGTAAGAGATTATTAACCATTTTAATTCATCAATGGCAGCACCTAAACTTTATTCTAACATGGATGTACACATGTTTATACAATAGCCATACAACCTAAACCACAACTAGAATAGAAAAATAGCATAAGCATCACATAGTATGATCATCATAACCACACACTCATATATTCATCAATTTTCCTTCAAGGCCATGGTAAACACATATATAATGACAATAAAGTAAACACTTCCACCATAAGTGGATCATACCACTTAATTCCATACAAGGCTTCATCAACTACTATAATATGCAAAAGTAGAGAAATATAAGAATCGAGAAATTCTTACAAATCCTTTAGCCTTTGATCATCATTTACCATTTCTAATCTTTCATAAATAAATCAAGTATAGGGAAGTATCTAAAGTACCATATTCATATATAAAGACATGTATAAGCTACCACAAGGTCATGCTACAACTAGTAAAACACATTAACATACTAGAAGGTAGAACGTCATAGACCATTAACCAATTTCACTTGCATAGATTATAAATCATATTTCGTTAATGTTATCTATATAAAGCAGTATCTAAAGACATAATAAACAATTCTAACTCATCCTTTATCTACCCAAAAATTAAGGTCACATAATCTACAATACAACATTCAATTCATAGGCTAGAATAACCTAGATCAATTCATGCCAAGACTCCTTTACTTTGATCATCAAAGATTCATATCCACAATCCATTAATAACATCAATATGAGTCAGTATTAAAGTACAACATAACCTAAAAGAAATCCTACTACAATCGCCATAACCTCTACATTACAGTGAACATGCTAAATTAGGAATAAATTAAAGATAGATGAATCATAGGCTAACCAACCTTGATCCACATGAATAACTTCTTTACAATTCATCAATAACATCCAAGTAAGGTAGTAGATACAACTATCCCTACACAATCGAATTCCACTTTCATGGTTAAAAGAGGAGGGAGGATTGGGTATGCGCTATTGACATTCTTAATCTACCTAATATACAAAAAAAATAAGTAAATAAACCTCCTAGAATTAGGTTATTTCATGGGGTTAATTTCCCATTCACCCTAATAATAGGCAGCGTGCATGGCTGTGGCACCAGCCTGTATCGATGGACCCAACGACGGGGCGTTGGTCCATCGACGGGCCATTTTGTGCCCTCCGTTGATTAGGTCTGAGGCTGTCATGTGGCCAACCCTTCAACAGGCTAAGTTACCATTGACTCCTCCCCATCGACGGGGCGTCATTCCTCCAACGGGGCGTGCATTGAGCTCGTCGATTGACACTGCCAAGGCAATGTCTCGACAACCCTTGGGTCCTTCTTGTGGTCCCTTTTGCAGGGTCCTTGGGAAGTCGTACCCGGGAATTTCCAACATAAATATGTAGATTGACAATAAAAGGGCCTTCCATGCAAGTTTCACCCAAAATGCATGTAAGACCTCAAAAATGACATAGGTTAACTAGAGCCTAACATGTTGGTATTAGTGTTCTAAGGTATTAAATATGTTTAATATTTCGTATAGAGTCAGTATCTAAAATATTAGAGGTGTTGGAAGTCAAACATCAAGGGACGACTAAGACGTTTGACGACTAAGTCACCTAATTGTCTCTTATGTGGTTTTATGTGTTTATGTGTGTTTCATAGTGTTTTAAGGTTCTTCATAGAGTTATTATAGCATGTATAGTCAGTGGTTAAAGTTTTGTGAATTTTGGAGGTCAAACGACCAAGAACGTCCAAGGCATTCGAAAGATATGCCTTGAGTCGACCTTGTACGTCTAGGCAAGTTTCGTTGAGTTTTACGTGTTTGTTTTGGATGAAATTAATGTGAGCAATGTTAAACTTATATATGGTTGTATTTGGGTTGTAAACTTCTGGTAATTAATCCCCAAGGACCATCAAAGGGTCCTTGAGTAAAGGACCCAAAACCTGATAGCAGGCTGTCCCAGGCAGCCTTGGCGACGGAGCAGTCGACGGCCATTGATGGCTGTGACGCCCCGTCACAAGGTTCCGTAGTGTGGGTCTTGTCCAAGGGTGTAGAGGTTACCCTTTTCAAGCCATTGGAGCTTGCAACGGAGGTCCATGACGGCCCGTGTCAGCCGTGATGCCCCGTCACAAGGCAGTCGTCGCAAGCCAATTCTCCTGCGCATATTTTTCTGCCAAGTTAGGGGTGAACTTGTAAATTCACCCCATGTCTAAATAAGAGTTTAGGCGGTTGTTTAGGGTTCTTATGGGTATTTTAATTAACTATTTAAGTGATTAAGACCCTAGAGACTTCATTATTCTTCTAAAATCAAAACCCAAAGTCTCTTAGAAATCCCAAAAACTCCATTGAAGACTTCATTGAAGAGGCAGCTTGGTGAGGGGTTATTGAGTGTAAATTCTTCATAAAAGTGAAGAATTATCATCCTTGAGGTATGGATTTTGATCCTTGAAACTTATTTCATCAAGGAGCCCAATCCTCAAAGTGTTTTACAAAGTTTTCTAAAGTGAATTGTCTAATTTCGGGATTCTACCATGGGTTCTTGCATAAATGATTTCTAAGCATTGAATTATGATCTAATTGATATTGTATTGATGATTTCAACATAAATTACATATGAACCCATGTGAATTGATGAACCCTAGTTTTGACTACTTTTTGGGTTACTTGATATTAAGCTAATGTTGATGAATTGTTGTGTAGTTTCTTATGGGCTTTCTAATGATATTAGAATTGTGTTCAATTGATATGTAATTGATATTATATTGTTAAACCTAGATTGAATTGATGTATATTTATTGAGTTTTATGGTTATTGCTTTGAATTGCTGTTCATGGCCATGGGTAAGGGCCTTGTGATGTTGAATTGGTTGGATTGGCATTGATTTGAAGTGTGCATATGGGTATGAAGGTATGCAGCCCCGTTTTCCTTAATTTGATATTTATTATACTTCGATATTATTGTGATTGGTATGGTCCACTTATGGTGGCGGTGTTATGTGTTTTACTTGCAATTGATGTGGCCTTGTCGGCGTTACTTTATGCAATATTATTAGCATGGCCTTATTGGCAACTACTTGAAGTTATGTGGATATTTATGTAGTTGATGATGTGAGTATGATATTACTTATCTACATGTGAAGTTATATAGTCATGTATGTATTCTTCTAGTTATGTTGCCTTAAGTGATCATGTTAGACTTTGTCTTGACATTATGAGTATAGTGTTAGGGTTAAGTCTTGGTTATTACTACTTGACTTTATGAGTCTATGTGGAGTATATTAATGGTGTTATGATGATATATAGGATGACTTGAAGATATTAGGTTGTTTTAGAAGTGTTTCTAGAATGGCTTGCATTATGGGTTAAAAGTGAAGTATGTGATGTCTTGTCTTGGTTGACTTGTATCTCTTTCTTGATGTACATATGATTATGGATATGTGATGTCTTGATATAGAGTGTTATAACTCTTAGTCTTGAATCATAATATAAGTGAGACCTTAATGATAAGAAGGTCAATGTTATGTGGAACCTTGAACCTAGTGGCGAGGTTATGAATTGTGTAGTAGTTAGCCGTAATGGTATCCTTCATGTTATGAGTGATGGACTTAGGGATGGTTGGCTGGAATGGCATCATATCATACCTTAGGAAAATCGCTATGAGCTTCTTGTCGCCAAAGTGAATTATGCCCTAGTGGACCTTGCTTTGGTAGGGTGAATGTAAAGGGGGTCATGAACTAGATATGAGACCTTTTTATATGAACCTTAATGTGAATTAATCTATCAGAACTAAGGCTAGCACCGAGTGAGTATGGCAAGGGAAGTAGTTCTAGTTAAGTGTGAGACTAGAATACAAAGAAGCCCTTCATATTCCTTAACCATGTGCCTACATGGGATGTGTCCAAGTTCTACCATCGGCAAGTAGAACAACCTCATTGAAGTAAGATAGAACTTCGGATTCCATGTCTTGCTACCATGGTCTATGTCGGTTATTGCCTATTCTCATCATGTGGAATACCTATTAGCATTAGATAAGTTTATGAGGTTTAGGTGGTGGTATGGCACGCTATCTAGACATTGCACAATAGACTTTGAAAGTGTTATGTGGAGTTCCTAGGTGTTGTCCAAGACCATTATGTGAGTGTCTTATGTGATGCTTTATGTGAGTGTCTTATCTGATGTATGAGTCTTATGAACTAATGAACTAATGACCTATGTAGTAACAATGTAAATGGTTGAGTACCTAATCTAAAGTGACTTAAGCATTCCTTAGCTAAAGTGTGAGCAGGACATGAAAGGATGGTCTCTTCATGTCTTATCTTTGGAAGTCTTGAGGATGACTCTAGTTAGGGAAGTTGGTTAATCTTGTTGACATGATCTAAACCTTAGGAAGTCTTAAGGACTATTTAGGTAATCTTGGAGAGGTCACTATACTATGGACTTTATCTTCTCGATTCACTTAAGTAGGTCTTTTGATAGCCTTTGGAAGGAGAATGTCTTCTAATCTAAGTGTTGGTGTGTTTAGTGAGAATTATTCTATTTGAGGTAGTCTATAGGATCTCTTGTGTGTGTGTGATAGAGATTTTATGGGCGGTCGCTCCACACTCACTCAAGTGATCCTTGGAAATCACCTTTGGTAGATGAATCTTACATTGATGTTTATGATTGTTTTCTAAGTAAGTATGTGACTCATCGTTGGTAATCTTAAGGGTCATTTAGGCACATCTAGAGAGGGTGTATGGGCGGTCTCTCTTTGTGTGACTTAAGTGAATCTTAGGATGACTTTAAGTGAGGGAATTACATGCTAGAAGATGTTAAAAGGGAAGGTTTGGACTTCACTGCATTGTACAGTGAAGTGGACTCACTGTAAAGTGAGCCTTTAAAATGTTATTTTTGATTAATTGTTATCTTATGTGTTTATTAATTGCTAAATGATGTTCTTATGTTTAATCTATGATTTCTAAATAAAAAGATGCATATTTCCAATAAAGTCCGTTTTCATGATTTTATGCATATAGCAATACTTTGTACATGTGGTTGCGCTAATTCCATGCTTTATTTTCTATCTATAGTACTTGGTAGGTAAGGAGCTTTTGGAGAAGAAGACTTGGGCATAGAAGGATCGTCCGAGTAGAAGAGTTGAAGTATGTTCTCATTTGACTCGAGGGCATATATATGTCATCTTATGTTTCTTTTATGAAGTATTGTAATAAGACTATATTATTTTTATTTTCGTATTAAAGTACTCTTGTGTCTTAAAATGATGAGATTGAGACTTAGCATTTCTATTACTTTTATATGAAAGAGGTTTTTAAGGACTATATTATGCTTTTGTGAAAAGTTTTAATTCCGCACTACTTTTCACTATGTATATGCAATGAATGATATGAATGAGGCTTGTCTTAGAACTCTGATAGTTCGACAACGCCGGTCGCAATCCGAGATTGCACCCTATCTTCTAGGGTATTGTTTTGGGTTGTGACAAAGTTGGTATCAGAGCATAGGTTGGTGAAAGTAGTTTTAGGTATCAAAAAGTCTCATCAAGTCACGTCTAGTAGAGTCTTGACCATCCGTGTGAGTCTCGACACATCTATGGGCGAGAGGCTATAGGACGATAGTGTTTCCCTTCTTTTCTACTCCTATATCATGCGGTAGAGTAAATGTTATGATTATCCTTCTTATGAGTTTCCTTGTGTTTGCTAGGAGATGAATACTAGAAGGATGGCCGCTAGAAGATTGGAAGAGGAGAGGGTGAATGAGGAGGTTCCTCAAGTTGAGCAAGTTGATCAAGTTGCTCAAGATGAGCAAGGTGCCCAAGATGGCAAAGGTGATGAAGTGCCTCACCCAGGTGATCATGTTCCTAATTTGGATGGAGGTGATGAGGTACCGGAGTTGTCTAATAGGGTGATTGGAGAGGCTTTGAGGGATTTAGCTCAAGCCTTAATTACTCAAATCAATTGAAGTATGGTGCCTAGGGTTATGGAGAGTACTATGACTTCTAGGTTGAGAGACTTTGTGAGGATGAATCCTCCTATATTTCTTGGCTCTAAGGTGAATGAGGATCCCCAAGAATTTCTTGATGGTGTGTATAAAGTTTTGAGTACTATGGGGGTTACATCTAGGGAGAAGGCGGAGTTGGCTTCTTATCAATTGAGAGATGTTTCTAAAATTTGGTACACTCAATGGAAGGACAATAGGCCGGAAGATTCGGGTCCTATTGAGTGGGAAGAGTTTAAGGGAGCTTTTCTTGGCAAGTACTTTCCCCGAGAGAGAAGAGAAGTCAAGGTGGAGGAGTTTTTTAATCTCAAGCAAGGCAATATGAGTGTTGAGGAGTACTCTTTGAAATTCTCGACTTTGTCTAGGTATGCACCTTCCCTAGTGACTAATTCAAGGGATGAAATAAGTCGCTTTGTGACGGGTGTAGCTGATTTAGTGAAGGAGGAATGTCGTACGGCTATGTTGCATGATAATATGACTTCGGATAGACTCATGGTGTATGCACAATCAATTGAAGAGTCTAAAATTATGAGGATGTCAAGGAACATGAAAAGGAGTGTTGCTAGTGACCAAGTGCAACCTAGGTTCAAAAAGAGGGTTCAAACTCAAGATGGACCTAGTGTTCCTAAAAACAAGTTTGAGAAGAGAGGTGGTTCTAGCAATGAAAAACCTTTATGTGCCACTTGTGGTAAGAGACATTATGGTGAGTGTTTATTGGGTACCGGTAATTGCTTTGGATGTGGAAAGGATGGGCACAAAGTGAGAGATTGTCCAAACATTGCTTCTAGGAAGGAGGGCAAGAGGGTTGAGCCTAGTGTTCTGAAGGAAGATGCTCCATCTAAGAAGCGTTTCTATGCACTCCGGACTAGAATTGATAAGTCGGGTGATGGTGATGATGATGTTGGTAAGTTCTTGTTTCTCTTTTGATAGTATGAGTTCCTTCTAAGTGGGGAGTATAGTTTGTAGATGGGATAGAAGTTCTTGAATTGTTGCTTGTGCATGATGTTTAGGAGTTTGGTTGAAATTGAATTTCATTTACTTCTTGCATTGTGTGTTTTATGAAGCTTTGATCATGTTGTGTGATGTGTTTACATGATATTATCTTGCATATTAGCATGTCTATATAAAGAATTTCCTAAAAAATTTCATTTTTTGGAAAAGTTGCTAAAATCACTGTTTCTTTATGAACTGCTCACTGTAAAATTTTTGTAAAAATGACTATTTGATTCTTTGGTCTAAAATATGTGGTTATAACTGATGTATATGAGTATGATGTTGAATATAAAATGAGTTTTTGCTATTTGAATTGAAGCATGTGAGTTTTGTAGCATAACGAGTTATAGAATTATCTTCTAGTTTCTTGTTGTGTTGTGAATCTCTTGATTATGTGAAATTGATGATTTCTTCTTGATAATGTGTTGTATGGTTTGGTTATGTGCTACTAGTTGAATCTATAATCTTGTAAGTGTTCGGAGAGTGGCAAGTGTCATTCGAGGATGAATGTTGTCCAAGTGGGGAGATTGTAAGACCTCGAAAACGACATAGGTTAACTAGAGCCTAACATGTTGGTATTAGTGTTCTAAGGTCTTAAATATGTTTAATTTGTGGTATAGAGGCAGTAGCTAAAATATTAGAGGTGTTGGAAATCAAACGTCAAGGGAGGACTAAGACGTTTGACGACTAAGTCACCTAACTGTCTCTTATGTGGTTTTATGTGTTTATGTGTGTTTCATGGTGTTTTAAGGTTGTTCATAGAGTTATTATAGCATGTATAGTCAGTGGTTAAAGTTTCGTGAAGTTTGGAGGTCAAACGACCAAGAATGTCCAAGGCATTCGAAAGATATGCCTTGAGTCGACCTTGTACGTCTAGACGAGTTTTGTTGAGTTTTACGTGTTTGTTTTGGATGAAATTCATGTGAGAGGTGTTAAACTTATAATTGGTTGTATCTGGGTTTGAAACGTTCGGGAAATAATCCCCAAGGACAATCAAAGGGTCCTTGAGGAAAGGACCCAAAACCTGATGGCAGGCTGTCGCAGGCAGCCTTGGCGACGGAGCAGTCGACGGCCAGTCATGGCTGTGATGTACCGTCACAAGGTTCCGTCGTGGGTTGCTTCTCCAAGGGTGTAGAGGGGACCCTTGGCAAGCCTCTGGAGCTTGCAACGGAGGTCCATGACGGCCCGTGTCAGCCGTGACGCCCCGTCACAAGGCAGTCGTCGCAAGCCAAGTGTCCTGCGCAGATTTTTCTGCCAAGTTAGGGGTGAACTTGCAAATTCACCCTATGTCTCAATAAGAGTTTAGGCTGTTGTTTAGGGGTCTAATGGGTATTTTAATTAACTATTTAAGTGGTTAAGACCCTAGAGACTTCATTATTCTTCTAAAATCAAAACCCAAAGTCTCTTAGAAATCCCAAAACCTCCATTGAAGACTCCATTGAATACGCAGCTTGGTGAGGGGTTCTTGAGTGGAAATTCTTCATCAAAGTGAATAATTATCATACTTGAGGTATGGCTTTTGATCCTTGAAACTTATTTCATCAAGGATCCCAATCCTCAAAGTGTTTTACAAAGTTTTCTAAAGTGAATTGTTCAATTTCGGGATTCTACCATTGTTCTTACATAAATGATTTATAAACATTGAATTATGATATAATTGATATTGTATTGATTATTTCAACATAAATTACATATGAACCCATGTGAATTGATGAACCCTAGTTTTGACTACTTTTTGGCTTACTTGATATTAAGCTAATGTTGATGAATTGTTGTGTAGTTTCTTATGGGCTTTCTAATGATATAAGAATTGTGTTCAATTGATATATAATTGATATTATATTGTTAAACCTAGATTGAATTGATGTAGATTCATTGAGTTTTATGGTTATTGCTTTGAATTGTTGTTCATGGCCATGGGTAAGGGCCTTGTGATGTTGAATTGGTTGGATTGGCATTGAATTGAAGTGTGGATATGGGTATGAAGGTATGCTGCCCCATTTTCCTTAATTTGATATTAATTATACTTCGATATTATTGTGATTGGTATGGGCCACTTATGGTGGCGTTGTTATATGTTTTACTTGCAATTGATGTGGCCTTGTCGGCGTTACTTTATGTAATATTATGAGCATGGTCTTATTGGCAACTACTTGAAGTTATGTGGATATTTATGTAGTTGATGATGTGAGTATGATATTACTTATCTACATGTGAAGTTATATAGTCATGTATGTATTCTTCTAGTTATGTTGCCTTAAGTGATCATGTTAGACTTTGTCTTGACATTATGAGTATAGTGTTAGGGTTAAGTCTTGGTTATTACTACTTGACTTTATGAGTCTATGTGGAGTATATTAATGGTTTTATGATGATATATAGGATAACTTGAAGATGTTAGGTTGTTTTAGAAGTGTTTCTAGAATGGCTTGTATTATGGGTTAAAAGTGTAGTATGTGATGTCTTGTCTTGGTTGACTTGTATCTCTTGCTTGATGTACATATGATTATGGATATGTGATGTCTTGATATAGGGTGTTATAACTCTTAGTATTTAATCATAATATAAGTGAGACCTTAATGATAAGAAGGTCAATGTTATGTCGAACCTTGAACCTAGTGGCGAGGTTATGAATTGTGAAGTAGTTAGCCGTAATGGTATCCTTCATGTTATGAGTGATGGACTTAGGGATGGTTGGCTGAAACGGCATCATATCATACCTTAGGTAAATCGCTATGAGCTTCTTGTCGCTAAAGTGAGTTATGCCCTAGTGGACCTTGCTTTGGTAGGGTGAATATAAAGGGGGTCATGAACTAGATATGGGACCTATTTATATGAACCTTAATGTGAATTAATATATGAGAATTAAGGCTAGCACCGAGTGAGTATTGTAACGACCTGCTTAGTCGTTTTGAGCAGCAGATTTTAATTCTGGAAAAACTGTCTGAGACGACGTATCCAACGACGGACCGTCATGGGCACGACGGACCGTCGAGGGTGTCTCATTCCAAACACTTGGAATTCTTATATTTGAGTGCTGAAATCGACTCTCTGAACTCTGTGACGGACCTGCAGGATGGACCGTCACATACATGACGGACCGTTGTGAGGTTCCATTTCAAAACACTTCAACTCTTGAGAATTGGGTACTGAGAGCAATTCTCTGAAGTCTGTGACGGACCTGCAGGACGGACCGTCACAGACAAGACGGACCGTTGTGAGGTTCCGTTTCAAAACACTTCAACTCTTGAGAATTGGGTACTGAGAGCAATTCTCTGTCCGTCGTGACGGAAGTGCAGGACGGACCGTCGTAGGCACGACGGACCATCACAGGTTGCGTAATCCCAGTCTGGGTCAAATTTCTGGGTAAGTTTTAAAGGGGAGTTTTGGACTATTCTTGCTAAAATTATAAATTTCGTGGGTCAATGTTAAAAACTCAATTTCTTGGGGGTGTGAAGGAGATAACCTTGAGTTACTTATTGGGTTATCTCCTCATCTTTTATACCTAATTATATGCTAAATTAGGGAAAAGAGAGGGAGTTTGGAAGAAGAAAAAATAGAGAGAAGAAGGAGAGAAAGAAACGATCTAGAGAGAGAGACAACCAAGAGGAAACAAAAAGCTTGAGAGATTGCTTGCTTGATCAAGAATCCTTGGTGAAGGTAGGTTATGGTTTGATACTATTCGTAGTAAACTCTTAATAGTGAATGATATGTATTGGTAGTATTGTAAACCCTTCTATATGCTTAATTGTATGCTTGCATGAATGTGATTATGTGATTGTGATAAAATAAGCATAATGAAGCTTTTGAATCCAAAATCTTGAAGAACCCTAATTCACCTTGTTATTGATGATGCCTTGGTATAAAAGAAGGCTTGATGAACTAAAGTAATGAGATTGATGATGCCTTGGTATAAAAGAAGGCTTGATGAATTGATAGAATGATGTTAGTGGATCGGAGTGTCACGTTCCGACACATAGTATTAGGGGATCGGGTGTCACGAACCGACACGTAGAATTAGGGGATCGGAGTGTCACGTTCCGACACATAGAAGTAGGGGATCGGAGTGTCACGTTCCGACACATAGTATTAGGGGATCGGGTGTCACGAACCGACACGTAGAATTAGGGGATCGGAGTGTCACGTTCCGACACCATATTATTGGGATCGGGTGTCACGAACCGACATTTGTAGATTAGGGGATTTTTTTTTTTTTTCGGAGGTCAGTTCCCGACACATAGATTAGTGGATCGGTGTGTCATGAACCGTACACGTTAGGACATAGGGGATCGTCGTGTCACGTTCCGACCCCATAGTATTAGTGGATCGAGTGTCACGAACAACCGATAACCGTTAGAATAGTGGATCGGAGTGTCACGTTCGAACATTCGTATAGTGGATCGGGTGTCACGAAACCGACTTATAGCATAGGCTCGGAGTGTCACGTTCCGACCCATAGTATTAGTGGATCGCGGTTTTTTTTGGTTTTTTTGTCACGAACGACACGATGGAATTATGGGGATCTGGAGAGAGAGTGTCACGTTCGACACATCGAATTTTCGTGGATCGGGTGTCACGAACTGGACAATAGAATTAGGGGATCGGAGTGTCACGTTCCGACACATAGTAGTAGGGGATCGGAGTGTCACGTACCGACACAAGAGGAAGAAAGATAATGAATCTTGAGAGATGTTAAAATATACTCAATGTAATGAACCTAATTTCCCAAATGAGTGTGGTATTGAGGCTTGAGTCCTCATGGATGAACTTGGTAGTACTTATTGATGATTATAGTACTTGTTGCTACATGTGAGTATTGTAGTTGATTTATGATATGAACTGATATATACTGTTTTCTATTTTGAGTTGGCCGATGATACCTACTCAGTACTTGTGTTTTGTACTGACCCCCTACTTGTTGTTTCTTTCTTTGTTATTTGGGGAATGCAGCAAACGTACCGTCGTCTTCAACTCAGCAGCAATTCTAGCCAGTCTTCACTACACCGGATTTCAGGGTGAGCTAATGCTTCTAGCTTGGACTGGATCTTCTCTTCAATGTCTTGATGCCTTGAACTTCCGGCATGGACTAGCCTTTTATTTATTTTAGCTTCTTAGATACTTTTAGATTAGTAACTTGAGGATAGATGTTCTTGTGATGATGACTTCCAGATTTTGGGGATAATGAGTTTTAAGTCTTCCGCTTGTATTTTGTTCAATATGTTGGGGTTATAGATTGGTTGGTTCGCTCACATAGTAGGATAAGTGTGGATGCCACTCGCGGCTCGATTTTGGGTCGTGACAGAGTATGGCAAGGGAAGTAGTTCTAGTTAAGTGTGAGACTAGCATACAAAGAAGCCCTTCATATTTCTTAACCATGTGCCTACATGGGATGTGTCCAAGTTCTACCATCGGCAAGTAGAACAACCTCATCGAAGTAGGATAGAACTTCGGATTCCATGTCTTACTACCATGGTCTATGTCGGTTATTGCCTATTTTTATAATGTGGAATACCTATTAGCATTAGATAAGTTTATGAGGTTTAGGTGGTGGTATGGGACGCTATCTAGACATTGCACAATAGACTTTGAAAGTGTTATGTGGAGTTCCTAGGTCTTGTCCAAGACCATTGTGTGAGTGTCTTATGTGATGCTTTATGTGAGTGTCTTATGTGATGTTTGAGTCTTATGAACTAATGAACTAATGACCTATGTAGTAACTATGTAAATGGTTGAGTACCTAATCTAAAGTGACTTAAGCATTCCTTTGCTAAAGTGTGAGGAGGACATGAAAGGATGGTCTCTTCATGTCTTATCTTTGGAAGTCTTGAGGATGACTCTAGTTAGGGAAGTTGGTTAATCTTGTTGACATGATCTAAACCTTAGGAAGTCTTAAGGACTATTTAGGTAATCTTGGAGAGGTCACTATACTATGGACTTTATCTTCTCGATTTACTTAAGTAGGTCTTTTGATAGGCTTTGGAAGGAGAATGTCTTCTAATCTAAGTGTTGGTGTGTTTAGTGAGAATGATTCTATTTGAGGTAGTCTATAGGATCTCTTTTGTGTGTGTGATAGAGATTGTATGGGCGGTCGCTCCACACTCACTCAAGTGAACCATGGAAATCACCTTTGGTAGATAAATCTAATATAGATGTTTATGATTGTTTTCTAAGTATGTATGTGACTCATCGTAGGTAATCTTAAGGGTCGTTTAGGCACATCTAGAGAGGGTGTATGGGCGGTCTCTCTTTGTGTGACTTAAGTGAATCTTAGGATGACTTTAAGTGAGGGAATTACATGCTAGAAGATGTTAAAAGGGAAGGTTTGGACTTCACTGTAACAGTGAAGGGACTTCACTGTACAGTGAAGGGACTTCACTGTACAGTGAAGTGAACTCACTGTAAAGTGAGCCTTTAAAATGTTATTTTTGATTAATTGTTATCTTATGTGTTTATTAATTGCTAAATGATGTTCTTATGTTTAATCTATGATTTCTAGATGAAAAGATGCATATTTCCAATAAAGTCCATTTTCATGATTTTATGCATATAGCCATACTTAGTACATGTGGTTGTACTAATTTCATGTTTTATTTTCTAGCTATAGTACTTGGTAGGTAAGGAGCTTTTGGAGAAGAAGACTTGGGCTTAGAAGGATCGTCCGAGTAGAAGAGTTGAAGTATGTCCTCATTTGACTCGAGGGCATATATATGTCATCTTATGTTTCTTTTATGAAGTATTGTAATAAGACTATGTTATTTCTATTTTCGTATTAAAGTACTCTTGTGTCTTAAGATCATGAGATTGATACTTAGCATTTCTATTACTTTTATATGAAAGAGGTTTTTAAGGTCTATATTATGTTTTTGTGAAAAGTTTTAATTCCGCACTACTTTTCACTATGTATATGCAATGAATGATATGAATGAGGCTTGTCTTAGAACTCTGAGAGTTCGACGACGCTGGTCGCAATCCGAGATTGCACCCTATCTTCTAGGGTATGGTTTCGGGTTGTGACAATTCACACGTAAGACACCTCCAAATATGCAAGGCCCCATCAAGACACACATGATCGTCTCAAGGGCTAACTTTCGAACGTCTTGGACGTTTCACCTCCAAACTTCACGAAACTCCATATACTCCCTATAAAAATTATTATAACTCATTCTAAGACATCATGAGATCATGACATACAAATATAAGCACGCATAGAGACATGAGGCACATAGGTGACTAATCGTCGAACGTCTTGGTCGTCCCTTGACTTTTGACATCCAAATCAACTAAAACTTTACACACTGCCTCAATACCATATTATAAGCAATATTAGGACCTTAGACCCTTATGAAGAACACGTTAGGATCTAGACACCCTAACTCATTTTGGGGGCTGACAATAACCCCCACTTGGGAACATATGTCCTCGAATGACACTTAGAACACTTTAATCACAACAAGGACTTTAATGAAGCATAGAGCAGCTTTCCATATTCATAACATCATTACAAATAAGTCAATGCACTAAAATTAGAAGAAACACAACTTCAAATCACTTTAGCACTCAATGTACACAAGCAAGCAAAAACCTTGATTCACTCACTCTTTAATGCATCACACATAGGCTCTTATCATGTTCATAGGAGGAACATCCTTCTCCTAATCATAACATGGTCATTACACTTCATTTTATTAGGAGTTCATCTTACAACATTCTTTAAATCACACTAAGGCAGATTCCAACAACACTAAAAAACAAGTAGGAACTCATACTTCAATGCACAAAGACTTTAGTTAATTGAAGCCACAAAGATATTTATTAGTTAAACCTAGTGCTATGAGGTCATACTCAACCATACCATGCTTAGTTGTGTCCATGGAGGAATGTCCTTCTTCTAAACACACTTACATATATCATGAGTTCTGACCCAAGCAAATGCACAAAGGTCATCTTTACAGTAAAATGAAGACTTATCAACTTCTCAAACCAAGACATACTCATGTTTTCTTCCTAGTGAAGTCTAAATAATAAGTCACACCAAATACATCACAACAAATAGGAATCCATTTCACAAAATGTCAATTTTTAACAAAGCAATAGCCTTCACAGTAAGCATCATTTGGGAAAAGTAACACAAATCATAGGCACACACATGAACACTTAGGTAATCATTCTTTTAGTTTTCACGAGTGAGCCTACAATAATGCTTTCCAAATCATAAAAGTCAAATAGTTTTCAAGACTATACACTTTTCATTTTAAAGAGACTCAACTTTCCATTATAAGGCTAAACCTCACATATCTAAAGTGACTAAAACCAAGTTTCTTACCTTATCTCATGAAGTCAAATGCACAACTAGCATATCAAGATGCAAATAAACATGAGAAAATATGGATTTTATCAAAAAAATTCTTCATGCACTTTGGATTTTTTCACAATATCTTTAAGTTAATGTTAATCAATACATACCAAACATATAAAGGTCATGCAATTCATACTTTTATGCAACACTCTATTCATGAACTAGCTTACTAAGAATTCATTAGTTTCAAGTTCAAGCAAAAATAGAAGGACAAAGTAGAAGTATCTACAACCTTACCATTTCATCACCATCCCCCACTTATGGTAAACCCAATTAAGAGCAACTTAAGCCAACCTTTTGAGGTTCTAACTCAACAACCTTTATTTTTCATCACTTAAAAGTGATTACAACTTTAGAAGGAATTACAGTAAGTCAACCAAGGCATTCTTTACTTTAGTACCTAGGAAATTTATCCCCAATCATCAACTTAGGTCATACCATACAACCACATAAGGTTTTAATACAATACAATAGACACCAAGGTCATACAACATAAGGGGAAAACAACAAGGAGACTTAGCCATAAAATTTCTTCTTTTTCCTTAAACATTACAGTAAGGTGACTTCTACGTCACTAAAACCCACATCATCACCCTACCAAGAAAAAAATACTACCTTCACACCTAGGATCAAGTCTATATAAAGGACTCCAATCCACTCTAGGCAATTTATCAAGGACCACACATAAACAAAGGGAAAACATTGAATACTATTAAACAAATATTCATAAGGTAGCATGCTTCCATAGCTAATCATTAAGCATTTCAAGCTCAAATCATAATATTATGCTACCCTCATGCAAAACCATATAGTAACACATTATTCCAAAAGAAACTCATGTCAACCATAATAACTTCTAACATGATTTAACTATATCATGATACATATTCTTCAACATAACATTCTATTTCACATATATCTCATACATAGCCATAAATGGCATTACATCATCAAAACACTTCAAGATTCACCTTCGCACATACTCATCCAACCATAAAACCATGTTAAGCATTAACTCACCTTTTCTCCTTCAAGCATAGAGATACAATCTCATCCAAGCAATCACATCTAAAATATCACCAAAAAAATAAACATAAGAGAGAGATCTTATAGAATTAAGTACTTGACCTCTCAGAGGCATTATACAAGACCATAATTATCATTCATCACATAGTCAAAGTAAATTTAGCGGAAAATATAAAAATTTTCATAGCACATCATATGCTAGAAACTTCAGTTCATATATATATTAAACATAAGTCATAATACATATTTAGACCTTAAATCTCTTTTCCATCATAGACTCAATAACATTAGAGTAAATAAGGGACACATCCCTTAAGAAATAATACATAACTATACAATAATTAAGAAACTTTACAGTAATTAAACATTAGGACATCCTTGGACTTAAGGATTCCTTTCCTTGAGCTTGGGAATCACATATAATGCTTCTCAATCATATAGACATACTTTAATTATTCATAACCTACACTTTGTTTAAAAAGTAGAGAAGAATGGGATTATTATAAGAATGCACTAAGTATGGCAACCATGCAAATATGCATTTAAAAGGGACATTTTGTTGAAATCATACTTTATGCCATTTTGAATAAATATTTATAAAACATTTATACAATAGTATTTATATAATTCACATACTTCATATAGACATAATCAAAGTCCAAACAACATATAAAATCACTTCTAGGATTTAATCCATAATTGAGATCACTTTATAGTGAGCTAATTTCCCTTAACAGTGAACCCTTTTTCTTTTAACTCATCAACTTCCCAAGTAACCCTCTAGTGATACTTGGTGCAATGCATCACCTTAAGGCCATAAGCAAATCATACATACAATATACACAAGGCAACACATACCATCATAGAAGTATAGCACAACATAGACATACTTAAGCCAAGACTATAAGGATATTAGTGAACTCCTAGTCATTATGCACATATACTTATTTTATTTCACATAGAACCTTATAAGACCTTACTCATAATCCCAATATTAATCTACTACTGAAATGTACATGTGAAGCCCCATAACCTCATATATACTTAGTCAACCTTTGATGAGACCACAAGCCTTAACACTTCATACATCAACAAGTAAGTGAAGACAACTTCATTCATGTTAATACAAGACCTTCATCATATCGTCATTTAGACCAACATAGTTCATATAAGGATAGGATCACATTATGTAGAATCTCTCCATGAACATCTTCATCATAAGTAGACAATTACTACAATGGCATGCATAAGAACATAAACATAATCATACACAATAGTTAACCTCCCTAGGACTTCCTAAGGAGCTATTTGTACAATGTCTAGATGGGTTCATCACTTCCACCTATCATAAGTAACCTCCCTTAAGTCATACTAGTTTGGACGCTAGTAAGTTGCTTCCATTGTCTATTTTACTTTAGGGAAACTATAGCTTTAACCGACACTAAGACCATGGTTGCTAAACATGGAATTTGGTGCTGTAGAGCCTTACACCAATGAAAGGTGTTCCTACCTAGACAATGTAGAACATTCATATACATCCTAGCATCCTAAGTGAATTCGCTTAGCTAGATCCTATGTGGCAAGCATAGTTTATGGAACTAAGAGATAGGTATGATCCCTCTACATGTCATTTGGCAATTGGGGCCTCTTCTCATGAGAAAACATGGGTGAACCTTACTCAAAGGGAAGTCACCACCTCATGTAGATCCATAGGTGTGTATTCCTCTAAGGAAGTCAACACTCTATAAGGAACAAATGGTGAATCTTCCTCCAAGGGAAGTCAACAGCTCTCATTGTCACATTCACTCGGTGCTAAGCTAAGTTTCCTTTATTGAAAAGTCTTTATTACAGTTTTTAATAAAACATAGGCTTAGAATATTTATTCCTCATATGCTTATAGCATATTCAAGCACTTGTCTAGTTTTTGAGTATTCTTGGCACACCTTGCAAGTCCCCTCTATTTACTAGATAATTATTCGTATGTGTGTTTATTTATATGTGAGCAAACCTTTCACATAATCACATAAATGTCACACATATTCATATATCAATGCATAAGTCTATAGGTATAACTATATGAGCAATCCTTTTATACAAACCCACTAAGACACCATGCATATCCATACTTCCTCATATTATATAAGTCATATTCATAATATGCCCATTCATTCATTTTCATGTACATAGAGACCAAACCTAGGAACTATCCTATCAAGGTAAACATGTGCAATGTATAGACAAGGTCACATACCCTTGCCTAGACTAGTACACATATGAAGTTATCCTAGTTAAAGAAACACATATCATACCTTCATAGACATAAGCTTGACATGCATAGTAGTAGACACTAGTGAGTATGTGAACTACCTTTCATTTAGACACAATGACCTATACTACTTTAAACATGCATGTAGAGTGAGGATGTGTGTGAGTTGGTCAACATGATCACATAATAGCTATCAACAACACATTGAGGCAGACACCCTCTGAAGACCATATTACAGTTTCAAGTATAGACCACAATACACTCAATAGCATAGGAGACAAGTCAACTTCATATTACACTTAACACTACTAACTTTTGTTATCCATGCATTCACATAGGGGTACATAGGTAAGGGAATATGAACCATTTTAATTCATCAATGGCAGAACCTACAGTTTACCCTAACATGGATGTACACATGCTTACACAATAGCCATACAACCTAAATCACAACTAGAATAGGAAAGTAGGCATAAGCATCACATAGTATGATCATCATAACCACACACTCATATATTCATCAATTTTCCTTCAAGGCCATGGTAAACACATATATAATGACAATAAAGTAAAAACTACCACCATAAGTGGACCATACCACACAATCCCATACAAGGCTTCATCAACTACTATAATATGGAAAAGTAGAGAAATAGAAGAATAGAGCAATTCTTACAAATCCTTTAGCCTTTAGTCATCATTGACCGTTGCTACTCTTTCATAAATAAATCAAGTATGGGGAAGTAGCTAAATTACCATATTCATATATAAAGTCATGTATAAGCTACCACAAGGTCATGCTACAACTAGTAAACACAATAACATACAAGAAGGTAGAAGGTCATAGACCATTAACCAATTTCACTTGCATAGATTATAAATAATATTTCATTAATTTTATCAATCTAAGGCAGTATCTAGAGACATAATAAACAAGTCTAACTCATGCTTTATCTACCCTAAAATTAAGGTCACATAATCTACAATACACCATTCAATTCATCGGCTAGAATAACCTAGATCAATTTATGCCAAGACTCCTTTACTTTGATCATCAAAGATTCATATCCACAATCCACTAATAACATCAATATGAGGCAGTATTTAAGGACAATATAACATAAACGAAATCCTACTACAATCGCCATAACCTCTAGATTACAGTGAACATGCTACATTAGGAATCAATGAAAGATAGAAGAATCATAGGCTAACCAACCTTGATACACATGAATCACTTACTTACAATTCATCAATAACATCCAAGTAAGGCAGTAGATACAACTATCCCTACACAATCGAATTACACATTCATGGTTAATAGAGGATAACTTACAGTGAACTTGTAGGAATCTAAGTTAGTTATATTCAATTCATCATACATTGATCCACATGGACTATTCTTCAATAATTCATCATTAATATACATTCTAGACAGTAGAAATAATAATTTTAACATAATTGAATCACAAATCGATATGCATAAGATCAAGATCATAAAGCCATACATACGCTAAAATCGAGTTTGTGAAAGAGCATGGGTTCTTCATGCAATTGGATTGAAAATCACGTCCAAATAAGTAGATAATTATCAATACATTCATATTATGCTTTTGAATTCAATTTAATAAAGAACCCATTGCTAGATTGAAGAAGAAAAGGCCTGATCATGGAACTTCTTTGAAAACTTTGAGATTAACTCTCCAAGGGAAATTTTACTTAGAGATGAAGGATCACCATACCTTTCCCTATTTGAAAACCTATAAAAATTGGTTAAAAACCCATGAGAATCCAACCTAGAAGCTGACCTTGAACTTCACCTTCAATGGAGGTTCTTATAGAGGATATTTTGGGAGAGGGAGGTTTGATTTTGAAGGGAGGATTGGGTATGGGCTATTGACATTTTTAATCAACCTAATATAAAAAAAAAATTAGTTAAATAAACCTCGTAGAATCAGTTTAGCACGTGGGGTGAATTTCCCATTCACCCAAATAATAGGCAGCGTGCATGGCTGTGGCACCGGCCTGCACGACGGAACCAACGACGGGGCATTGGTCCATCAACGGGCCGTTATGTGCCCTCCTTTGATTTGGTATGAGGCTGTCTTGTGGCCAATTCTTCCCCAGGCTAAGTTACCATTGACTCCTCCCAATCGACGGGGCGTCATTCCACCAACGGGGAGTGCATTGAGCTAGTCGATTGACACTGCCAAAGCAGTGTCTCGACAACCCTTGGGTCCTTCTTGTGGTCCCTTTTGCGGGGTCCTTGGGAAGCTGTACCCCGGATTTTACAACGTAAATATTTACATTGCAAGAAAAGGACCTTCATGCAAGCTTCACCCAAAATGCACAAGTAAAACACCTCCAAACATGCAAGGCCCCATCAAGACACACATGAGCGTCTCAAGGGTTAACTTTCGAACGTCTAGGACGTTTCACCTCCAAACTTTACGGAACTCCATATACTTCCTATAAACATCATTATAACTCATTCTACAACATAGTGATCTCATGACATACAAATATCAGCACGCATAGACACATGAGGAACATAGGTGACTAATCGTCGAACGTCTTGGTCATCCCTTGATGTTTGACTTCCAAATAACCTCAAACTTTACACACTGCCTCAATACCATATTATATGTCATTATAGGAACTTATACCCTTATTACAAACATGTTAGGATCTAGACACCCTAACTCATTTTGGGGGTCTTACAGGTGATGTGAGTAGTAAGGTGGTAGATATCGCTATCATGTCCTTTTATACTTACTTGATCTTGAAAGCAATGAGTTACTTGTAGCGTGCTCATGATAGGAGTTTTTCATATAAGTACAAGTTTCATATTCTATATATGTTATGCATGTCTCAAATGACACTATGTTATTGTAAGACCCCCAAAATGAGTTAGGGTGTCTAGATACTAACATATTTGTATTAGTGTTCTAAGGTCCTAAAATGGCTTATAATATGATATTGAGGCAGTGAGTAAAGTTTGAGGTTATTTGGAAGTCAAACGTCAAGGGACAAACAAGACGTTCGACGACAAGTCACCTATGTGTCTCATATATCTATACGTGCTTATATTGGTATGAAATGAGGTTATGAAGTATTAAAATGAGTTATAATGATCTTTATAGGCAGTATATGGAGTTTCGTGAAGTTTGGAGGTCAAACATCCAAGAACGTCTAAGACGTTCGAAAGATAGCCTTGAGACATGAATGTGTGTGTCTTGATGGGGCCAAGTGTGTTTGGACGTGTTACATGTAATTATTTTGGGTGAAACTGATGTGGAATGTCTACAACTTTTAAATGTTTGTATTTATGTCAGAAACGTCCAGGTATAACTTCTAAAGGGCCCCGCAAACCGGCCCACAAGAAGGAAACAAGGACTGTCGATACACTGCCTTGGCAGTGTCAATCGACTGAACCAAACGACGACCAGTTGGTTGAACAATGGCCCATTGGTGAGGTCTCATCTATGGAAACTTAGCCGGCGAAAGTCTCCACCCAAAAACAGGCCAAGGTCCAATCATCTAAAGCCACAGAAGGCCCGTCAATGGACCTACAAGACGTCGATGGTTCGCGTAGATGGTGGCCTACAGTTGGTGCCATGCGACTGTTTCACTAAAGGGGTAAATGGTAAATTCACCCCACGTCCTAACCTGAATATAATTGATTTATTTACCTATTTTTGGGTGTATTTAAGTAATTTAAAACGTGACCAACCTATTCCCAATCCCATTCACACAAATAAACCTTCTCTCCAAAATCAATTCCCTCTAGAAACCTCCATTGTTGTTGAAGCTCAATAAAAACTTGTAGATTGGATTCTCATGGGTTCTTCACAAATTGTTAGAGGTTTTCAACTAGACAAATGTATGGTAATCCTTCATCTACAAGTAACCCTTCACTTGGGGAGTTAATCTCAAGTTTTCAAAGAAGGTTTCATGAACAAATCTCTTCTTCTTCAATATAGCCATGGGTTCTTTCTAAAAACATTTTAAATGGTTAAATTATGATGAATTGATATTATGTATTTGTTTTAATGTGATTTTAAATCAATTGCATTATGAACCCATGTCCCTTCCCAAAATTGATTTAGCCTTGCATGGGCATTGTGATCATGCCTTGTTATTAATTGAATTGTGATTCTATTACGTTGAATTGGTTATATCTACTGTTGTTTACTTGAATTGATGATGAATTGATGATGAAGGATCCATGTGGATCAATGTATGAAGATTTGAACATGCGTAGCTTAGATATCTATGATTCACTCTAACATTTATAGTACAATGTATAAAATAGGAATTCAATTATGTTAAATTGATTGTTATCTACTGCCTATCATGTATAAAGATTATGAATCATATGTAATGTATCCAATATGGATCAAGGCTTTAGGATTAGGTAGTATTGATTCATGTTCTCCTATCTTCTATAAATTACTAATGTACTTCTTTGTATCTCGATTCCATGGTAATTTGTTCACGATGTTGTATAGGTTTAATTGTACTTTAGATACTGCCTATAATATATTATAATGATGAATTATGTGTTAGTATCAAATATGGATTGATGCTTGAAGACTTTATCCTTAATTCCTCTCTATTGTAATTCCATGATGCTCACTCTAATCTTGACCTCTTGAAAAATTGTAGTAGGATTTCGTCTAAGACATGGTATCTTTAACGACTGCCTTTTATGTGTATTGTTGATAAATTGTGAGCATGACTAATTGACAATCAAAGTAAGAAAGAATTGATAAGAGATCAACTTACCTTCACATTCTATAAATTAATGATGTAGTGGACTTAATATGAATCCAATCTTGTTATGATTAATGTATGATTTGCGATTATGTTAGTATACCTCTAGATACTGTCCTATACTTGAATTATGGGTGAAAGAGTAGTAATGGTCAATGATGACCAAAGGTTAAAGGATTGGTAAGAATTGCTCTACTCTTCTACTTCTCTACTTCTCAACTTCATTATAGTAATGTTGATGAAGCCTTGTATGGAATTGTGTGGTATGGTACACTTATGGTGGAGGTGTTTACTTTATTGTCATTGTATATGTGTTGACCATTGATTTGAAGGAAAATTGATGAATATATGAATAAGTGGTTATGATGATCACCTTATGTGTGACCTGTGCCTAGTCTTCTACTTTAGTTGTGAATCTAGGTTATGTTACTATTGTTATAAGCATGTAAATGGTTATGTTAATATCATGTGTAGGTGCTTCCATTAATGAAGTGTTAGGGATTGATGACCCCTACCCATGTACTCCAATGTGAATGTGTGAATATCAAATGTTAGGAGTCTTAAAGTGTAATATGAAGTTGACTGGTATCCTATGCTATTGTGTGTTATGTGGTCCATGCTTGCATGTGTATTGTGGTCCTAAGAGAGTGGCTGCCTCAATATGTTTTTGATAGCCATCATGTGATCATGTTGACCAATGTACACACACTCACACTTCATGCATGTTAAAAGATAGTAAAGGTTCATGGTGTCTAAATGAAAGGTAGTTCTCATACTCACTAGTGTCTACTACTATGCATGTTAAGTTTATGTGTATGAAAGTATGATATGTTTCCTTAACTAGGATTACTTGATAGGTGTACTAGTATGGTCAAGGATATGAGACTTGTCTACACATTGCATATGTGTACCTTTATAGTATAGTTCGTAGGTTTGGTTTCTATGTACATAAAAAGAAATCCGTGGGCATGTCATGAATATGGCTTATATTATATGATAAAGTATGAATGTGCATAGTGTCTTAGTGTGTTTATATGAAAGGATTGCTCATATTGTTATACATATAGACTTATGCATTGATATATGAACATTTGTGACCTTTATGTGTTTTGTGAATGGTTTGCTCACATATATGTATACACACACACATGAATAATGATCAAGTCAATACAGGATCCTTGAAAGGTGTGCTCCAGTGTATCCTTAACTAGATAGTGGTAATACATATGCTATGTCCATGGGAAAGATTCCTCACATGATCTAGGTTGATGAACTCTCATCTATGACCTATGAGCGAAGCATATGAGGGGATGACTCTCCTAAGCCTATGTTTTATAAAGTAATTTTAATAAAGGCTTTTACAATAAAGGGAACTTAGCTTAGCACCGAATGAACTTTTATATGAGGGGGTGGCACCTTCCTAAGGAGGGAAGTCTAAAGGGTACAGTAACGATCCTCACGGGGTGGATAGCCTCATGACCAAAAATGGGTGTAGAGAGATGTTTCCATGATGGCCCAAGTTCCATAAACTATGCTTGCCATATAGGATCTAGCAAGTGATATCACCTAATATGCCAGCATGCTACTCATGTCTTACCTTGGCAAGTAAGATGCCCTATTTTTGGTGTGAGGGGATAACACCAAATTCCATGTTAAGTACTCATGGTCTTAGTGTCGGTTAAGGATATAGTTTTTCTAAAGTAAAATGGACAATGGAAGTAAATGACTAGGATACTAACTAGGACGACTTAAGAGAGGTTACTTACGATAGGTGGAAGTAATGAACCCATCTAGAAATTGCACAAGTAGCTCCTTAGGAAGTCCTAGATATGTGGCCTAATGTGTATGATTATGCTTATGCGTTTATGCATGGCATGGTAGTATTTGTTTACTTGTTATGAAGATGTGCATGGTATGAGTCTATATGATGTGATCTTATCCTTATGTGCACTATGTTTGTCTAAACGACTATATTATGATGGTCTTGTATTGACATCAATAAAGTTGTCTTTACTTACTTGTTGATATATGAATTGGGTGGTCAGGCTTGTCGTCTTATGATAGGTTTACTAAGTATGTTTGAGGTTACGGGGCTTCACATATACATTTAACTAGTAGACTTAGAGTAGGATTATGAGTAAGGTCTTATAATGCATTGATGTGAAGTGAAGTTTGTATATGTGCAAGTTGAATGTATCTTACTGTAATAGTCTTATGGTATTGGCTTAAATGTGTCTATGAGTACTATACTTCTATTATTGTATGTGTTTCCTTGTGTAGATTGTATGTATGGTTTCCTTGTGTCCTTAAGGTGATGCATTGCACACAGTATCACTAGAGAGTTACTTGGAAGTTTGATGAGGTAAAAGAAAAAGGGTTCACTGTTAAGGTAAAAGAGCTCACTGTAAAGTGACTTCAAATATGGTTTAAATTCTATATGTGATTTTATATGTTGTTAGGACTTTTAATATGTTTATATGAAGTATGTGAATGATATAAATAATATTGGATAAAGGTTTTATGAAAATTTACTCAAAAAGGCAAGGAGTATGATTTCAATAAAATGTCCCTATTAAATACATATTTTGCATGGTTGCCATACTTAGTGCATTCTTGTACTAACTCCATTCTTCTCTAATTTTTACACACAGTGTAGGTTATGGATTCTTAAAGGATGTCTATATTATTGAGGAGCTTGATATGTGATTCCCAAGCTTAAGGAAAGGAATCCTTAAGTCAAACGATGTTCTAATGATTAGTTTATTGTAAAGTGTATGAAGTAATACTTATGTCTTATGTTTTAAGCGTCGTGTCCCTAATGTACTCTAATTTTGTTGAGTATAAGATGGCAAAGAGACTGAAGGTCTAAGTATGGAATATGATATTTTACATATATATGAAATGAAGTTTCTAGCATATGATGTTCTATGAAAACTTTTATTTTTTCCGCTAAATTTACTATGACAATGCGATGAATGATAACTATGGGCTTGTATAAGACCTCCGAGAGGTCAAGTACGCCATGTTATTTCTTGGGGGTGCTCCACGGATCTGAAAAACACGGTATCAGAGCATGAGGTTTATAAAGTGGTTTTAGCTTCCAAAAGTCTCATATTGCCACATCTAGTAGAGTCTAGTGTTCATTCGTGGTGAGTCACGACATCATCAAATGATATAAGAGGCTATATGACGATAGAGTTTCCCTTCTTCCTCATTATCATATCGTGTCATAGAACTCAACTCTATAAGATCCCTCTCTTATTTTTTCTTGTCCGGTGGTCTTTTAGATGTGATTGCTTGGATGAGATTGTATATCTATGCTTGAGTGAGAAAAAATGAGTTAATGCTTATATGTTTTTATGGTTTGATGAGTATGTGTGAAGGTGAATTTGACATGTTTTGATGATGTGATGCCATTTATGGCTATGTATGAGATTTATGTGAAATAGCATGATATGTTGATAAATGTATGTCATGATATTATTAAAGCATGTTAGAAGTTATTTTGGTGAAAATGAGTTTCTTTTGGAATGATGTGTTTGTAACAACCCTAAAAATGAATAAGATAAGAAATGTTTAATATGTCAAGAATGCTTGCGATTAGACCAAGGTTCACACGGATTGATACGCGTAGAACCAGACCTCAGAACCCTTACTACGGCCAAGCCAACTAACTTGGGGAGTTAGTTGAGCTTGGAAAGGTCGGAACCAACCATGTAGGTCTCTCGAAAACGAAGATTTAATCGAATGAGTCTTTATCAGACTTAAAAAGAGGAAATCTACTTAAGTTTTGAGGGTCTAGGGGTAAAATGGTCTTTTTCAGGCCAAGGGTAATATCGTAATTACCCTAAGGAATTAATTAATTTTTTAATTAATTTAATAAAAGAGACAGATAGGGTAGGGTCGACCCGAAATGATCCATTTCGCAAAGGTCACTCCACCCGAGTTCGAGCCCCAATGGAAGCAACAAATTGGTGATTTATTTATTATTTAAAATCTGATTTTTTGTAAGGGCAAAATGGTCCTTTCATGTATAATTAATTAAATCATAGTTAAGTATTAAAGAGAGTCCTAAATTGACTAAGTCATCATCTAAGCCTAAACAACTTCACACATTTCACTCTCTCACGTCAATCACATCCTCACGTTCAAACTTCACTATTTCTCTCTGCCAAAAACAACTTCAAGAACAGAACAAATATAGAAGTCCTTCACACTTGAAGAAAAACACGAAAAGTCTAAGAAAAACAAAGTAACCAAAAACGTTAAGGAAAGGAGAAGTTGTCCGTCGAGTGGTGTGGACGTTGAGGAGGATTGGACTGATTTTGGAGAGGGTTTTGGGCAGCAAGTTCAACGTTTGAACATCAATTAAGGTATGGGTTTCTTCTATCTTGATCCCTTTCCCAAGAGACCCCTTAAGATTCAAGATATTCATTCCAAAAACTAGGGTTGTTCCCCGTTGCATGTCCCTGTCACTAGATCCCATTGAATCATAGGTTGGGTATGTTTGCTGCTACAAAGTAGGGACGAAATGTGTTTTCGTGATGTTTATGTTTAAGTATGCATGTTCGAAATTTTGTGAATATTGAATATGTTATTCGAAATAATGTGAAAAAGTGATGTGTGTGTGCAACGTGTGGCAGTGAACTTGGTCACTGTTGGAGGTGTGAAATGGCATTTTTAATCTTTGTATTTTATGTGCAAAAGTTGTACACAACGTGATGTTCATTGTAATGAAATGTGGCTGATTGAATAACACTCTTTTAGCCAAATAAACCTATGAAAGATGCGCCTAAAGAATGTGTTAAACTGGTATATGAATACACCCTATGAATCAAGTGAAAGTGTAATGAATATGAGTTGAAAAATGACTAAATTTTCCAGTAATATACAAACTTGGTTTAGACTAAAAGTTGATGAATAAAAATCTGGAAATTTAGTAAATGTTAAAGGGGTGAGGCCACTAGGATTCGAACCCGTGACCTCACCCGAGTGGCAGTCGTAATTCGCAAAAAAAATAAAAGAAACGGGGGCTGGGGGGGAATCGAAATCGGGTTACTGGATGAGAAAGAAGAGAACAATAAATTAAACAAATAAATAGGAGGCGTGGGAATCGAACCCACAACCTCCACGCTGCGAATGAGAGAAGAGAAAATAAAAGAAAAAGAAGATGTGAGGCGTGGGAATCGAACCCACAACCTCAAGGCTGGAAAGGAAAGGAGCGAAATAAATAAGAAAATAAAGTGAGGCTGTGGGGGATCGATCCCACAACCTCACTGCCAAACGCCTAGCTTAGGGAGTTTTAATTAAAAATAAAAATAGGAGGCTGTGGGAGTTCGAACCCACAACCTCACAGCCCCTAGCGAATTTAAATTAAAATAAGGAGTCCACAACCTCCCAATTCCCAGCGAATATAAAGAACAAAAATAAAAGTGGATGTGGGGGTTTGATTCCACAACCTCTTGGTCTAGGCAAAATGGAACAACAAGATGATAATGAAAAATAAAAAGGGGTTGTGGGGGTTCGAACCCACAACCCTTCGGCCAAATTAAGAGGAAACCCAAGGAGAAAAATAAAAATAGAATGTTGATGTTGGGGTTCGATCTAGAGTCCCAATGTCATGAAGATTAAAAATAAAATCAATGAAAATTGTTAATGTGGTCCAAGTGATTCGAACTTGGGTTTCCTTGCCCAAACTTCCGTATTGATACATAAGTCATACGTGAATTAAATATTCAAGAATAATTCCACTTACTTAGATCGAAATCAAGATCTTGGCATATATACAAGATACATATTCCTTGTACTACATAATATTAGGAATGTATGAATCACTTAACGAACTATGAATGAAGCCTCATGGCTTGTATGTATAGCCCCATAAGTCTAACATACGTTTAAAAGTAAGTGAACCTAAGATGTATGTAATGAAATGATGAAATGAACAATGAAATAATGAAATGAACAATGAAATGATGAAACCCTAGAAGGGTTAGGTAAGGGTATGAAATACACAAATGACCAAGTATATTGGCATATGATGAAATGAACATTCACGTAAAAAGGGGTGAGTAATTATGAAGAGCAAATGTGCTAATGTTAATGAATGTGGTGACAACATGATATGAGGCTAATGTAAAAGATGAGAACAATCTCAAATGAGCCGAAGTAAATGTTACCAAAACGTACTCACCTATGAGAGTGTAAGATAATGAAGAGACCAATCTCTATGAACACTCTAATGAATGTGTTGAGATTAACACACTTAATACTAATGATGAGATGAGAAATCATCTAATGAGCTATGATGTCCTCATACTAGAAGCCAGCTTCCATGACGTATGAGTTGAATGTAATGGAACTTTATACTGAGCACCGATAGACTAGCTATGAGCGGTGATGCCTTCTTCAGGGAAGGGCGGAGGTTCACGTAACTCTCATGAGATGAGACTGTCCTGCTTGCCGGGTATGGGTCTCCTTATATCTCGTGGTCTTCGAACCTATACTACCAATATAGGGATCTGGCGGGGTTAAATTCTCATGTACGCTAGCATGTTTTGGGTCACTTTGGCCGGTGATTCAACCTCTTTTCGGTGTGGGGGAGACAGAGGATTTCATGATGCTCACATGATCTATGTCATTTAAAGTTAAAGTTCTCAATGAATGAATGAGGCCAGCCTCAAATGAAGCACATAATGAAATGAATGGTACCAAAGGTGTTAGGATAGGATAATCAAGAGGTGATCTAGACTCAGGTAATGACACTAGGTTATTCTTGATCATTGCACAGCAAACCCGATGAAAGTCTTAAAAACACCCTTGGTATAGCTGGTGTTTACACTGGCCTATGAACGAAATGAAATGAAGTACACATGAATGAATGAATCAGACTCTGTGTTTGCTAATGAAGACTCCCTAGTTGAGGTCCCATATGTTGAGCCCTTATTTTGGAAAGTCTTAATGTCAAGTCCATGATTCCAAGGTCTCATGGCATATGAATGAATGTTATAAAAGATGTTATGTGTTGTATGCTATATGATATGTGCTATGTGTAAGATGTTATGTGTTGTGTGCAATATGATAATTATGATGATGCATGTTACTCTCATGGCATGACTTTCCTAATCCAAATTTGGAAAGCTCATTGACTTTTCTAATCAAAATTTAGAAAGCTCACTGACTTCCCTAATCCAAATTTGGAAGGTTCACTAACTTTCCTAATCTCAATTTGGCAAGTCCACTTACTTGACTTTCTATAGTCATGTTGTTAGGAAAGAGCTATCCTTTCTTATGCATGTCCTTGGTGTGTGCTTGCATATACCCATACTTAGTACAAGTGTGTACTAACCCTATACAACTCTACAATTTTAGGTGCAGGCACAGGTGGACGCTAGAGCTACAGGTTGACGCTGAAGTTATCCGGACGTCGAGCATTCATCCAGACTTGGTAGGCCCTCATTCTTTCGAGGATGCTGCCATTTATATTCTAGCTTAGTTTTAGAGAAGCTAGTGGAGCATGTTCCACTAGCGCTTCTTTCTTGTTTTATTCAGACATTGTATTGGTGCCATTTTGGCAAGTACATCTTTTTTACTATATTATGCTATTTCTTTCATTTGATGATCTTAATATTAGATGGTTGATGGTGAACACTTATGTATTAATGAGAATGTTTAATAAGTAAGTTAAGAAACAAAAAGTTTCAAATTTTCCGCTAAAATTAACCTAGATGACGTAAGAATGACGTAAGTAGGCTTGTCTACGATCTTTGAGAGGTCAACGACGCCGGTCTCGTCTGGGGTCTAGACTCCAGACGTGACAAAGTTTGTACCTGAACATTAGGTTATATTTCGAGAAAAATGAGTTCACATCAACAACATTGAGTAGTTTCTATGTCATAGTAGTGAAGTGCACCACTATCCTGGAATAGAGACTGCATGATGCGTAGGAAAATTTCCCTTCTTCTGATCTTATCGTGCTTTTCCGAATGTCTAATTTCTTGGTGTTATGAGCGTGTCTAACATCAATTCTTATTGTTTTCAGAGAATGAATACTAGGAGAACAATTGGTCAGAGGAGAGGAGGTGCAGCTGCTGGGAACAATCTGGTTCCACCCCAGGCTCCAGCTGAAGGAGTGGGTATGCCAGTTAACCCAGCTGAGTTGACTGATGCTGAGGTGAGGGCATCTCTGGACCAGATGGCACAGGCCATTACTATTTAGGCCCAGGCTATGACTGCCCAGGTCAACCGGCAGGATGTTCAGAGGGAGAACCCACCGGTTCGTAGCATGGCTAACAGGCTGAGAGACTTTACGAGGATGAATCCTCCTATTTTCACAAGGTCCAAGACTTCAGAGGATCCCCAGGAGTTTGTGGATGAAGTGCTTAAGATTTTGGTGGCTACGGGGGCCACAGATACTAAGAAGTCTGAGCTGGCTTCCTATCAGCTCAAGGATGTTGCACAGACTTGGTGTAAGATGTGGCAGAATAGCCGAGCTTTGGGCGTAGTTCCAGTCACTTGAGAGTTGTTTAAGACAGCCTCTCTGGAGAGATTCTTTCCCTGAGAGATGAGGGAAGCCAAGGTTTAAGAGTTCATCAACCTTAAGCAGGGATCTATGACAGTCAGGGAGTATTCCCTGAAGTTTGTTAAACTATCCAGGTATGCTACTTTCCTTAGTATCTAACAACAAGGATGAGATGAGTACTGAAGTTTGTTAAATTATCCAGGTATGCTACTTCCCTTATGTCTAACAGCAGGGATGAGATGAGCAGGTTCCTCACTGGAATCAACGGAGATCTGGAGGAATAGTGTCGGTCTGCGATGCTCCATGATAATATGGACCTCTCCAGGTTGATGGTTCATGTCCAGCAGGTAGAGGACAACCGCAAAAAGAGGGGTATTCATGATGCTAGGAGGCCTAAGCCTCAATATCAGGCAGGTCCCAGCCATGGAGGCCACAAAAACAATTTTGGCGTCTGTGAGCAGCCCAGGTTCAAGAAGGGGAAATAGAGTTCTGGGAAATCTAACTCTCATAGGAGTACAGCACCTAGAGGAGGCAGACTTGAGCCCAAGAAGGGAAATGGAGGTGAGATACAGCGTCCTAAAAAGAACTGTGCTAAGTGTGGCCGAGCTCAGAGCGGAAAGTGCAGACAGGGCACTAATGCCTGCTTCGGTTGCGATAAGAGTGGGCACATGGTTAGAGACTGCCCACAGAACATAGGTCAGGATGGAGGTAATGCTCAGCCTAGGCCTAATCCACAGGGTGCAGCAGCAGCCGAGCCTCCTAAGAGGAACAGGTTCTATGCCCATAAGGGAAGGGAGGAGTAGGAGAAGTCCGTTGATGTGGTCACAGGTATGCTGCAAGTATTCTCAACTTCTGTTTATGCTTTACTTGATCCATGGTCTACGCTTTCCTTTGTAACTCCTTTGCTTGCTCTCACTTTTGAGATATTGCTTGCAGTTCTGCATGATCTTATAGTGGTTTGTACACCTTTTGGAGAAAATGTAAGAACTGATAGAGTATACAAGGATTGCCCAATAGTGATTAGTGGTAAGGCTATGTGTGCAGACTTGGTTGAGTTACCCATGCATGATTTTGATGTTATTCTTGGCATGGACTGGCTTCACAGTTGTTATGCTTGCTTGGACTGTCGTAGTAGAGTGGTGAGATATCATTTCCCTGATGAAGAGGAGCTAGTCTGGGAGGGGTACAACTCTAGTCGTCCTAACCTCTTGATTCTAACCTTAAGGCCAATAAAATGGTGTCCAAGGGGTTGTTGTGTCATCTTGTTAGTGTTAATTATTTAGATCATGACATTCCTTCCATAGACTCAGTGCCTGTAGTGAATGAGTTCCTAGATGCATTTCCTGATGATTTGCCTGGAGTCCCTCCCCCTCGAGAGATTGATTTTGCTATCGACTTAGAACCCGATACTAAACCAATTTCAATTCCTCCTTACAGAATGGCTCCAGCTGAACTCAAAGAGTTGAAGTTGCAGTTAAAAGATCTCACTGACAAGGTTTTCATTCAGCCGAGCATATCCCCTTGGGGCGCTCCAGTGTTGTTTGTAAAAAAGAAGGATGGAACCCTTAGAATGTGTATCGATTATCGGCAGCTCAACAAAGTCTCTATAAAGAATAAGTATCCACTTCCCAGAATAGATGATTTGTTCGATCAGCTCCAAGGGTCTAGTTTCTTCTCTAAGATTGATATTTGTTCATGGTATCATCAACTTAGGGTTAGGGATGGAGATATCCTAAACAAAGCCTTACGTACCCGTTATGGTCACTATGAGTTCTTAGTCATGTCATTTGGTCTTACGGATGCACCTGCTACATTTATGGACCTCATTAACCGAGTCTTTCGTGAATACCTTGACTCTTTCGTCATAGTATTCATTGATGACATTCTCATCTACTCTAGGACCAAGGAAGAGCATGAACAACATTTGAGACTACCTTGCAGGTTCTTAGACAACATCAGTTGTATGCCAAATTCAGCAAGTGTGAATTTTGGCTTAGATCAGTGACCTTCCTGGGTCATGTTGTGTCCGATCAGGGCGTGGAGGTGGATCCCAGGAAGACTGAGGCTATGAAGAACTGTCCAAAGCCTCTTACTCCCACTGACATCCGTAGCTTTTTGGGATTGGCTGGTTACTACCGCAGGTTTGTGGAGGGCTTTTCTTCCATTGCTGCCGCATTGACAGCTTTGACTAAGAAGAAAGCCAAGTTTGAATGGACGAAGACTTGTGAGAAGGGTTTCCAGGAGCTCAAGGACAGACTCACTTCAGCCCCGGTGCTTACTTTGCCTAAGTGTGGTGAGAATTACACTCTTTACTGTGATGCATCTAGGGTTTGTTTGGGTTGTGTTCTTATGCAGGTTGGTAAGGTGATAGCCTATGCGTCCAGACAGCTTAAGGTTCATGAGAAGAATTATCCCACTCATGACCTGGAGTTGGCAGCTGTAGTATTTGCACTGAAGCTGTGGAGGCACTACTTGTATGGAGTGTATGTGGATATATTCACAAACCACAAGAGTCTCCAGTACGTGTTCAAATAGAGGGAGTTGAATCTACGTCAGCGGAGATGGTTGGAGCTGTTGAAGGATTATGACACGAATGTTCACTACCATCCAGGTAAGGCTAATGTTGTAGCTGATGCTTTGAGCAGGATGAGCATGGGAAGTACAGCCCATGTTGAGGATGAGAAGAAGGAGTTGGTGAAAGATGTACACAGAGTGGCCAGACTAGGTGTGCGATTGGTTGACTCTACTTGTGGCGGTGTTTCAGTTCATCCTAGTTCTGAATCATCCTTGGTAGTTGAAGTCAAGCAGGGTCAGCATCTAGATCCTGTGTTGATGGAGCTGAAGGACTCAATGCTGATAAAGATGAATGAGTATTTCGCTTTGGGAGGTGATGGCATACTTAGATATCAGGACAGGCTGTGTGAACCAGATGTGGATGATTTGCGGACCAGAATTGTTGCAGAGGCCCATGGTTCCAGCTATTCCATAAATCCAGGTTCCACCAAGATGTATCATCATCTTAAGCAGATTTATTGGTGGGATGGCATGAAGAATGTCATTGCAGAATATCTGGCCAAGTGTCCTAATTGTCAGCAGGTTAAGGCAGAGCATCTTAAGACTGGCGTTCTGACTCAAATTATTGAGGTTCTAACTTGGAAGTGGGAGGCCATTAATAAGGACTTCGTGGTTGGTCTTCCGAGGACTAGGAGGAAGCATGACTCCTTATGGGTTATTGTGGATAGATTGACTAAGTCTGCCCGCTTTATCCCTGTGAAGTCTACTTACAGAGCCGAGGATTATGCGAGACTCTACATTGATGAGATTGTGAGATGGCATGGGATTCCTTTGTCTATTATTTCAGATAGAGGAGCCCAGTTTACTTCATATTTCTGGAGATCTTTCCAGAAAAGCTTGGACACGCAGGTAAAGCTTAGTACTGCCTTTCATCCTCAGACTGATGGGCAGGCAAAGCGCACCATTCAGACATTGGAGGACATGTTGAGAGCATGTGTGATTAACTTTAGAGGTATCTGGGATGACCATCTTCCTTTGATAGAGTTATCGTATAATAATAGATATCACTCCAGCATTGGGATGGAACCGTTTGAGGCACTGTATGGTAGGAGGTGTAGATCTCCAGTTTGGTGGTTCGAGGTTGGAGAGTCATCCATTTTGGGTACAGAGATCGTTCATGAGGCCTTAGAGAAGGTCAGAGTGATTAAGTACAGGTTGGCTACTGCTTACAGCCGACAGAAGTCATATGCAGATAACAGAAAGCGGCCCTTAGAATTTGATGTTGGTGACCAAGTTTACTTGAAGATATCACCTATAAAAGGGTTGATGAGATTTGGTAGAAAAGGGAAGCTGAGTCCGAGGTATGTTGGGCCATATGAGGTCGTACAGCGTGTGGGTGAGGTGGCCTATGAGTTATCATTTCCTGCGGAGCTAGCTTCTGTTCATCCAGTCTTTCATGTCTCTATGTTGAAGAAGTGCCTAGGTGATCCAACATCGATTCTACCTGTTGAAGGTTTGGGGGTTGATGAAGACTTGTCTTATGAGGAGGTACCTGTTGAGATCTTAGACAGATAGGTCAAGCGGCTGAGGAACACGGAGATTGCCATAGTGAAGGTATTGTAGAGAAATCATCTTGTTGAGGGTGCTACGTGGGAGGTTGAGGCCGACATGAGATCCCACTACCCTCATCTTTTCAGTTCTTGAGGTTAGACTTCCTACTCTTAGGTCTATGTTTCCTTATCTCTCCATATTTTGTTGCTATTGCTTGACGGTGCATAGTGATTACGTTATGATCTGACTGCCATTACGATATATAGTGGTAGTGTCATTCGGGGACGAATGTTCCTAAGGGGGGATAATGTAACAACCCTAAAAATGAATAAGATAAGAAATGTTTAATGTGTCAAGAATTCTTGCGATTAGACCAAGGTTCACACGGATTGATACGCGTAGAACCATACCTCAGAACCTTTACTATGGCCAAGCCAACTAACTTGGGGAGTTAGTTGAGCTTGGAAAGGTTGGAACCAACCATGTAGGGATCTCAAAAATGAAGATTTAATCGATGGAGTCTTTACCGGACTTAAAAAGAGAAAATCTTAAGTTTTGAGGGTCTAGGGGTAAAATGGTCTTTTCTAGGCCAAGGGTAATATCGTAATTACCCTAATGAATTAATTAATTAATTAATTAATTTAATAAAAGAGCCGTATAGGGTAGGGTCGACCCGAAATGATCCATTTCACAAAGGTCACTCCACCCGAGTTCGAGCCCCAATGGAAGCAACAAATTGGTGATTTATTTATTATTTAAAATCTGATTTTTTGTAAGGGCAAAATGGTCCTTTCATGTATAATTAATTAAATCAGATTTTAAGTATTAAAGAGAGTCCTAAATGGACTAAGTCATCATCTAAGCCTAAACAACTTCACACGTTTCACTCTCTCACGTCAATCACATCCTCACGTTCAAACATAACTATTTATCTCTGCCAAAATCAACTTCAAGAACAGAACAAAGATATAAGTTCTTCACACTTGAAGAAAAACACGAAAAGTCTAAGAAAAACAAAGTAACCAAAAACGTTAAGGCAAAGAAAAGTTGTCCGTTGAGTGGTGTGGACGTTGAGGAGGCTTTGACTGATTTTGTAGAGGGTTTTGGGCAGCAAGTTCAACATTTGAACATCAATTAAGGTATGGGTTTCTTCTCTCTTGGTCCCTTTCTCAAGAGACCCCTTAAGATTCAAGATATTCATTCCAAAAACTAGGGTTGTTCCCCGTTGCATGTCCCTGTCACTAGCTCCCATTGAACCATAGGTTGGGTATGTTTGATGGTACAAAGTAGGGAAGAAATGTGTTTTTGTGATGTTTATGTTTAAGTATGCATGTTCGAAATTTTGTGAATATTGAATGTGTTATTCGAAATCATGTGAAAAAGTGATGTGTGTGTGCAACGTGTGGCAGTGAACTTGGTCACTGTTGGAGGTGTGAAATGTCATGTTTAATCTTTGTATTTTATGTGCAAAAGTTGTACACAACGTGATGTTCATTATAATGAAATGTGGCTGATTGAATAACACTCTTTTAGCCAAACAAACCTATGAAAGATGGGCCTAAAGAATGTGTTAAACTGGTATATGAATACACCCTATGAATTAAGTGAAAGTGTAATGAATATGAGTTGAAAAATGACTAAATTTTCCAGTAATATACAAACTTGGTTTAGACTTAAATTTGATGAATAAAAATCTGGAAATTTAGTAAATGTTAAAGGGGTGAGGCCACCAGGATTCGAACCCGTGACCTCACCCGAGTGGCAGTCGTAATTCGCGAAAAAAATAAAAGAAATGGGGGCTGGGGGGAATCGAAATCGGGTTAGTGGATGAGAAAGAAGAGAACAATAAATTAAACAAATAAATGGGAGGCGTGGGAATCGAACCTACAACCTCCACGCTGCGAATGAGAGAAGAGAAAATAAAAGAAAAAGAAGATGTGAGGCATGGGAATCGAACCCACGACCTCAAGGCTGGAAAGGAAAGGAGCGAAATAAATAAGAAAATAAAGTGAGGCAGTGGGGGATCGATCCCACAATCTCACTGCCAAACGCCTAGCTTAGAGAGTTTTAATTAAAAATAAAAATAGGAGGCTATGGGGGTTCGAACCCACAACCTCACAGCCCCTAGCGAATTTAAATTAAAATAAGGAGGCCACAACCTCCAAATTCCCAGCGAATATAAAGAACAAAAATAAAAGAGGATGTGGGGGTTTAATCCCACAACCTCTTGGTCTAGGCGAAATGGAACAACAAGATGATAATGAAAAATAAAAAGGGGTTGTGGGGGTTCAAACCCACAACCTTTCGGCCAAATTAAGAGGAAACCCAAGGAGAAAAATAAAAATAGAATATTGATGTTGGGGTTCGATCTAGAGTCCCAATGTCACGAAGATTAAAAATAAAATCAATGAAATTGTAAATGTTGTCCAAGTGATTCGAACTTGGGTTTCGTTACCCAAACTTCTGTATTGATACATAAGTCATACGTAAATTAAATATTCAAGAATAACGCCACCTACTTAGATCGAAATCAAGATCTTGGCATATATACAAGATACATAAGCCTTGTACTACATAATCTTAGGAATGTATGAATCACTTAACGAACTATGAATGAAGCCTCATGGCTTGTATGTATAGCCCCATAAGTCTAACATACGTTTAAAAGTAAGTGAACCTAAGATGTATGTAATGAAATGATGAAATCAACAATGAAATAATGAAATGAACAATGAAATGATGAAACCCTAGAAGGGTTAAGTAAGGGTATGAAATACTCAAATGACCAAGTATATTGGCGTATGATGAAATAAACATTCACGTAAAAAGGGATGAGTAATTATGAAGAGCGAATGTGCTAATGTTAATGAATGTGCTGACAACATGATATGAGGCTAATGTAAAAGATGAGAACAATCTCAAATGAGCCGAAGTAAATGTTACCAAAACGTACTCACCTATGAGAGTGTAAGATAATGAAGAGACCAATCTCTATGTACACTCTAATGAATGTATTCAGATTAACAAACTTAATACTTATGATGAGATTAGAAATCATCTAATGAGCTACGATGTCCTCATACTAGAAGCCAGCTTCCATGATGTATGAGTTGAATGTAATAGAACTTTATACTGAGCACCGATAGACTAGCTATGAGCGGTGATGCCTTCTTTAGGGAAGGGCGGAGGTTCACGTAACTCTCATGAGATGAGAATGTCCGGCTTGCCGGGTATGGGTCTCCTTATATCTCCTTGTCTTCGAACCTATACTGCAAATATAGGGATCTAGAGGGGTTAAATTCCCATGTACGCTAGCATGTTTTGGGTCACTTTGGCCGGTGATTCCACCTCTTTTCGGTGTGGGGGAGACACTGGATTTCATGATGCTCACATGATCTATGTCGGTTAAAGTTAAAGTTCCAATAAATGAATGAGGCCAGCCTCAAATGAAGCACATAATGAAATGAATGATACAAAAGGTGTTAGGATAGGATAATCAAGAGGTGAGCTAGACTCAGTTAATGACACTAGGTTATTCTTGATCATTGCACAGCAAACCTGATGAAAGTCTTAAACTACACCCTAGGTATAGCTGGTGTTTACACTGGCCTATGAACGAAATGAAATGAAGTACGTATGAATGAATGAATCAGACTCTGTGTTTGCTAATGAAGACTCCCTAGTTGAGGTCCCATATGTTGAGCCCTCATTTTGGAAAGTCTTAATGTCAAGTCCATGATTCCAAGGTCTCATGGCATATGAATGAATGTTATAAAAGATGTTATGTGATGTATGATATATGATATGTGCTATGTGTAAGATGTTATGTGCTGTGTGCAATATGATAATTATGATGATGCATGTTACTCTCATGGCATGACTTTCCTAATCCAGATTTGGAAAGCTCATTGACTTTCCTAATCCAAATTTGGAAAGCTCACTGACTTTCCTAATCCAAATTTTGAAGGTTCACTAACTTTCGTAATCTCAATTTGGCAAGTCCACTGACTTGACTTTCTATAATCATGTTGTTAGGAAAGGGCTATCCTTTCTCATGCATGTCCTTGGTGTGTGCTTGCATATACCCATACTTAGTACAAGTGTGTACTAACCCTATACAACTCTACAATTTTAGTTGCAGGCACAGGTGGACGCTAGAGCTACAAGTTGATGCTGAAGCTATCCGGATGTCGAGCATTCATCCGGACTTGGTAGGCCCTCATGCTTTCGAGGATCTTGCCATTTATATTCTAGATTAGATTTAGAGTTGAGCTAGTGGAGCATGTTCCACTAGCGTTTCTTTCCTGTTTTATTCAGACATTGTATTGGTGCCATTTTGGCAAGTACATCTTTTTTACTGTATTATGATATTTCTTTCATTTGATGATCTTAATATTAGATGGTTGATGGTGAACACTTATGTATTAATGAGAATGTTTAATAAGTAAGTTAAGAAACAAAAAGTTTAAAATTTTCCGCTAAAATTAACCTAGATGTCGTAAGCATGACGTAAGTAGGCTTGTCTGCGACCTCTGAGAGGTCAACAACGCCGGTCTCGTCTGGGGTCTAGACTCCGGTCGTGACAGTGTTACTATATGGTTTTACATGATGGTAGCCTAATATTATGATTTGAGCTTGAAATGCTTAGTGCCTACCTATGAAAGCATGTTACCCTGAAAGTATGTGCTTAAAAATGTTGAATGATTTCTCTTTGTTTATGTGTGGTCCTTGATAAGTTTACTAGAATGGATTGGAGTCCTTTGTATAGACTTGATCCTAGGTGTGAAGGTAGTATGTTTGTCTTGGTAGGGTGATGATGTGGGTTTCAGTGACCTAGAAGTCACCCTACTTTAATGTTTAAGAAAAAAGAAGAAATTTTATGGCTAAGTCTCCTTGTTGTTTTCCCCTAAAGATGTATGACCTTGGTGTCTATTGTATTGTATGAAAACCTTATGTGGTTAAATGGTATGACCTAACTTGATTATTGGGGATAAATTACCCAGGTGCTAAAGTTTGGAATGCTTTGGTTTACTTACTATAATTCCTTCTAAAGTTGTAATCACTTGTAAGTGATGAAAAATGAAGGTTGTTAAGTTAAGATCCTCTTAAAAATTGGATTAAGTTGCTCTTTATTGGGTTTACGCTAAGTGGGGGATGATGATGAAATGGTAAGGTTGTAGATATTTATACTTTGTCCTTCTATTTTTGCTTGAACATGAAACTAATGAGTTGTTAGTAAGCTTGTTCATGAATAGAGTTTTTCATAATGTATCAATTGCATGAACTTTATATGCTTTGTATGTATTGATTGACATTACCTTGAGGATATTTTTAAGATTCCAAAGTGCATGAAGGAAAATTTTGATAAAATCCATGTTTTCTCATGTGAATTGTGCATCTTAACATGTTAATTGCGAATTTCACTTCCTGAGGTAAGGTAAGAAACTTTGTTGTAGTCACTTGTGATGTGTAATGTTTAGGCTTATATTTAAAAGTTGAGTCTCTTTAATATGAAATATGTGGAGTCTCTTTAAAATTATGTGACTTGTATTGTTTGGAAAGCATGATTGTAGGATCATTTTTGAAAGGTGAAAGCATTTTTAGCTAAGTGTTCATATGTGTGCTTAAGATTTGTGTTATTTTTCCCAAATGATGCCTACTGTGAAGGCTAATGCTATGTTAGAATTTGAAATTTTGTGAAATGGCTTCCTGATTGTTGTGATATACTTGGTGTGACTTACCATTTAGACTTCACTAGGGAGGAACCATGAGCATGCTTTGGTTTAAAAGTTGAGAATTTCTCATTTTTTAAAAAAGGAATTGACCTTGTACTTTGCTTAGGTGTGAACTCATGATACATGTAAGTGTGTTGAGGAGAACGACTTTCCTCCATGGACACAACTAATCATGGTATTGTTGAGTATGACCTTCATGGCACTAGGTCTAACTAATAAAGATCCTTGTTGATTCAGTTAACTCAAATTTTTGTGAATTGAAGTATGTGTGCCTACTTGCTTTTAAGTGTTGTGAGAATCTGCCTAAGTATGATTTAAAGAAGGTTGCAAGATGATCTCTTAATGAATTGAAGTGTAATGACCATGTTATGGTTCGGAAAAGGATGTTCCTCCTATAAGCATGATAAGAGCCTCTGTATTTGATGCATTAAAGAGTGAGTGATTCAAGGTTTTTGCTTGCTTGTCTGCATTGAGTACTAAATGATTTGAAGTTGTGTTCCTTGTAAGTTTGGTTCATTAACTTATATGTGATGATGTTATGAATGTGATGAACTTCTCTATGATGCATTGAAGTCCTTGATGTGATTTAAGTGTTCTAAGTGTCATTCGAGAACGAATGTTCCCAAGTGGGGGATATTGTAAGACCCTCAAATTGAGTTAGGGTGTCTAGAGCCTAACATATTTGTATTAATGTTATAATGTCCTACAATGTCTTATAATATCGTATTGAGGAAGTTTGTAAAGTTTGAGGTGATTTGGATGTCAAACGTCAAGGGACGACCAAGACGTTCGACGACTAGTCACCTATGTGTCTCATGTGTCTATACGTCCTTATATTTTGTATAAAATAATCTTATGAAGTATTAAAATCAGTTATAATGATGTTTATAGGCATTATATTAAGCTTTGTGAAGTTTGGAGGTCAAACGTCCAAGAACGTCTTAGACGTTCGAAAGATAGCCATGAGACATGCATGTGTGTGACTTGATGGGGCGAAGTGTGTTTGAACGTGTTACATGTAATTGTATTGGTTGAAACTGATGTGGAAGGTCTACAACTTGTCAAAGGTTTTATTTATGTTGTAAACGTCCTGGTACGACTTCTAAAGGGCCCCGCAAAAGGGCCCACAAGAAGGACACAAGGGCTGTTGAGACACTGCCTTGGCAGTGTCAATTGACTAAACCAAACGACGCCCACTTGGTTGACCAACGGCCCATTGGTGAGGTATCATCGATGTAAACTTATCCTGGGCATGTCTCCACCCAAAAATAGGCCAAGGTCCAATCAATTGAAGCCACAGACAGCCCGTCAATGGACCTACTGGTCGTCGATGGTGGCCTGCAGCTGGTGCCATGCGACTGTTTCATTAAAGGGGTGAATGGGAAATTCACCCCACGTCCTAACCTGACTCTAGTTGATTTATTTACCTATTTTTGGGTGTATATAAGTAATCTAAAACGTGACCAACCCATTCCCAACCCCATTCACACAAATTAAACCTTCCCTCCAAAACCAATTCTCTCTAGAAACCCCCATTGTTGTTGAAGCTGAAGAACAACTTGTAGATTGGATTATCATGGTTTCTTCACCAATTTTTATAGGTTTTCAACTAGACAAAGGTACGGTAATCCTTCATCTCCAAGTAACCTTTCAGTTGGAGAGTTAATCTCGAGTTTTCAAAGAAGGTTTCATGATCAAATCTCTTCTTCTTCAATGTAGCCATGAGTTCTCTCTAAAAACGTTTTAAATAGTTAAATCATTATGAATTGATGTTAATGTATTGATTTTAACATGATTTTAATCCAATTGCATGATGAACACATGTCCCTTCCCAAAATTGATTTAGCTCTTGCATGGACATTGTAATCATGACTTGTTATTGATTGAATTGTGATTCTATTATGTTGAATTTGTTATATATACTATTGTTTGCATTAATTGATGATGAAATGATGATGAAGGATCCATGTGGATCAATGTATGAAGAATGGAACATGCCTAGCTTAGATTTCCATGATTCACTGTAATATTGATAATACGATGTATAAAATAGGAATTCAATTCTGTTAAATTGATTGTTATCTACTCCCTATCATGTATACATATTATGAATCATATGTAATTGATCCATTATGGATCAAGGCTTGAGTATTAGGTAGTATTAATTCATGTTCTCCTATCTTATATAAAGTACTAATGTTGTTCTTTGTATCTCGATTCCATGGTAATTGGTTCACGATGTTGTATAGGGTTAATTGTACTTTAGCTACTGCCTGTAATAGATTATAATGATGAATTATGTGTTGGTAGCCAATATGGATTGATGCTTGAATATTTGATCCTTAATTCCTCTCTATTGTAATTCCATGATGCTCACTGTAATCTTGACCTCTTGGCAAATTGTAGCAGGATTTAATCTAAGCCATGGTATCTTTAACTACTGCCTTTTATGTGTATTATTGATAAATTGTGAGCATTACTAATTGACAATCAAAGTGAGAAAGAATTGACAAGAGATCAACTTACCTTCACATCTATAAATTGGTGATGTAGTGGACTTAATATGAATCCAATCTTGTTATGAGTAATGTATGATTTGCGATTATGTTAGTATACCTCTAGCTACTGTCCTATACTTGAATTATGGGTTAAAGAGTAGTAGTGCTCAATGATGACCAAAGGTTAAAGGATTGGTAAGAATTGATCTACTCTTCTACTTCTCTACTTATTTATAGTAATGTTGATGAAGCCTTGTATGGCATTAAGTAATATGGTCCACTTATTGTGGTGGTGTTTAATTTATTGTTATAATATATGTGTTGACCATGTCCTTGAAGGCCAATTTATGAATATATGAATAAGTTGTTATGATGATCACCTTATGTGTGACTTGTACCTAGTCTTCTACTTTAGTTGTGAATCTAGGTTATGTTACTATTGTTATGAGCATGTAAATGGTTATGCTAAGATCATGTGTAGGTGCTGCCATTAATGAAGGGTTAGGGATTTATTACCCCTACCATGTATTCCACTGTGAATGTGTGAATAGCAAATGTTAGGAGTCTTGAAGTGTTATATGAAGTTGACTGGTCTCCTATGTTATTATGTGTTGTGTGGTCTATGCTTCAATCTGTATTGTTATCCTAAGAGAGTGGCTGCCTCAATATGTTGTTGATATCCATCATGTTGCACAATGTACACACACACTCATACTTCATGCATGTTAAAAGGTAGTAAAGGTTCATGGTGTCTAAATGAAAGGTAGTTCTCATACTCACTACTATCTACTACTATGCATGTTAAGTTTATGTGTATGAAAGTATGACATGTTTCTTTAAATAGAATGACTTGGTAGGTGTACTAGTATGGGCAAAGGTATGAGACTTGTCTACGCATTGCACATGTGTACCTCGATAGGATAGTTCCTAGGTTTGGCTTCTATGTACATGAAAAGGAATGCATAGGCATGTTATGAATATGGCTTATATTATATGATAAAGTATGAATGTGCATAGTTTCTTAGTGTTTTTATATGAAAGGATTACTCATATTGTTATACCTATAGACTTATGCATTGATATATTAACATGTGTGATCTTTATGTGTTATGTGAATGGTTTGCTCACATATATGTATACACACACACATGAATGATGATCTGGTCAATAGAGGAGCCTTGAAAGGTGTGGTCCACTGTATCCTTAACTAGATAGTGGTAATACATATGCTATGTCCATGAGAAAGGATTCCTCACATGATCTAGGTTGGTTAACTCTCATCTATGACATATGAGCTAAGCATATGAAGGGACGACTCTCCTAAGCCTATGTTTTGTAAAGTAATGTTATAAAGTCTTTTTCAATAAAGGGAACTTAGCTTAGCACCGAGTGAACTTGTATATGAGGGGGTGGAACCTTCATAAGGAGGGAAGGATAATGGGTCCACTAACGATCCTCACGGGGTGGATAGCCTCGTTACCCAAAATGGATGTAGAGAGATGCTTCCATGATATCCCCCAAGTTCCATAAACTATGCTTGCCACATAGGATCTAGCAAGTGATATCCGCTAATATGCTAGCATGCTATTCATGTCTTACCTGGGCAAGTTATATGCCCTCTTTTTGGTGTGAGGGGATAACACCAAATTCCATGTTTACCACCCATGGGCTAGTGTCGGTTAAGGCAATAGTTTTTTAAAAGTAAAATTGACAATGGAATTAAATGACTAGGATCCTAACTAGGATGACTTAAGGGAGGTTACTTAGGATAGGTGGAAGTAATGAACCCATCTAGACATTGGTCAAGTAGCTCCTTAGTAAGTGCTAGAAAGGAGGCCTAATGTGTACGATTATGCTTATGTCTTTACCCATGGCATGGTAGTATTTGTCTACTTGTTATGAAGATGTGCATGGTATGAGTCTATATGATATGATCTTATCCTTATGTGCACTATGTTGGTGTTAATGACTATTTTATGAACGTGTTGTATTGACATGAATGAAGTTGTCTTCACTTACTTGTTGATGTATGAATTGGGTGGTAAGGCTTGTGGTCTTATGATAGATTTACTAAGTATGTGTGAGGTTACGGGGCTTAACATATACATTGCACTAGTCGACTTAGAGTAGAATTATTAGTAAGGTCTGATAATGCATTGATGTGATGTGAAGTTGGTATATGTGCAAGTTTAATGTAGCTTACTGTAATAGTCTTATGGTATTGGCTTAAATGTGTGTATGAGTACTATACTCCTATGATGGTATGTGTTGCCTTGTGTAGATTGTATGTATGGTTTCCTTGTGGCCTTATGGTGATGCATTGAATCAAGTATCACTAGAGGGTTACTTGGAAGGTTGATGAGTTAAAATAAAAAGGGTTCACTGTGAAGGTAAAAGAGCTCACTGTAAAGTGACTTCAAATATGACTTAAATTCTATATGTGATTTTATAAGATGTTTGGACTTTGAATATGTTTATTTGAAGTATGTGAATGATATAAATGCTATTGGATAATGGTTTTATGAAAATTTTACTCAAAAAGTCATGGAGTATGATTTCAATAAAATGTCCCTTTTAAATGCATGTTTTTGCATGGTTGTCTTATTTAGTGCATTCTTGTACTAGCTCCATTCTTCTCTACTTTTTACACAAAGTGTAGGTTATATGATTGAGGAGCTTGATATATGATTCCCAAGCTCAAGTTAAGGAACCCTTAAGTCCAACAATTTCCTAATGATTAGTTTACTGTAAAGTTTATAGTGTAATACTTATGTCTTATGTTTTAAGGGCCGTGTCCCTAATATACTCTAATGTTGTTGAGTCTAAGATGGCAAAGAAACTTAAGGTCTAAGTATGCAATATGATATTTTACATATATATGAAGTGATGTTTCTAGCATATTATGTGATATGAAAAGTTTTAAATTTTCTGCTAAATTTACTATGACAATGCGATGAATGATAACTATGGGCTTGTATAAGACCTCCGAGAGGTCAAGTACGCCATGTTACTTCTAGGGGGTTCTCCCCGGATGTGACAGTTATGCATATTTTGAATAATTCTAAATTGCATGAAAAAGGATTTTGATCAAATTCATGTTTTCTCATGTTGATTGTGCATTTTGGTATGTTAGTTGTGCACTTAGTATCGTGAGATAGGGTAAGGAGCATGTTTGATGTCACTTTTAATGTGTGGTGTTCTAAGACATCAGTGACAAATTGAGTGTCCTTAAAATGAAAAATGATGAGTCGCTTGAAAATATGTGACTTTTATGACTTGGGAAGTATTAGTGTAGGATCACTTTTGAGAAGTGATGGTTTGTTTATCTAGTGATCTTGATGTATGTCTACAATTGTAATATTTTCCCAAATTGATGCAAGTGTATGGAAGCTAGTGTTATGCTAAAAATTGAAAATATTGTTAAAATGACTTCCTATTGTTGTGATGTGTTGTGTGACTTACCATGTAGACTGCATTAGGAAGGAAATATGAGCATGTTTTGGTTAAAGTTGAGGAGTCCTCATTAAAATGAATAGACCTTTGTGCATTTCTTGTATATGAACTCCATGATAACATGTAAGTATGTTAAGGAGAAGGACATTCCTCCTTAAACATAACTAAACATGAAGATGTTAAGTATGACCTTAACGGCACCATGTCCAAAGTATAAGGAATATTTGTTGACCTACATTACTCATAATCTATGTGTATTTAGTATGAGTTGCTTATATGCCTCTTGTGTAACGACCCAAAGTACACCCTATTCACCGGCGTATTCTAAGACATTGTCCTCGAAGAGGACTAAGACAAGCCCTTAGCATACATCATAGCATGTCACATGTCAAAAATACGGAAAAAAATTTAAACTTTGTATTATGAAGCTTATTTAGGCTTCTCGCACAGGCAACATAACCAACACATAGGAATTTAGTCTAATACTTTATCTCACATTAAACGATCTACAAGAGTCTCACATTAAACCATCTACAAGAGTATGAATCACAATAGTTTGGGCATAGCCCTTAGTCTATTACAGTATGCCATATAGGCTACAATAAAGTCTCAACATGAGAATGGAATAATTGACTCAAAACATAGACAAAACTAATAAGGCTTGATAAGTGGCTCTATCCTCGGAACTCATGAGGACTTACCAATTGACTTAGGAAAGATCCAAGTCTTCTTCCCAATGACCATGAATCTCCTCAATGGTCCAAACCTAAAATGTTTGGTAAAAAGGGAGAAATATGGGTTAGTACAAACCACATGTACTAAGTATGCCTCCTATGCACAAAAATTATCAATGCATGAGAAAAGGCACACTTTAGTCAAAACCATGCATAATGTCCCACAATTCAATATACACAATTAAGGAACATCATAATCATATCAACATATAAGTAACTAAAGCAACACTTGGGCAATGCCAAGAATAAAGCCCCATAAACCTATCCAAAGCTAAGTGTCACATTAAATGGCTCATTTCATACTTACACATATTCTCATAGATAACATGCTTCATACATCAATACTACTCATAGCTTATAAACATAATCATAATCATAATCATAATCATAAAAGAACACTACTAGAACCATACCTTAGGATTCCAGATGTGCAATGAGTAAGAGAAGTCTCATACCCTCCCTTACCCTATGTAGTAGCCTTCAAGACAACCCTAATAAGAGTTCACATACTTAACTTGTTCATTCACTTTTACATTAGGCAAAGAAGTGCAATAACCGACATGATACCATGTGAGTTACATGGAATCCTGTGTTTTGCTCCCACACCGAAAAGAGAGGGTTAACACTTGCCTAAGGTGTTACCATTCATACGTAGATATCTAGGTGGATCCACTAAGCTACAGTCCTATGTGGGCACATTTTTTAGGGTCAAGGATATTATTTCTATAAACCTTGACTTACTAACATGGAGGTTCCCATCTCATGAGACAACACATAATTAGGGAATCTGGATTTACTAACGTGAGGAAACCCATGTGGGAGGCTGGACTTACTAACGTGAGACTTCAATCTCATTTACATGCCCTTTCGGTGCTAAGCAATTATTCCCTTTAGTAATCATGTTATCTCATCATACAAGTTCACATTAGACTCTTCTAGACCTCTATGTAATATCTTGTCATATATAGCTCATAGGTCATCATAAGTGAGAACAATCCTTTCACTTAAGACACCACCTCATAAGCGAGTAAACCTTTCACTTAACACTTTATTATAATCATGAGAAACTACTTGCATTCATATAATAATCATACCATAACATACTTTCATAATTCATAACCAATTCAATAGTCTAGGGTAAGGATGAGGAATACTTAACATCAACATCACAACCACACATTAGACCTAGAAGCATTACTATCTAAGTAACTCATAATTCATAATTTGAATCCAAGAAGAACAAATAAACATACCTCATTTTCGTTCCAAGAACCTTCATACTTGTATTACCAATAATACATAATTAATTACATAAAAAAGGTAAATTCTAGAAGCAATTACATAATTAACAACAATGTAGTCAATCTACTTATTCATAATTCTTCACAATTCACCATATCGACTCAAGGTTTTCATGAAATTGGGGAAAAGATACGGGTCTAGGGAAATCTTAGAGCAAATCATAAATTAACCATCAGTATATACTTAAACAACATTAATTCATCATAATTAACCACAATTGATTCCTAATTTTGTTATTCGAAGAAGACCCATGTGTAGAAGAAAACCTAGATTTGGGGGATTTTGAAATCATCTTTTGGAGGGACCTCTTGGGTAAAAAGGATCCCAAGAGTGAAAGAAACCATATCTTAAAGATGATAAAACCACAAAATTTGGTTGGAAACTTGAAGGCTTGATCTTCTTCTTGGAGCTTAAATGGTCTTCAATGGAGGTTTGAAGGAAGAGAGAATTTAAGAGAGATAGGAGTGATTTTTTATTTCAATTTTTGGGACTTGTTTTGAGTGTTAAATTGACCTTAAACTGACCCTAAGACTTTATATAGTCACCCATTAAATGACCCAAAATAACCCTCACTTAATTTTGTCTTTTTGTGAAGTCAAAACACTAAAAATACGACTATTACGAATCTGGGAAGTAGCTGCGCATCGTGGGGTTAATTTCACGATTTATTTTTGAAATCTGGATTGATGCAGTGGACCTCGTCTAGGCCCAGCGTCGCGAGGCCATGTTCAAATCTACCTGTGATGGCTGCGCGTCGCGCAGCAGCCACAAAGATCATGTTGCACGCGGACTGCTTTGGGAGCCTGCTACCCCCATGTTCGGGTTCTCCACAAGGACCATTCCGGTGGTCCTTGGTGTCTCGTGACTATAAGTTTCGACCCTATATACTAAAGTTTACCTATTAAAAGCCTTCTTACATGTTTTGGACTTCATATAACCCCCCAAAACATTCACCAAACTTAGGGACGTCAACTAGTTCAATTTAGCTAGTTTTAGGACGTTAAGGCCTTTCTTTTATGCTATGGATCAATACTTATAAAACAAGTTATTTACACTAGTTTAGGTCTAAAATCATCATTATTCTACAAATGAGACTCTAGTATGGATCATGGAAATTACGGGGTGTTACAATATCCCCCCCTTAGGAACATTCGCCCCGAACGACACCTTCACTCTTCTATTGGGAATAAGGAATAAACTCAAGACTAGCAGCCAACCAACCAGTAATATCATAATGAGTCACAGCTAATAGGAGGAATTATCAACTCCTTTCAACATATAAACATAGCATTAACACATAGGAAATTAATCCACAACTCATGACACATAAGAGGCTCATCATTTATATCACATACGGAGGACCTACCTTCTCCATTTCAATTTGAGCTCAACATGAACAATTTTAATAAATTGAAATGTTAATTTCTTATCAATACAACATCAAAACATTATCAAAACACTTTTTATGAAAGCAATATAGCCCACTACATATTTAAGTGCAAGTTAATCATGATAGTCATATTTCACAAAAAAAAAATTCAATTTGGGCATGAATTTCTACAAGAATATTGACTTACTAGATAAACATGATTTCACATACGGGGAGCACCCCCTAGAAGTAACATGACGTACTTTACCTCTCGGAGGTCTTATAAGCCCATAGATATCGTTCATCACATTGTCATAGTAAATTTAGCGGAAAATTTAAAACTTTTCATAGCACATCATATGCTAGAAACTTCACTTCATATATATAAAACATAAGTCTAATACATATTTATACTTTAAGTCTCTTTGTCATCATAGACTCAACATCGTAAGAATACTTTAGGGACACGACACTTACAACATAGTACATAAGTACAATAATACTACACTTTACAGTAAACCATATTTTAGGAGATCCTTCGAACTTAAGGATTCCTTTCCTTGAGCTTGGAATTTACATATGAAGCTCCTCAATCATATATACATCCCTTAATAATCAATAACCTACACTTAGTGTAGAAATTAGACAAGAATGGGATTAGTACAAGAATGCACTAAGTATGGCAACCATGCAAAAACATGCATTTAAAAGGGACGTTTTCTTGAAATCATACTTCATGCCTTTTTGAGTAAATCTTCATAAAACCTTTATACAAAAGCATTTATGTCATTCACATACTTCATATAGACATATTCAAAGGCCAAACATCACATAAGATCAGATATAGAATTTAAGGCATTTTAAAGTCACATTACAGTGAGCTATTTCCTTCTTTACAGTGAACTATATTTTCTTTTATTCATTAACCTCCCAAGTAACCCTCTAGTGATACATGGCGCAATTCATCACCTTATGATCAGAAATAAAGCATGCATACTACCTACATAAGCTAATACATATCCTCATAGAAGTAAACATCATTACAAGTCACATTCATGTATAGGTCATAAGTGTAAGACCCCAAAAATGAATTATGGTGCTTAGAGCCTCACATGTGTCTAAAATGGTTTATAATATGTCTAAAATGCTTAGAGCCTCACATGTGTCTAAAATGGTTTATAATATGTTCATGGGCTCATGAGGTGATTATATGAGTTATAATTATGTTTATATGCAGTGTGCTAAGTTTCATGAATTTTGGACATCAAACGTTCAAGACGTTCGAAAGTTATCCTTTTAGACGTGCTAGCGTGTCCTTGTATGTAGGCCTCATTTTCTTGTGTTGTTTGGAGTGGAAATTCTGTGTATTTTACCCTAGTACTTTAATATACATGTTAAGTGTCAAAACATCCAGGTAAGACTCCCTGGGGACCACCCGAAGGGCCCCAAAGGAGGCCCCAAACATCGGACAAGAGGCTGCCCAAGGCAGTGAGCAGGTACAAGAATTTGACCTTGCCCTCGCGACGCGCGCCTAGCACGCACCACACTGAAGTTTATTTGGGGCATAATTGGGAGGCTGCCCCGTGACGCGCATCTCACTCCCAGATCCAGTTGCGTCATTTTTAAGTCAATTTTGACATGTCTAAAAGTTTGAATAAGCATGGGGTGTTTTGGTAACTTAAAAGGACGGTTAAAAACAGATTTTATGACTTATTTAACCCCTTTTCCAAGCCAAACCCCCAAAACCCAATAATAAAATCAAAAATCCCAAATCACTCTTGTTCTCCAAATTCTTTCAAACTCCATTGGAGTGAAACTCAAGTTCAAGCTAGGGGCTGCATTTTCATGGTTTCTTCTCAAATTTCTCATAGGTATTCAATAAGTAATGTATGGTTATCCTTCATCCTTAGTTATCCATTCATTTAAGGAGTCAATCGAGGATTTTCAAATATGATTCAAAGACAAAAATTCCCAATTTCCAATCTAGCCATGGGTTCATTCTCAAATTGAATTCAAAAGCATGTTTATGATAAATTGATTATTATATACTTTTTTAAATATGAATTTCTATACAATTTCATGATGAACCCATGATGATCCTAAATTCTCAAATTAGCCTATATTATGGGCATTGTGATCTTTACTTTGTATTGATTGAATTATGATTCTAGCATGTTGAATTGCTTATATCTAATGTCTAAATTGTATATTAATGGTGAATTTTTTATGATTGATCCATGTGGATCAAGGTTTGATGGTTTGAATGAGATTAGTCTATAATTCTTTTACATTATCTAGATTGCTAATGTAGCTTCAATATGATCTCAGTTCTATGGTAAATTGAAGTATGATTTCGTTTATGTAATGTTTCATTTAGATACTGTTTTATACATGTATTTATGTGGAATTATGGGATTTGATCAATGATGATCAATGCTTGGAGGAATTGTAAGTTGTCTCTATTCTCTCTACTTTTCTGATAGAATTGCTAGTTGATGTAGCCTTGTATGGCATTGTGTGGTATGGTCAAACTATGATGGTGATTGTTACCTTATTTTTATGCTATCATGTGATGTGATCATGGCCTTTAAGGCAAGTGTATCTTGAAAGTGTGGTTATGATGATCACACAATGTGAAGTATTATGCCTACTCTCCAATGCTAGTTCATGATCTAGGTTATATTGATGATGCTTCCTCTACATTCAAACGACTATGTTAGGGATAGGTGAGTCTACATGTTTATGTTTGAATACTTTTGTGTAGTATCATCCCTACCTATGTGCCTTAAATATATGTGTGATTCTAACCAATCTTAGGAGTCTTATATTCAATGTTGAAGTTGTCTTATCTCCTATGTTATTATGTGGTGTGTGGTCTATACTTATATGTGTATTGTGATATTTCTAAGGTGGCTGTCTTAATGTTAGGATTGTTGCCTTTATATGATCATGTTGACCAATGTACACAGACACGTCATGCATGCTTATCAAGTAATATAGGTTCATGGTGTCTAATGAAAGGATAATTCTCGTATGCAATGTCTACTACTATGCATATTAAGTATATGTGTATGAAGTATGATATGTATCCCCTAAATAGGGTTACTTGATAGGTGTACTAGTATGAACAAAAATGGTATACATATGAATAATGAGAAACATAAAAAGAAACATATTAGTAGAAAGATAAGAAAAATAAGAAGAAAATTAAATAAATTATATCCAGAATATAAACAACTAAATATTACAAAAACTAATAACCATGAATTAAAAAAATTAATAGATATTATTTCTAAAATAGAATATAAATATATCAAATATTTAAAATTACAATGAATGACGAATATAGACAAGAACTTAATAAAATAATTATGGCAAAAAGAAAAGAATTAAGATATAGACAAAATAGACTTAATAGCAATATATTTGCAGGAGTCTGTAATAAATCTATAATAATATAAAGAGAAAATATTTTATATCTAAAAAGACAAATAGATAATCTAGAATATAAACTACAACATAATTTATAAATGAATAAGGAAGAATATGCAATAGATGAAAAAACATATGAAAACTATGAAGGATTAAAAATAAAGAATAATATTTTCTAATCTAGGAAGAAGATATAAGAAAATAGGTGATAATTTAAGTTTAATGTTAGAAAAAGAAACGGTAAAATTAGAAGACAGTTTAACTGATATGGTAAGAATAACAAAAGAAAATGAAGAGAGAGATAGAAAAATAGAAATTGAAAAAATAAAACAACAAGCGAAAAACGAAGTACAACAATTAGAAGAAGTAAAAAATACTAAAATAATAGAACTAGAAAAAGAACTGGCAATGTTAAAGGAAATGTATGAAATGAAACAAAAAGAAAAAGAACAAAAAATAAAATTAGCAAATGAGATAAATAAATTTAAAGAGAAATTGCAATTAGAAGATAAATTAGAAGAAAAAGAAGAAAACCAAGATAATCTACCTGAAATAAGAATTGATGACATTAATAATAATGATCTAGAAGAACAATATTCAGAGACAAGCGAAACATATACAGAACTTTTAGAAAATATAGATAATACAAAAAATTTAGAAGTATATACGGGAGACAAGATATGAATGAAAAACCTAGTACATCAGGAGTAAAAAATCCAAAAAATCTAAATCAAAGATATTATAATCGAAAATATGAAAAATATGATAGGGAAAAAACTTTATGGGATAAAAGGTTAAATAAATGGACACCTAAACCAACAACTGAACAACATAATTTTTTAAATTAGACTGTGTAGCAGATATAAATAAAACAATCCAATTATGGATGGGATATATATCAAAACAATTAATAGATAACAAAATAGGAATGTCAGAACACCAGGATATATAGAAAGAACACTTATAGGAACAGTAAAATTATGGTTACAAAATCTAACAAATGAAAGCACAAAAACTTTAAGAAATAATAAAAAATTTGATGGAGAAATAGCCACTACATCTATGGAAATACTATACAAATATGAAATAGCTATAAGAAATGAATTTAGTAGTATGACAACAGAAATAGAAGAACAAAATAAAGAAAAAGTTATAAACAGAAATTTAATGACAAAATTAGCAATATGCAATATGTGTTATATAGATGAATATACATGTGCATTTAGAGAATATTATTGTAAAGGAACTTATAGTACGGAAGAAAGTAAGAAAATAAGAAAATTATATTTGACAAAATTACCAGAACCTTTTAGTTCAAAAATAATAAAAAGTTGGAATGAAGCAGAATTAACAGATACCTTAGGAGCTAGAATGAAATTTTTACAACGATGGTTTACAGAAATATGTGAAAAACATAAAGAAGATATAAAAATGGAAAAAGTATTAGAAAAAAACTTAGCATGTTGTAAAAATAAAATAGCACCACAATTTGGTTGCATAGATAGGTATTATAAAAAGAAGTATAATAAAAATAAAAAATATAAAAAATATAGATCAATATATAAATATAAAAAGCCAAGAAAGAAATATTACGTAAAAAATTACAAAACTAAAAGACCATATAGACCAAAAAGAAAACTAAGGGAATGTACTTGCTATAATTGTGGAAAACTAGGACATATAGCTAAAGATTGTAAATTACCTAAAAAACCAAAGAAAAAACAGATATCAGAAATAATTATGGAAAATGAAAAATATACACAAATAGATATGATTTAGAAAGTGAAGATAGTATATATGAAATATCAGAAAATAAAATAGATAATGATAATGATATAGAATTAGAATCAGATAATGAATTCTATAATATAAAAAATGACTGAAGCAGATATACAAATAATAAATAAAGAAGAACGTCAAGATGAAGAATCTTTAGAACAAAAAATAATATTTGATAATAGTATATTTGAACAAATAAAAGGAAAAGAATTAGATCTAAGTGTAGAAAAAATATTAGAAGTACCAAAAATAAAATATTGGTTTAGAAGATAAAAAGAAGAATATTATGTACTAAGTCAAAGAGAACATATCATAGATTGTAAGTATACTAAAGGAAAAGCTAAAATACCAATAATAAATAAGAGAATAATCAATAAAGAAATACAAGAGATAAATGCAAAAAACCCAATTAAATATGTACATTTAGGAGGAACTGAAATACTAATAAAGGCATGTTTTAGAGAAGGAATAGATACACCTATAGAAATATATTTAGCAGATGACAGAATTATACAACCTATAGAAAAAAGTATAATAAGTGCAGTAAAATGTAATTGAATCTACCAAAAATTTAAATTTATAATAAGTACTAACTACTCAGTAGCAATTAATGACAGAAATATAGATAAATTATTAGTATTATATTGGAAAATGTCAGGAATAGAACTAGCACCAGGAAGTAAAATATTTACAGCTAGATGTAAAAATTTATATGTTTTAACAACAAAACATAAAATAACAGCAAACAATAAAATAAATAAAATAAAAATAGAAAACCCCTTTGAAAAGATAGTTACGGTCATAGATAATAATGAATATAGTTATAATGAAATTGACATAGAAGAAGATTTAGAAATAGTACAAGAAAGATTAAGTACATCAAAAAGAGTGAATATAGACAATGAAATACCACAAATATCATAAAAAATGAGTACCTCAAGCACCTCAAAAAGAATAAATAAAATTCCACAAAAATAATAGAAGAAGAAATAAAACCACATCATTACTATATAACGGGAATAATTGAACAACGAAAATATTTAATACTAATAAATATAGGACTAGAAGAAAACTATATTACAAGAGAATTAGTAATGGAAGATAAAATAATAACTACTGAACAATCATGCCCAGAATTACCAAAAGTATTAACATATACTGAAGAAACTACATAAAAGGAAATAATAATTGGAGGAATACCAATACCAATAAAATTTAAAATATATCAAGGAAATGAAAATATAACATTAGGAATAAAATGGTTAGAACAAGTAAAACCATATAATCTAGAAGACAAACAATTGACAATAAATTATGAAAATAAAAGGGTAATAATAAAAAGAACCTCAATATGATAAAAACATGAAAATATATATACTTGCAAAAATAATAATAGAAGGATATTATAACAGATATTATACACCAATGATAGATACAGGAGCAGAAGCTAATATATGTAAATACAATTGTTTACCAGAAGAGAAATGAGAAAAATTAAGAACACCAATAGTTGTAACAGGATTTAATAATGAATGAAGTATGATCACATATAAGGCAAAAAATATAAAAATAAAAATATGGGATAAGGTACTAACTATAGAAGAAATATATAATTTTGAATTAACAACAAAAGATATGCTATTAGGAATGCCATTTTTAGAAAAATTATATCCACATATAATAACAAAAACACAATGGTGGTTCACAACACCCAGTAAACAAAAAATAGGAGCAAAAAGAGTAAGTAACAAAAGACGAAAAACAACAGAATGGATAAAAGGTAGTGAAAAAATTACACAATAATTAGAAAATATAAAAGAAGAATACCCTAAAATAGAATTAATTATATTCTCTATAGATAAAGTAAAAATAATCCAAGAAAAGTTAAATTATTATATAATGAAGATCCTTTGCAAGGATGGGAAAAACATAAAACAAAAGTAAAAATTGATTTAGGCGATGATAATAGTATAATAACTCAAAAACCATTAAAATATGATTTAACTGAATTTAAAATACATATAAATGAATTACTAGAAAAAGGATATATACAAGAAAGTAATAGTAAGCATAATTGTAAATAAACATAGTGAACAAAAAAAGGAAAAGGTAGGATGGTTATTGACTATAGAAATTTAAATGCTAAAACAAAAACATACAATTACCCAATACCAAATAAAATACTAAAGATAAGACAAATACAAGGATATAATTATTTAGTAAATTTGATTGTAAATCAGGATTTTACCACTTAAAGTTAGAAGAAGAATAAAAAAAACTTACAGCATTAACTGTACCACAAGAATTTTATGAATGGAATGTATTACCATTTGGATATAAAAATGCACAGGAAGATATCAACATTTTATGGATAACTATTTTAAACAATCAAAAAATTGTGTAGTATATATTAATATACTACTATATTCTAAAACTCAAGATGAACATATAAGATTACTAGAAAAATTCATACACATTATAGAATATTCAGGTATAAGTTTAAGTGAAAAGAAAGTAGAAATAATGAAAAAACAAATAGAATTCTTAGGAATACAACTAGATAAAAATGGAATAAAAATGCAAATACATGTAGTACAAAAAATTATAAGCTCGAATGAGCAATTAGATACAAAAAAGAAATTACAATCATTCTTAGGACTAGTTAATCAAGTAATAGAATACATACCAAAATTAGCAGAAAATCTAAAACCATTACAACAAAAATTAAAGAAAGATATAGAATATCAGCTCGATAAAAATGATCAAGCACAAACAAATACAAAAGATAAAATTATTATGTAAAAACTTACCTAAATTATATTTTCCAAATAAAAATAAAAAATTTACTTATATAATAGAAACAGATGCTAGTAAAAAAAGCTAAGGAGGAGTCTTAAAATATAGATATGATGAAAGTAATATAGAACATCATTGTAGGTATTATTCAGGAACCTTTACAAATACGGAAATAAAATGGGAAATAAATAGGAAAGAATTATATTCAGTACATAAATGTTTATTAGAATTTGAACCATATATTGTAGATAATAATTTATTATAAGAACAGATAATACACAAGTAAAATGGTGGTTAACGAGAAAAATACAAGATTCAGTAACAACGAAGGAAATAAGAAGATTGGTATTAAATATATTAAAATTTACATTTATAATTGAAGTAATAAAAACTGACAAGAATGTTATTGCAAATTACTTATCAAGACAAAGCTACTCAGACTGAGAATAAAGAAGAAGATACAATTGAAAAGTTACTCAAAGCCATTACTACACTTTGTACAAAAGTGGATAGTATGGACGATGAGATACAAAAGCTAAAGACTAATGAAGATAATCTGAACTCTAAAGCTAATATAAGTCAGCAGCGTGACTATAAAACTGCGGAGCTACGTCGATCGGAAGACGATAAAATTCCAGAGCTAGAAAGAGATGATGGAAAACTCTTAAAAACCCATAATAATGTTTGCTTAAATACAGCTGCAGGTACAAGTAGAAAAGCTAGTGAAAAACAAAGAAATTCAAATTTGAATCAGTTATTTGTAAAATCATTTATTCAAAATACATCCAGACAAATACCCACAGAACCGCAAACCTCTACCTATGAGTTAGTTTACAAAACACAAGTGATAAAAAGAGATATAATTATATTACACAAACCTATATTGAAAACATATGTAAAATTCAAACATATTTAAATCTTAACCCAGATCTACCTTAACCAAAGATCCAAACCAAGACTATATAACCCAAAAATTGCAAGGATATAACAGATTAATAGCACAACCAAAAACTAGTGCTAATCTAGTAAAAACATGTTACAACTATGGATTATTAAGCACTGTATATACCTACGATGGAGAAGAAATTAGTGGAATACCATAGTTACATAAAGCATATATCACGTATAAAAGAGTTACAAAAGGAAATTTATTTTATATGAAATTCTATACAGCACCAGCAGAAATACTATACGAGGAGGTAAAATCTCCAATTCAAGTTATCAAGATAGGACTAACCAAAGATATGATTACACTGGAAGAAATTGGACAACAAGAAAAGATACGAAAAACAGAGATACCAAGTTTTTATGCTAATAAAAGAATAATTGGCATATCAACTATCATACAAGAGTTAGCTAATAATTATTTAAACGGAAACGCTATATGGAGTTATTACGCCAGAGATCAGGTAATGATATATTCAAATTTAAGAGAATTAAGAAGATCAGATATGGATGAAGTCCAAAGATGGATTTTATCATTGTTAAAACCAGAGGAACAACCTACTACAAGAGCTTTGAAAAAAGATTTATTTCAGAAGATTTATTAATCAGATACTGTAAACTAATTGGACATAAATATCCAGACCACAGATGTTCAAAATGTAATGGAGAAGACAATATTATTCCAGATGTTGATTTGGAGTAAAAAGATGATAAAGATAAAGACGAAAACAAAGAGATAAGGGTGAAGACAAAGACAAAAGAAGATATGGACAGAAGAGATATGGCCGACAAAGAAAAAGAAAGAAGATAAGATTCTTTGACAAAGGAAGAGATAATGTAGATAGTTTTTTTTATTTTGGCTAAAATAGAAGCCATCTGTAAAGTTTTTTATGAAAAGTCTTAAAGTAAAAAGTAGTTGTATATAAAATTCGTAAAGTATACAGTAGGCGCACTTATGTGCAGGTTTAGAATTTAGTATATATAGATTGCCAAATTGTAAATGAAAGGCAGGCAATGCCAACCAAAAGTTTAAGTTAATAAAATCTCTCAACTTTCAAAATTCTCTCAGCAAAAGATATATAAACTAAGTTAAAAATGGAGAAATCTGAAATCAAGTCAGATATTTCAGATAGCATGGAAAACCAAGAGGCAAAGCTATATTGTTTAATAGATATGCAGAACTAATTTCATATATTCCTGAATATCATATATATGATTGAATAAATTTATGTTAGTTATTATGTACTAGAATTATTTGAATCATGAATTCTAGTTTGCTAGTAAACTGGAAACAGGGAGAAAACTGCTAGACTATGCCATCCCATAGTGGAAACCGGTAGGCGAGGGAAGCCGTGTAGGGGAGTACACAAGGTTGAGGCACTGATAAGCAGAAAGTATCCTCTAAAGTACGATGCTAGTAGTGACCAGAAAACATGATAAAAATAATTTGGTTCATAATAATCTAATAAGAATTTAATCAATTATGAATATGATAGGAATGAATAATTGAAATAAAAACCTGCATGAATAATAAACAATGAATACATATTTGCATGATGAAATGATAAGAAGCTATGAAACTTTAATCTTATATATACTTAAAGATATAAAAATAGTTTACGTAAAAAGAATTATATGGGAAAAAATATTTAAATATGAATTAGAAGATATATTAAATCAACAATGGTATGAAATAGATTTACAAGAATTAGATTTAGAAAGAGTAGATATATATAATTTAGAAATAGATTCAGATTAAAATGAATTATGAATATTTAAAATATTGGATAGAAGCTATGGAAAATATAAAACTATTAGAACAATTAGTGGAGGAAAATTTATACATGTATCAAAGAACCCAAGATATGTTATATCTAGAATATATCATAAATAATATTAAGGAAATATTCAGATTAAAACAACTATCTAAAGAATATTATGATAAAATATACTTTATTCTACCATGAATTCCGCACACCCCAAAATTGGTAGGATAGTTCCTAGGTTTGGTTTCTATGTACATGACTATGAATGCATGAGTATGTTATGAAAATGCCTTATATGCTATAATGTAAAGTATGTGGTATTATGAAGTATGATTATACTTACTGTATAAATGTGTTTATATGAAAGAGTTGCTCATATGGTTACACTTGTACACTTATGCATGAATGAAATAAAGTATGAACATGTGTGGCCTTAATGTGTTATGTGAAAGGATTTCTCACATATATGTATAAACACACACATGAATGATGATCTAGTCAATAGAGGGACACTTGAAAGGTGTTTTCAAGGGTACCCTAAACTATATGGTGCTTTGAATATGTCATGTTCATGTGAAAGGGTTTCTCACATGACTTAGGTTGATGAACTCTCATCTATAACCTATGAGCTAAGCATATAAGGGGTTAACTCTCCTAAGCCAATGTTTTACAAAGTAATGTGTTAATGGCTTTTCAATAAAGGGAACTTAGCTTAGCACCGAGTAAACTTGTAGATGAGGGGGTGGCACCTTCCCAAGTAGGGAAGGTATTGTTCACCATAGTCCTCACGGGGTGGATATCCTTAGAGTCCAACAAGGGCATAGAGTGATATTTCCAAGATGGCCACCAAGCTCCATAAAATATGCTTTTCACATAGGATCTAGCAAGTGATATCACCTAAGAAGCTAGTTTAAGGTTAATGTTCTACTTTGGCTAAGTAGGGCACATCTTCATGGTGTGAGGCTCTACAACACCAAATTCCATGTTTAGCACCCGTGGTCTTAGTGTCGATTAAGGCTATAGTATCCCTAAATTAAAATGAACAATGGTGGTAGAGTAATGGACCCTAAATAGGATAACCTAAGGGAAGTTTCTTAGTGTAGGTGAGGGTATGGGACTTCACCTATGCATTACACAAGTAGCTCTTGAAGGGAGTTCTAGGAAGGTGTTCTACTGTATATGATTATTTTTATGTACTTTAGACATGACATTTTAGTATTTTATACTTGTTGTGATGATATGCATGGTATGAGTCTATATAATGTGTCCTTACCTTATATGCATAGTATGAGTCTTATTGACTATATTGATAAAGTCTTGCTTGGCACGAAGGAGGTTGTCTATGCTTGTCTTGTTGATGTATGAAGGACATGTTAAGGCTTGTAGTCTCTTCGTAGGTTTACTTAGTATGTGTGTGGGTATGGGACTTTACATGTACATTGCACAAGTAGACCTCGGAAGGGATTATGAGTAGGGTTCAATGTGGTTCTTATGAGTTGACTTCCAAGTATTTTAATTTGACTATTGCTTTGCTATGATAATGTTGGAAATCTTGACTTGTGTATGGTCTTGTAATGAGTCCATCTATATGGTCCCTAATGTATGTTGGATCAAAAGTGAGTTAGGTAGCTTATTATATGAAATACATCTATGAATGCACGTGTTGGGTTAATGAAGGTGACGTCCTAGTGACCTTAAAGTGATGGTTGAGTGTGGATAGTGTTATGGGACATTATGTATACATTGCACCAAGCATCACTTGAGGGTTACTTGGGAAGAAAAGGAGTTAAAGTAAAAGGAAAGAGTTCACTATAAAATGAAATAAGTTCACTGTAATTGTAAATGTGCTTACTGTAAAGTGGTGACTTATATGCCTTAAATACAATGTGTGGTTTTATATGATGTGTGACTATTTATATGCCTATATGAAATATGTAAATGGAATAAATGCTATTCTATCAAGGTTTTATGAGATTTTCACAAAAGTGAATGATGCATGGTTTCAAAGTAAAATGTCCCTTTTTAATGCATGTTATTGCATGGTTGCCATACTTAGTGCATTCTTGTACTAACACCATTCTTCTCTACCTTTTTACACAAAGTGTAGGTTATGGATGCTTAAAGGGTGTCTCTAAGGTGAAGAGCTTGATATGTGATTCCCAAGCTCAAGGAAAGGAATCCTTATGTTCCGAGGATTTCCTATGTCAAGTTTATATTCAATGTATTGTAATAGCTTAAATATTATTTATGATGTTAAAGGGCCATGTCCCTAATATATTCTATGATGTTGAGTCTAAGATGGCAAAAGATACTTAGATTCTAACTATGTATTATGACTTATATTTTATATATATATGAAGTGATGTTTCTAGCATACTATGTCCTATGAAAAGTTTATTATATTCCGCTAAATTTACTATGACAATGCGATGAATGATATCTATGGGCTTGTATAAGACCTCCGTGAGGTCAAGTACACCATGTTACTTCTAGGGGGTGTTCCCCGGTTTTGACAGTAAGACAATACAGTAAGCTACCTCACTTTGCATATATTTTTGCTTCACTTCTCATAAGTTATTATAAGACCTAACTCATGACCCAAATCATAATAACTAGTGAAATGTACATGTAAATCCCCATAACATCACATGTACTTACTAAAACCATCATGAGACCACAAGCCTTTACACTTCATACATCAACATAACAAGTAAAGGCAACTTCATCTATGCTAGGCAAGACCTTCATCATATAGTCATTAAGACAAACATCATGTATATATGGACAAGTTCACATCATATAGACTTATACCATGCACATCTTCATAACAAGTAGACAGTTACTACCATATCATACATAAAGATATAAGCATAATCATACTCATTAGCCAACCTCCCTAGGACTTCCTAAGGAGCTACTTGTGCAATGTCTAGATGGGTGCATTACTTCCACCTATCCTAAGTAATCTCCCTTATGTCATCCTAGTTAGGATCCTAGTCATTTACTTCCATTGTCCATTTTACATTAGGGAAACTATAGCCTTAACCGAAAACAGGACCATAGGTGCTAAACATGGAATTTGGTGTCATCCCCTAACACCAAAGGAGGGTATCTTACTTTCCAAGGTAAGATATGAGTATCATTCTAGCATATTAGGTGATATCACTTGCTAGATCTTATGTGGCAAGCATAGTTTATGGAACTTGGAGGCCATCATGGAAACATCCCTGTATACCCTTGGTGTATGAGGCTTTCCACCTCATGAGATTTATGGTAGACATACCTTCCCACATTGGAAAGGGACAAACACTCATATACAAGTTCACTCGGTGCTAAGCTATGTTCCCTTTATTGAAAAAGCCTTTATTATCATTTATTTATAAAACATAGGCTTAGGAGAGTCATTCCCTCATTTTCTTAGCTCATAGGTCATAGATGATATTTCATCAACCTAAATCATGTGAGGAATCCCTTCACATGGACATTGCATATGTAAAGCACTATCTTGTTTAAGGTATACATGAATACACCTTTCAAGGCCCCTCTCTTGACTAGATTTAGCATAAGAGGCAAGCTAACTTCATATTATACTTTTGGACTCCTAACATTAGCTATTTACACATTTAAATAGAGGTACATGGGTAGGGGTCATAAATTCTTAACACTTCATTAATGGAAGCACCTACACATGATCTTAACATAACCATTTACATGCTTATAACAATAGTAACATAACCTAGATTCACAACTATAGTAGAAGACTAGGCACAAGTTACACATAAGGTGATTATCATAACCACTCATTCATATATTCATCAGTTTTCCTTCAAGGCCATGGTGAACAAATATATAATGACAATAAAATAAACATCGCCACCATAAGTGGATCATACCACACAATGCCATGCAAGGCTTCATCAACTGCAATAATATAGAAAAGTAGATTAGATAAGCATTCTTACCCATTTCTCACCCTTTGATCATCCTTGACCCATACTCCTTTTTCATCAACAATTAATATAAAAAGGCAATAGATAAATGTGCTTTAATCATAAGAGAAGCCATGCCTAAGACACTACAAGATCAAGCTACAACTAGTACAATATATCACCAATATACTAGAAAGTAGGAGCACATAGGTCTTTTACAAAATTCACTTGCATTGATCATCAATTATATTTCATCAATGCCATCAATCTATGGAAGTAGATAAAGCAGTAATAATCAATTCTAACTCATGCTTTATCCACCCTACAATTAAGATAACATAATGTTAAGTACTGTAACATTCCAGAAAATGAACTTGTCTAGTGAAGAGCCTATTTATAGTTTTAAGAATATGTATTGAGGTACATAGACATCCCATTGTCCAATATTTAGTAATATTGGGCATGTTAGATAATATTGGCTTAAGGGTGTTAGCCAATTTTTGTATGTATTCACAAATAACTTATAACTTAAAAATACACCTTGAAGTTCAAATGCTCCAATAAAAGCTTATTTAGAAATTGTACCTGCAATGAAGACCCTAAGCTAAAATAATTATATTCATCGCATACTCACATTAGGTACGAGGCATCCAACTGTCAAGACTAGGTACCATAGCACATGATCATTTAAAATGATCATGTAGATTAAGTAGTACCCAAGGACATAGTGAGGATCCTTGGACAAGAAATGAACTTTCCAGAAGTGCACGGTTAGGAAAGTCCACAGCAACACATGTGCAAGCACATGAGCAGCCGGCTGAGAGACAAGCCCAACCGATTCAGTTAGGGCAGTTAGGGGACAGGCGTGTCGGATCCAGCCACGTGGGGCCGAGCCTCCTAACCATACCTAGGTTCTAACTAACCGACCTAACTAACTAACCAACCTAGGACTAACTAAAATAAATTAAAATAAACTAACAAGTGTGCCCAAAAACCTAAGACCTAACCGGGTGACCCTAGCCGAGTAGCTAACTAAAGAAACATCCTATTACCTAACCTATGATGGTCCAAAGGGGTTAGTTATGGTCCTAATGACTTAGGGGTACTTTATAATTACCCTAGGTCACTTAATTAATTAAATTAGAAACTTAATTAATTAATTTAATTATTGGTCAAACCTGAGACCCTAAGTCAAATCGCTCTCCCAATTTTAGTCAATTTAGGAGGGGCATTTTGGTAATTTAAGTGGAGGGTCTTTAGGGTAATTCATGGGACGACTATATATTGATATTATGTCATTTTTAGACCACTTTTACAAAACCCAAATCAGCTCAAACGAAATTTGTCCCAATCCCTTAAGAACGCTCTATTTTCCAAACTCCATTGAAGAACAAGAAAAGCTTAAGGAAGAAGACGAAGGTTTCAAAGTTTCCAATTAGATTTCATGGATTCTTCATCTATAAGGTATGGGTTTTTCACTATTGGTATTCCTTTCCCCAAGATTTACTTTCAACATAAGTTTTCAAGAACTTCAAATACTAGGGTTTTTACTCTACAAAAGGGATCTTCTTCCTAACCCTAGATTTATGATTTTCAATGAAAAGTAAACATTTTCTATATTCATTTTCGGATGAATTGTCGAATAATTGATTGATAATGTTTGAATGTCGTGTGATACATGATATTTCTGTATGTGATGGTTTTGAATGGGTTGTTTGTAGTGTTTGATAACGTGAAAACGTTAGGGTTAGAATTTAAGGTTTGAATGAACTCTTTAATGACCCGTTTACATTCTCCTATGCTATGCATTGATCTTGTACATGATTTTATGAGTTGCTCTTGATTATGTCATTGAGTATTTCATTATGTATGATTATCAATATTTCATGATGAATAAGATTCTTGGAAGCAAGAGGTAAGCCTTCTAAGTGTGATTACTCTAAATGTTTATGTTAGCCTATAAACTATGATGCTATGTTATGAAAAGTATGTATGATGTTGCTATGAGAATATGCTGGTCTATGAACATGTTACTTGTGAGATTATGATAAGAATACGAATATGCAATTTATCATTCTCTCTTGTATACTTTACACAAGATGATTATGCCATGTAAACCTCACAAAAGAAAGGTTACGATGAAATGACAATTCTCATCTAATCTAAAAGAGCTCATGATAATTTTATACAAGGAGATAATCTCCTATGACCTATGATAAGTTTATGATAAAAGAAAACTTAAAGGCTATTTCAAGAAAGGGACTTAAGCTAAGCAATGAACTAGGTATGGGAAGTGTCCCTTCCCTAGCGGAAAGGTAGGTTCACAATGATTCTAATGAGATTGAAGCTGCCATGTAATTTGGAACTATGGGTCTCTAATATATCTCCTAGTTCTTGAACTATGCTGCCACCATAGGATACTAGCTATTGGATCCACCTAGAAAGCTACGTCATGTTCAGTTATACTTTGGCCGGTAGACCACCTCTTTTTCGGTGTGGGGAAGAAACTGGATTCCATGTTTAGCTACATGATTTATGTCAGTTAATGAGTATGTTCCCTCATGTAAAATAAAAACAAGTAAGTGAATGTTGACTAGGGTGACTTGAGGAGTTTGCTTAGTATAGGTAGTGGTATGGGACGATACCTACACATTGCACAAGTTTACTCTAAGGGAAGTCCTAGGAGATTGTTCTTATGAATATGATAACATGAAAGGTATGATGCTTATGATTTATGACGTTACTCTTACATGAATATTGATCACTATGATCAATATGTTATTTGGTTATATTGCTATACGAAGTGATGACTACTTATGTTACAAGTGTATGAAGCAAGGCTTTACTTATGGTCTCCTATCTTATCTACTTGGTTGTGTGGGGTTATGGGGCTTCACATGACCATTGCACTTGTAGGTTGGGGACGAGGTCATTGGTAAATATTTTGTATGTTGTGTCTATATGATCTATTGAATATGAAATGTTAACATGACTCTATGAGAATATGTCTTTGATTATGATGATGTTTTAAGTGATGAAATCCTTACTTGTATATGTTATATGGTATTTGCATTGAAGACTTTCATATGACTTAGCATGTTTTCTAAAGAGATGATAATTGATCCTTTTTCATGCATGTCCCTATGTGTTATGTGCATATACCTATACTTAGTACATGTGGCGTACTGACCCCATTACTTTATATTACTACAATTGTAGGTTCCGGCCATTGAAGATAAGCAGGTCGAGTTGAAGAAGCTTGGAACTCTTTCTCCAAGTCTTGGTAGGTCCTCATGTTTGGGACGCTATCATTTATATTCCAGCCTATGAAGACTTAGTAGTTTTTAGAATACGTTATTTCCATTATGTTCTTTGGATTCTTTTGGATTAAGGCCTATATGGCATATTGATTATTATTGGCTAAGTCCAGATTTGCACTCTTAGATGGTTTCTATATATGTGAGACAGTTTTCGAATATCGTATGTCTTTATGAATCTTAATTATGAAGTCTAAGTATACTTCATTAGTATATAAAATTTTTAATTTTCCACAAAATTTAAATGTATGATTGTGATGAAAGCTAAGAGGAGGCTTGTCTGCGACCTCTGAGAGGTTAACGATGCCGATCTCATTCGGGGTTTAGGATCCGGGTGTGACAAACTTGGTATCAGAGGTTGAGGTTAAATATTGGAATCTTAAACTTGGTATCACAACATGAGGTTAAATATCCTTAGGATCAATGTCTCACTAAACCACATACCTAGTGTCTTGGTCATGGTTGTGAAGCGCGCCACAATTGTGGACGAGGGGCTATGTGATGATTAGGAAACTTCTCTTTTCTCGATACTCCCATGTCATGCCTTTAGTGATTCGACACGATGTTTCTTTTAGAATATAATTCCATTCTTGATTGGTTCTTCCCAAGATAGCAAAGAGAAGCTAAGGTAGAGGAGTTCATCAACCTTCGTCAAGGAGATATGAGTTTTAAGGAATACTCCTTGAAGTTCATCAAGTTGTCCAAATATGCTTCTTCTTTGGTTTATAATGCTAGGGATGAAATGAGCCATTATGTAATGGGTGTGTCCGAAGAGCTTGAAGAAGAATGACAATATGGATCTTTCTAAGTTACTGGTTCATGCTCAAATGGTTGAGGAAAGTCACCTAAGGAAGAGAAATAGGGAATCTAAGAAGGCAAAGTCTTTTGATAGTGGTTCTCCTAAAACTAGGCTTGATGTTCAAGACAAACCTAAGTTTAAGAAGAAGTTTTCAAACCAAGTTCCTTCAGATTTCTCCAAGAATCACAATGATATATGTTCTAATCCTAAACCTCAAGAGGGGAGAAATGTTGATCCACCAAGAGAAAGACCAACTTGTGGTAAGTGTGGTAAGAAGCATGGGGGTGAATGTCTTGTTTGAACTAATAGTTTCTATGGTTGTGCCAAGGGTGGTCATATGGTGAAAGATTGTCCTAATATTAGAGCCCAAGGTAAGGGAAATAGCCAAGCTCAACCAAGCGGTCCTAATTCTGAAGCTCCAAAGAGGAACCATTTCTATGCACTCAAGGCTAGGGGTGAACAAGAAAGCTCTCCCGACGTTGTGACGGGTATGTTACAAGTTTTCTCTATTAATGTTTATGCTCTGCTTGACCAAGGGTTGTTTATACCATGGGGTGAGGATAAATGAGGTTTTTCAAACGTATTGAATTCAAGAAAACCAAAACTAGGATTGTTCCCAATGAAATTGTCAAATGTTAATCTCCCTAGTTCTCCCTATTTACGATTCTAGTAGTATGTATAATGCTCAAGATTTCAATAAGAAAGTAAGAAATAAAGAAAGAAAGAAGTAGGAAGATGAGGGGTGTTCGGATAGGATGACCAAAGGGTGAGGTTAGACTAAGTAATGATGTAAGCCATTCTTATTCATTGCACAAAAAGATCCCAATGGAAGTCTTAAAAGAATATCCTAAGTCAACCTAGCATGTTCAAAGTGAATGTGAGATTAAAGAAGAAGAAATGTAAGTTCAAGGAGAACTAAGTAAGCAAAGCATGAGAATGTCAAATCATCAGTGTTTGATAAGAATGAAGTTTTAACAGTTATTGATTTATGCCAATATTGGAGTATGAATATATGCCCCAAGAACTATATATTATGCAAATAATCAAAGAATGGGCATAGCGAATAAAGATTGACTTATATAGACTTCATGCCCAATTTGACAAGAATGAGAAAAATTAACTTGTTTACTAAATAGGTGCATGTTTTGGTAAAAGATAGTACCAACTAGAGTTTTAAGAAGATGTTTTCATACTCTATTCTTGCACTTATGTGAAACTTGTATGCATATGTTTTCTTGAGATTTTGCTGTTTTGTTGTTCTCTTTAGAATATTGATAACATGGTAACTCTTTGATGCATTTTGAACTTATGATAAGGTTGAGAAGGAAATTCCTCACTACGTGTTATGAATATGTATATGTTTGTGCATCATAAATTGAGTTGTAAGTGTAATGATATGTTGTGTGCTGGTTGTGCTACGACAATTGAGTCTATTCCTTACCCTCCAAAAATTTTTAGTGTCATTCGAGGACGAATGTTCCTAAGGGGGGATAATGTAACATTCCAGAAAATGTACTTGTCTAGTGAAGAGCCTATTGGGTTTCAAGAATATGTATTGAGGTACATAGACATCCCATTGTCCAATATTTAGTAATATTGGGCATGTTAGAGAATATTGGCTTAAGGGTGTTAGCCAATTTTTGTATATATTCACAAGTAACTTATAACTTAAAAATACACCTTGATGTTCAAATTCTCCAATACAAGCTTATTTAGGAATTGTACCTACAATGAAGACCCTAAGCTAAAATGATTATATTCATTGCATACTCACATTAGGTACGAGGCATCAAAGTGTCAAGCCTAGGTACCATAGCACATGATCATTTAAAATGATCATGTAGATTAAGCAGTACCCAAGGACATAGTGAGGATCCTTGGACAAGAAGTGAAATTTCCAGAAGTGCACGGTTAGGAAAGTGCACAGTAACACATGTGCAACCGGCTTAGAGAAAAGCCCAACCGATGCAGTTAGGGCGGTTAGGGGATAGGAGTGTCGGATGAAGCCACGTGGGGATGAGCCTCCTAACCAAACCTAGGTTCTAACTAACCGACCTAACTAACTAACCAACCTAGGACTAACTAAAATAAACTAACTAGTCTTCCCAAAATCCTAAGACCTAACCGGGTGACCCTAGGCGAGTAGCTAACTAAAGAAACATCCTAGTACGTCACCTATGATGGTCCAAAGGGGTTGGTTATAGTCCTAATTACTTAGGGGTACTATAGTAATTACCCTAGGTCACTTAATTAATTAAATTAGCAACTTAATTAATTAATTTAATTTCTGGTCAAATCCGAGACCCTTAGTCAAATTGCTCTCCAAATTTTAGTCAATTTAAGAGGTGCGTTTTGGTAATTTAAGTGGAGGGTCTTTAGGGTAATTCATGGGACGACTATATATTGATATTAGGTCATTTTTAGACGACTTTTACAAAACCCAAACAGATCAAACGAAATTTATCCCAATCCCTCAAGAACGCTCTATTTTCCAAACTCCATTGAAGAACAAGAAAAGCTTAAGGAAGAAGACGAAGGTTTCGAAGTTCCCAATTAGATTTCATGGATTCTTCATCTATAAGGTATGGGTTTTTCACTCTTGGTATTCCTTTCCCCAAGATTTCCTTTCAAGATAAGTTTTCAAGAACTTCAAATACTAGGGTTTTTACTCTACAAAAGGGATCTTCTTCCTAACCCTAGATTTATGATTTTCAATAAAAAGTAAACGTTTTCTATATTCATTTTTGCACGAATTGTTGAATAATTGATTGATAATGTTTGAATGTCGTTTGATACATGATATTTCTGTATGTGATAGTTTCGAAAGGGTTGTTTGTAGTGTTTGATAACGTGAAAACGTTAGGGTTAGAATTTAAGGTTTGAATGAACCCTTTAATGACCCGTTTACATTCTCCTATGCTATGCATTGATCTTGTACATGATTTTATGAGTTGCTCTTGATTATGTCATTGAGTATTTCATTATGTATGATTATGAATATTTCATGATGAATAAGATTCTTGGAAGCAAGAGGTAAGCCTTCTAAGTGTGATTACTCTAAATGTTTATGTTAGCCTATAAACTATGATGCTATGTTATGAAAAGTATGTATGATGTTGCTATGAGAATATGCTGGGCTATGATCATGTTACTTGTGATATTATAATAAGAATATGAATATGCAAGTTATGATACTCTCTTGTATACTTTACACAAGATAATTATGCCATGTAAATCTCACAAAAGAAAGGTTACGATGAAAGGACAATTCTCATCTAATCTTAAAGAGCTCATGATCATGTTATACAAGGAGATAATATCCTATGACCTATGATAAGTTTATGATAAAATGAAACATAAAGGTTATTTCAAGAAAGGGACTTAAGCTAAGCACCAATGAACTAGATATAGAAAGTGTCCATGTAACAACCCTGAAAATGGATAAGATAAGAAATGCTTAGTGTGTCAAGAATGCCTATGATTAGACCAGGGTTCACACGGATTGATGCCCGTAGAACCAGACCTCGGAACCCTTGCTACAACCAAGCCAACTAACTTGGAGAGTTAATTGAGCTTGAAAAGGTTGGGACCAACCATGTAGGGCTCTCGAATACGAAGATTTACTCGAAGGAGTCTTTACCGGACTTAAAGAGAGGAAATCTTAAGTTTTGAGGGTCTAGGGGTAAAATGGTCTTTTACCAGGATAAGGGTAATATAGTAATTACCCTAAATATATGTTTAATTAATTATTTAATAAGGTGGAGGGGCAAATTGGAGAGAGAGAGACTAAATGGATCTCTTGAAGTTAAGTCTTGCTCCACCCGTGTTCGAACCTAGGTGGAAGCAATGAATTTATGTGATTTTTATTTAAGCTATTGAATTAATGTAATTAATTAATAATTATTATTCATTAGCTGACTTAAAATAAAAATAAAAATCAGATTTTTAATAATTAACTAAACCTTATTTGACTAAGTCCTAAACTAGACTCCTAAGCCTAATATGACTCCCTCTCTCTCACGTCTATCTCTCAACTCTCACGCTCAAACTCTCCCATTCTTTCACTCACGTTTTCCTCTGCCAAAATAACTTCAAAATCAGTTGTTAAACCAAAGTTCTTCACACTTGAAGAACTCACAACAAAAATTACAAACAATCAACTAATCAAAAACGTTACGCAAGAGGGAGGATTATTCCGTCGAATTGGTGTTGAAGTTGAGAGGATTTGGACGTGATTTTGGAGAGGGTTTTGGGCAGCAACTTCAAAGTTTGAACAATCAAATAAGGTATGGGTTTTCTTCTCTCTTGGTCCCTTTCCCAGGAGACCCCTTAAGATTCAGTAAATTCTAATACGAAAACTAGGACTGTTCCCGTTGCATGTCCCTGTCACTAGCTCCAATGAATCGTAGGTTGGGTATGTTTGCTGGTAGTTTAAGTATGAAGTGTGATTTTCATGATAAAGTGTTCATGATTATGTGTTTAGAATTTTAAGCATGTTAAGTTATGTCAAACGAAAGTATGTGAAAAATGATATGTTTTTATGGTTGAATTTTATGTGCGAATGTTTGTGTAAATCATGAGGTGTAAAAGTGGTGTAATGTTGATGGATGTAATGGTGATTCTTGGCTGAATATAATCATAAAAAGATTACACTTAAAGATGCACCAAATTATCCACGAAATGCCTTAAGAATTAACGTATGGATGATGATAAAAAGAAGCTAAAAATAGTGAACAAATTTCCAGCATTTGGTAGGTTGGTGTAGCGGCCTGTATTTTTGTATGTGGTAGTTCTATTCATGTTATACTTGACATAGACTTATAGTGTAGGTGAGGGATCATGTTTCTTATGTGATTAGTGTTGGTTTAAACTAGCTTGGAAGGTGATGTAATGCCTTGCACGTTTTAGCATATGTATTGCAAGTTAACTCCGATGGAAAGTATTTAAGTAATTATAGTAAGATGGTAATTGAGCTAGCAGCTGCATGACCTATTTGAGCTATATTATAGTTAAAGGGCCCAAGTTTGATTGACCAGATTTAGGCTTATATTTAAGGGCTCATTTGAAGCCCAAACCTATTAAAGAAAATTGTGAATGAAAGAAGGCCCAACAGCCAAATCTGCCAATTGGCCCATTATGGATAAAGCCCAAGTGAAATTAGGTAAGTGCATGACCTCCTAAGATTTGTTTTACCATGTTATTGGGCCAAGTGTGTACCACCTACTTGCATTAATCTGTCCCAAGTGGAATAAAAGAACAAAGGGAAAATGGACAGCCAAGGTCCAATAATATTAAGTCCAAAAAGGCCCAATTTAAAAGGACAAGCAGGTGGGGCACCTACTTGACATTATATGGCCCAAAATTGGTCAAGAGTGTCGGCCATAACACCTCCTTTTTCAAAGGATAAGGATCAAGTCTTATTCTCCATTTTGAACTTGTAAAAGTTTCAGATTTCCTAAGTTCTTTCTTGGTCTCTTTTGGCTTCAATTAGCAGCCCTAAAACACCTTAGAGTTCTTGAGTGCTGTCTAATTTTTCAAGTAAGAGTTGAAGGAGAGTTTGAATTCTTGAAGTACAAGTTTAGAGGATAAATTTTCAGAATTAAGGTAAGACTTCAACCCATTTGTTTTCCTCTCTTTGATAATGTTTGGAGTGGAGAATTTTGTATATGTTTATCAAGAATTCATGGATTGTGATAAATCTTTGAGTCAATATTCTCCTATTATGCTGAAAGATTTGAGATTGTTAGTGGCTGCCTTATGAATATTGTTGTTGAGTGCTGTTTGAGTATCTCTGGAAATGATGTGTGAAGTTGTATTAATGTGTAGAGGAAGGGTGTGGTGGTTCACCATTTATGTAAGGGTTGTATGGGCCTGATTTCCATCAAATATATTTAGCTACTGTTTTGGACAACCTTATTGTGATTAGCTGCTGATGTTAGCTTAATCATGACTTATGTTGTAGATTAGCACCCAATAAGGAAGGCTGAATCGTGATAGTGGTATTGGTCATAAATATAAGGTATGTAAGGCTATTCGATTCTATATCCTTTTGGCATGAAATCTGGCACCTGCAATTAATATCAATGAAGTGTTTCCCATAAGTTCTATTTCTAGAAAAGGAAGCATAGTGGCAGCGTACTATCTCCAAATAGCTAACAATATTTCTTTCCCCATTCTAAGTGCATAGAACTACTTAATTATATGTTCACTACTCTATACTTGTGTAATTATTCCCCTTGTGCTGTTATAGAAATGGTATTTGCAAAACAAAGTTTGATGAATCCCTCTCCTAAGCAAATTGAAGTCAATTGTGCCATTAAGGTCTTAAAGTAAGGTGTTGATGTTTCATAGCTCCTTATGTCATTGTTACTGCCTCAAAGTATTATTTTCATGTATTCCACTACTGTTCCGTATTTCCATATCTCCAAGATGATTATGACCACCAAATCAACATCTCAAAAGTGTTAAGATTATCCAAAATAACATCTCAAAAGAGTTATGAACTGATTAACAATAATCTCAAAGATTAAAGAATCTAAGTGAAGAAATCTATTTAATTAAGGGTGGCAGCTCAGGGCGAAAGCCTAGCATGGGCCGATCCCTATTGGTATAGAAGGGTGGCAGCTCAGGGGCAAAAGCCTAGCATGGGCCGATCCCAAGTTGTGTAATTATGAGGACCGCATCCCAGGGGTTAATACGCCTAGCATGGGTCATCCTCTTCCTACCACTGATCAGCTGGTCACTTGTATCACATGCCCAACAAAGATTATAACATACAAAAAGGTAAAGAAAAGAATGTAGCTTACTTGATCCCACAAGAGTAAGCAAAGGTGGTCTTCTCTCCTAATCTATGCACCCTTATGTTGCTACTTGATTTCATTTGAGCCTTGTATTACATATACTATTTGCCTTACATATTCAGTACATTTTTCGTACTGACGTCCTGTATTGGGGACGCTGCATTTCATGCTGCAGGCTCAGGTACTCCAGCTAGTAGACCTCCTCAGTAGGAGCACTCAAAATTCTGCTACTTTTGGTGAGCTCCAAGTTGATTCGGAGCTTTATTAAGTCCTTGTTAAATTCGTTTGGTATTGTATCGTAGTTAAGGGTAAGGCGGGGTCTGTCCCGACCTACTCTAGTCTTCTATCTTTTAGAGGCTTTGTAGATGTATGTACATGGTTCAGTTGTGTCTTAAGGAGTTGTGGCCTCAACGGCCAAGTCTTGTATATAACTTTTGGACCTACTTACGTTGTTTTGTATCGCTGCATCCTAGGTTAACTTGTCACAATTGTTATAGTATATGCACAGTAAGAACAGGTTGCAGGTTGGTTCTCTCGGGCCTTTAGGGCATCGGGTGCCTGTCCGTCTTAATAGGTTTTGAGGCGTGACAAAAGTGGTATCAGAGCAGGTCATCCTAGGGAGTCTACAAAGCCGTGTCTGTGTAGAGTCTTGCTTATGGATGTGTTGTGCACCACATCTATAAACAGGAGGCTACGGGACATATAGGAGTTGTCTCATTTCTTTCATTTCTTAGATCGTGCGATAGAACCATTGTTGTAGGTGAATCATATCTAATTTCTCAATTGTTTTATTATAGCATAGATGCCGATTACGAGAAGGAGTAAAAGTACTGGTAAACGAGTAGATGTGGCTGTCCAAGAAGGGACCAGCCAACCACCACCAAGTCAAGCTGTTCAAAGTGGGGCTCAAGATGAGTCTCTATCGCAGACTTCCTCGACGCCTCCATCTCCTGAAGAACTAAGGAGGGAAGATGAACCTCAGGAAACCCCTATTAATGCTACCGAGCAAGATTTGAGAAATGCAGTCCAATTATTGACTCGTATAGTTGCTGGTCATGGCCAAAGGCAAGAAGGTCCAGTTGCAGGTACTAGTGGTGTAGTTAGATCAGCTGGAACACGGATACGTGATTTTCTTAACTTGGACCCTCCATCATTTACCGGGTCAGATCCTAATGAAGATCCCCAAGACTTTATAGATCAAATCCAACGCACTTTGGATATTATGCATGTAAGTGGTAAAGAAGCACTTGAGCTAGCTGCATACAGATTAAAGGGTGTGGCTATATTGTGGTATGAAGCTTGGAAGCAATCTAGGGGAATAAATGCACCTTCAGCTATGTGGAAAGAGTTTAAAAAGGCATTCCTTGATCATTATCTGCTATTGGAGATCAGAGAGGCCCGTGCGGATCAGTTCTTAAATCTCCACCAAGGAAATATGAGTGTGAGGGAGTATAGTCTCAAATTTAATTCCTTGGCCAGGTATGCTCCTAATGTAGTAGCTACTATGGAGGATAGAGTTCATCGTTTTGTGGACAGATTAGATTCATATCTGGTTAGAGACTGTACAATTGCTTCATTGAATAAAGATATAGATATAGCAAGGATGCAGGCTTTTGCACAAAAATTGGAGGATCAAAGGCAAAGAAGAAGAACACAAGAGTTGGAAACAGGGCATTCTAAGAGGGCCAGATCAATGGGGCAGTTTACACCATCCCAAGGTGATTTTAGGCCTCGGTTCTCTAACAGACCACCTAGGCCATCATCTTTCTACTCTACAGCTAGTGCTCCACCACGATTCCAAGGGTTTAGGGGCAATCAGTTTGGGCAAAGAAGTGAAAGCCAAGGCAGTCATCAAGAGCAAGGAAGTACGAGCCAATCAAGGCCTCCACGACAGCCTTGTAAGCAGTGTGGGAGGAATCATCTAGGTGCATGAAGGTTTGGGACGGATGTTTGTTTTTGGTGTGGCACACCAGGGCATATGATGAGAAACTGCCCTCATAGGGGAGTGGGTGGCATTGTTCAACCAACTAGATCAGTTGTTGCGTCGACCTCATCAACCCCTTCTTTAGGTAGGGGACTACATATGCCTACAGGTCGTGGTAGATGAGCTAGGGGAGCAACTAGTTCTAGCGGAGGTCAGAATCGCACATATGCACTAGGGGATCGACAAAATTTAGAAGCCTCGCCGGATGTGGTTACAGGTACATTGTCCATCTTTTCACATATTGTATATGCATTAATCGATCCGGGGTCTACACTATCATATGTTACACCATTGATTGCTGGAAAGTTCAAAAGAACACCAGAATTATTAGCAAAGCCATTTGAAGTGTCTACACCGATTGGTGAATCTATTATAGCTAGGAGAGTTTATCGTAATTGCATTGTAACTGTTTGTGATCGCGATACATTGGCTGACCTTGTTGAGCTAGACATGGTAGATTTTGATGTTATAATGGGTATGGATTGGTTAGCTTCTTGTTATGCCACGGTAGATTGCCGAACTAAGATAGTGCATTTCCAGTTTCCAAAAGAGGTAGTCCTCGAATGGAAAGGTAATATTGGGATGCCAAGAGGTAAATTTATTTCTTATCTTAAGGCAAAGAAGATGATTTCCAAAGGATACATATGCCATCTGGTTAGAGTGAAAAATGTAGATGTAGAGCCACCAACCCTTCAATCCATTCCGGTGGTAAATGAATTTCCAGATGTGTTTCCTGAAGATCTTCCCGGTTTGCCTCCAGAACGAGAAGTAGAGTTCGGTATTGATGTTCTTTCAGATACTCAACCTATCTCAATTCCTCCATATAGAATGGCTCCGGCAGAACTACGAGAGTTGAAGGAGCTGTTAAAAGACTTATTACAAAAAGGATTCATAAGGCCTAGTGTGTCTCCATGGGGAGCACCAGTTTTATTTGTACGCAAAAAAGATGGCTCATTAAGAATGTGTATCGACTACCGGCAGTTGAATAAGGTAACAATGAAGAACAAATATCCCCTCCCTAGAATTGATGATCTGTTTGATCAATTACAAGGTGCTAGGTGTTTTTCAAAGATCGACCTGAGGTCAGGTTATCACCAAGTGAGGGTCAAGGACAAAGATATACCCAAGACAGCTTTCCGAACACGGTATGGTCATTTTGAGTTCTTAGTCATGTCATTCGGGCTAACAAATGCACCAGCAGCTTTTATGGATTTGATGAATAGGGTGTTCAAGCCATTCTTAGATGTGTTTGTGATAGTGTTCATAGATGACATTTTGGTGTATTCAAGATCGGAAGAGGATCATGCTAATCACTTGCGGCAGGTTTTACAAATTCTCCGTGATCGTAAATTGTATGCAAAGTTCTCTAAATGTGAGTTCTGGTTGAAATCTGTGGCATTCCTAGGTCATATCGTATCTGAAGAAGGAATAAGGGTTGATAACCAGAAAATAGAAGTCGTGAAAAGATGGCTAAGACCTACAACGCCTACGGAGATCCGTAGTTTTCTTGGACTGGCAGGTTATTACAGAAGGTTTGTTGAAGGATTCTCTTCCATGGCTGCACCCTTAACAAACCTAACACACAAAGGAACCAAGTTTCAGTGGAGCGATGAGTGTGAAAGAAGCTTCCAAGAGCTGAAGAGTAAATTAACTTCTACACCTGTGTTGGTACTTCCAGAAGGTACAGAAGGCTATGTAGTGTACTGTGATGCTTCGGGAGTGGGATTAGGTTGTGTATTGATGCAGCATGGTAAAGTTATAGCTTATGGATCAAGGCAATTGCGGCCACATGAGAAAAATTATCCAACTCATGATCTAGAGCTAGCATCAGTTGTGTTTGCTTTGAAAATATGGCGCCACTACTTGTATGGAGTTCATGTTGACATATACACTGATCACAAAAGCTTGCAATATATTTTTAAGCAAAAAGACTTAAATCTGAGGCAGCGAAGGTGGCTGGAGCTATTAAAAGATTATGACATTGACATCTTATATCATCCCGATAAAGCTAATGTAGTAGCTGATGCTTTAAGCCGTAAAATAATGGCAAGCACTTATGGGAAGTCTGTGGAAAGACAAGGAATGACTAAGGATCCGTCCCAACTAGCGAACCTGGGTGTTCGCCTTCTTGAATCTCAAGACGAAGGGGTTATTGTGCAAAATGCGGCAGAATCCTCATTAATAGTGGAAGTGAAAGAGAAGCAGTACACTGATCCAATTCTTTTACAACTTAAAGAAATGTACTACATGGTATGACAAAGGCATTTGAGCTTAAGCAAGACGGAGAACTTCGATGTCAAAACAGATTGTGTGTACCTAATGTAGATGAACTAAGAAAGAGGATCATGATGGAAGCACATAATTCAAGATACTTTGTTCATCCGGGGTCAACTAAAATGTATCATGACTTGAAAGAAATGTATTGGTGGGGGGACATGAAGAAGAACATTGCAGAATTCGTGGCTCAGTGTCCAAACTGTCAACAGGTAAAAGTAGAACACCAAAAGCCCGGAGGTTACATGCAGCGTATAGAACTTCCAATTTGGAAATGGGACATGATCAACATGGATTTTGTTACTGGTTTGCCTCGCTCATTCCGGAAGTTTGACTCCATATGGGTAATAGTTGATAGACTTACCAAAGCAGCACACTTCTTGCCGGTGAAGTCTACCTATACAGCTGAAGAGTATGCGAGGTTGTACATTAAGAAGATAGTTCGACTACATGGAGTGCCAATCTCTATAATATCTGATAGAGGAGCTCAATTCACAGCAAATTTTTGGAAGTCATTTCAAAAGAGTTTGGGAACACAAGTGAATTTAAGTACAGCCTTTCATCCTCAAACGGATGGTCAGGCAGAACGTACAATTCAGACACTTGAGGATATGCTGCGAGCTTGTATATTAGATTTCAAGGGTAGCTGGGATGATCACCTACCACTTATTGAATTTGCTTATAACAATAGCTATCATTCGAGCATTAAAATGGCACCTTATGAAGCTTTATATGGTCGAAAGTGTAGATCACCAATTGGCTGGTTCGAAATGGGTGAAACTGCCTTATTTGGGCTAGATCTTGTTCATCAAGCTATGGAAAAAGTCAAAGTGATACAGCAGCGGCTAGAAACAGCTCAAAGTCGACATAAATCATATGCAGATATTAGAAGTAGAGGACTACAATTTTCTATAGGGGATTGGGTGTTCTTGAAGGTGTCTCCGATGAAAGGGGTAATGAGGTTTGGTAAAAAGGGAAAGCTGAGTCCACGCTATATAGGGCCATATAAGATTATCCGAAAATTTGGCAAAGTAGCCTATGAGTTAGAGCTACCACAAGAGCTTTCATCAGTTCATCCGGTGTTCCATGTCTCAATGCTACGGAAATGCGTAGGTGACCCATTTTGTATTACTCCTACTAAAGACGTACAGGTTACGGGAGATCTCACTTATAAAGAAGTACCCATTGCTATTCTGGATCGACAAGTTAGGAAGTGAAGAAATAAAGAAGTAGCTTCTGTAAAAGTACTATGGAGAAACCAACTAGTAGAAGAAGTTACATGGGAAGCAGAAGAAGCAATGAAATTGAAGTATCCTCACCTCTTCCACACTGGTGGGAATGATCAAAATATTAGTGGAGGCATTGACAAGTAAGTATAAGTCTATATGTTCAATGTGATTAATAGTAGCTTAGGCTTGAACTTGATTAGGCCGGACAACCATGCTAACATTCGAGGACGAATGTTCCAAGGGGGGAAGGATGTAACGGCCTGTATTTTTGTATGTGGTAGTTCTATTCATGTTATATTTGACATAGACTTATAGTGTAGGTGAGGGATCATGTTTCTTATGTGATTAGTATTGGTTTAAACTAGCTTGGAAGGTGATGTAATGCCTTGCACGTTTTAGCATATGTATTGCAAGTTAACTCCGATGGAAAGTATTTAAGTAATTATAGTAAGATGGTAATTGAGCTAGCAGCTGCATGACCTATTTGAGCTATATTATAGTTAAAGGGCCCAAGTTTGATTGACCAGATTTAGGCTTATATTTAAGGGCTCATTTGAAGCCCAAACCTATTAAAGAAAAATGTGAATGAAAGAAGGCCCAACAGCCAAATCTGCCAATTGGCCCATTATGGATAAAGCCCAAGTGAAATTAGGTAAGTGCATGACCTCCTAAGATTTGTTTTACCATGTTATTGGGCCAAGTGTGTACCACCTACTTGCATTAATCTGTCCCAAGTGGAATAAAAGAACAAAGGGAAAATGGACAGCCAAGGTCCAATAATATTAAGTCCAAAAAGGCCCAATTTAAAAGGACAAGCAGGTGGGGCACCTACTTGACATTATATGGCCCAAAATTGGTCAAGAGTGTCGGCCATAACACCTCCTTTTTCAAAGGATAAGGATCAAGTCTTATTCTCCATTTTGAACTTGTAAAAGTTTCAGATTTCCTAAGTTCTTTCTTGGTCTCTTTTGGCTTCAATTAGCAGCCCTAAAACACCTTAGAGTTCTTGAGTGCTGTCTAATTTTTCAAGTAAGAGTTGAAGGAGAGTTTGAATTCTTGAAGTACAAGTTTAGAGGATAAATTTTCAGAATTAAGGTAAGACTTCAACCCATTTGTTTTCCTCTCTTTGATAATGTTTGGAGTGGAGAATTTTGTATATGTTTATCAAGAATTCATGGATTGTGATAAATCTTTGAGTCAATATTCTCCTATTATGCTGAAAGATTTGAGATTGTTAGTGGCTGCCTTATTAATATTATTGTTGAGTGCTGTTTGAGTATCTCTGGAAATGATGTGTGAAGTTGTATTAATGTGTAGAGGAAGGGTGTGGTGGTTCACCATTTATGTATGGGTTGTATGGGCCTGATTTCCATCAAATATTTTTAGCTACTGTTTTGGACAACCTTATTGTGATTAGCTGCTGATGTTAGCTTAATCATGACTTATGTTGTAGATTAGCACCCAATAAGGAAGGCTGAATTGTGATAGTGGTATTGGTCATAAATATAAGGTATGTAAGGCTATTCGATTCTATATCCTTTTGGCATGAAATCTGGCACCTGCAATTAATATCAATGAAGTGTTTCCCATAAGTTCTATTTCTAGAAAAGGAAGCATAGTGGCAGCGTACTATCTCCAAATAGCTAACAATATTTCTTTCCCCATTCTAAGTGCATAGAACTACTTAATTATATGTTCACTACTCTATGCTTGTGTAATTATTCCCCTTGTACTGTTATAGAAATGGTATTTGCAAAACAAAGTTTGATGAATCCCTCTCCTAAGCAAATTGAAGTCAATTGTGCCATTAAGGTCTTAAAGTAAGGTGTTGATGTTTCATAGCTCCGTATGTCATTGTTACTGCCTCAAAGTACTATTTTCATGTATTCCACTACTGTTCCGTATTTCCATATCTCCAAGATGATTATGACCACCAAATCAACATCTCAAAAGTGTTAAGATTATCCAAAATAACATCTCAAAAGAGTTATGAACTGATTAACAATAATCTCAAAGATTAAAGAATCTAAGTGAAGAAATCTATTTAATTAAGGGTGGCAGCTCAGGGGCGAAAGCCTAGCATGGGCCGATCCCTATTGGTATAGAAGGGTGGCAGCTCAGGGGCAAAAGCCTAGCATGGGCCGATCCCAAGTTGTGTAATTATGAGGACCGCATCCCAGGGGTTAATACACCTAGAATGGGTCATCCTATTCCACCACTGATCAGCTGGTCACTTGTATCACATGCCCAACAAAGCTTATAACATACAAAAAGGTAAAGAAAAGAATGTAGCTTACTTGATCCCATAAGAGTAAGCAAAGGTGGTCTTCTCTCCTAATCTATGCACCCTTATGTTGCTACTTGATTTCATTTGAGCTTTGTATTACATATACTATTTGTCTTACATATTCAGTACATTTTTCGTACTGACGTCCTGTATTGGGGATGCTGCATTTCATGCTGCAGGCTCAGGTACTCCAGCTAGTAGACCTCCTCAGTAGGAGCACTCAAAAATTATGCTACTTTTGGTGAGCTCCAAGTTAATTCGGAGCTTTATTAAGTCCTTGTTAAATTCGTTTGGTATTGTATCGTTGTTAAGGGTAAGGCGGGGTCTGTCCCGACCTACTCTAGTCTTTTATCTTTTAGAGGCTTTGTAGACGTATGTACATGGTTCAGTTGTGTCTTAAGGAGTTGTGGCCTCAACGGCCAAGTCTTGTATATAACTTTTGGACCTACTTACGTTGTTTTGTATCGCTGCATCCTAGGTTAACTTGTCACAATTGTTATAGTATATGCACAGTAAGAACAGGTTGCAGGTTGGTTCTCTCGGGCCTTTAGGGCATCGGGTGCCTGTCCGTCTTAATAGGTTTTGAGGCGTGACAGTTGGGTTCGGCCAAACAAAGTGGTACAAAATGCAATGTAGAATGAATGTAAAATAAGCGAAATCACTAAGGATTGAATCCAAGACATCATCACATGAAAGCTACAAAAAAATCAACAAAACATTTAGACAAAAATGGATTGGAAGAGACTAAATTTCCAGCCTGCTGGAAATTGTAGTCTCGGCCAATGTTTTTGAAAATGAGCTTCGTTTAATTTTTTTTTTAAAATGTGAGCTCATTGGGGATTGAACCCATGACCTCACTAAATGAAAATTTCATAAAAAATTTGTGAGAAAAATGCAAGGAAAAATAAATGTGGAGAGTGGGGATTGAACTCCCAACCTCTTGTATGGATGAGAGAGTTAGGAGAAAAATAAAATAAATGTGGATTTTGGGGATTGAACCCCAACCTCTTGAATGGATGAGAGAGTTAGGAGAAAAATAAAGGAGAAAAAAATATGTGGAGAGTGGGGATTGAACCCACAACCTCTTGAATGGATGAGAGAGTTAGGAGAAAAGTAAAGGAGAAAAATAAATGTGGAGAGTGGGGATTGAACCCACAACCTCTTGAATAGATGAGAGAGTTAGGAGGAAAATAAAGGAGAAATATAAAATGAGGTGAATGGGGATTGAACCCACAACCTCTTGGATAGGTGAGAAAGTTAATAGATAAATTAAGAGAAAAAGAATGAGCTTCTGGGGGATTGATCCCACAACCTCCATGCCTTGGACGAAAAATAGAGAAGAAAAAGAAAGGAAATATTATGGGGCTGATAGGGATCGAACTAGGGTCCCCCAAATCTAAAAAATACAAAGGATTAAGTGTTGCCTAAGGGATTCGAAATTGGGTTCCCTTGCCCAGTTCCGTATTGACACATAAGTCATACGTAAGTAAATATTTAATGAATGCTGCCTCTAAAGATCGAAATCAATATCTTGGCATATCTACAAGATACATAAGTCTTGTACTACATAATCTTAGGAATGTAAGAATCACTTAACGAACTATGAATGAAGCCTCCTGGCTTGTATGTATAGACACATAAGTCTAACATACGTTGAAAAGTAAGTGAACCTAAGATGTATGAAATGAAATGATGAACCCTAGAAGGGTTAAGTATGAGTTTAAGATACACTAAATGGCCAAGTTCATTGGCATATGATGAAATGAACATTCACGTAATAAGAGGTGAGTAACTATGAAAAGCAAAGGTGCTAATGATAATGAATGTGGTGACAACATGATAGGAGGGTAATGTAAATGATTAGAGCAATCTCAAATGAGCCTAAGTAAATGTTACCAATACGTACTCACCTATGAGAGTGTAAGATAATGAAGAGACCAGTCTCTATGAACACTCTAATGAAAGTATTGAGCTTAACACACTTAATACTAATGATGAGATGAGAAATCATCTAATGAGCTATGATGTCCTCATACTAGAAGCCAGCTTCCATGACGTATGAGATGAATGAAATGGAACTTTATACTGAGCACCGATAGGCTAGCTGTGAGCGGTGATGCCTTCTTTCGGGAAGGACGGAGGTTCACGTAACTCTCATGAGATGAGACTGTCCGGCATGCCGGGTATGGGTCTCCTTATATCTCCTAGTCTTCGAACCTATACTGCCAATATAGGGATCTGGCGGGGTTAAATTCCCATGTACGCTAGCATGTTTTTGGGTCACCTTGGCCGGTGATTCCACCTCTTTTCGGTGTGGGGGAGACACTGGATTTCATGATGCTCACATGATCTATGTCGGTTAAAGTTAAAGTTCCCAATGAATGAATGAGGCCAGCCTCAAATGATGCACATAATGAAATGAATGATACCAAAGGTGTTAGGATAGGATAATCAAAAGGTGAGTTAGATTCAAGTAATGACATTAGGTCATTCTTGGTCATTGCACAACGAACCTAATGAAAGTCTTAAACTACATCCTAGGTATAACTGGTGTTTACACTGGTCTATGAATGAAATGAAATGGAGTACGTATGAATGAACGAAGCAAACTCTGTGTTTTCTAATGAAGACTCCCTAGTTGAGGTCTCATCTGTTGAGACCTCATTTCTGGAAGGTCTTAATGTTAAGTCCATGATTCCAAGGTCTCATGGCATATGAGTGAATGACAATAAAAGACGTTATGTGCTACATGCAAAAAGGTGTGGTATGCTATATGATATGTGCTATGTGTAAATGTTATGTGCTGTGTGCAAATGTGAAAAGTATGATGATGTATGTTATTCTCATGGCATAACTTTCCTATTTCAAATCTGGAAAGCCCACTGATTTTCCTAATCCAAATTTGGAAACCTCATTGACTTTCCTAATCCAAATTTGGAAACTTTTTTTTAATCTCAATTTGGCAAGTCCATTGACTTGACTTCCAATAATCATGTTGTTAGGAAAGAGCTATTCTTTCTCATGCATGTCCCTGGTGTGTGCTTGCATATACCCATACTTAGTACAAGTGTATATTAACCCTATACAAACTCTACTATTTAAGGTGCAGGCACAGGTGGACAATAGAGCTGCAGGATCATCTCTGCAGTTATCCGGACGTCCAGCATTCATCTGGTTGGTAGGTTCTCATGCTTTCGAGGATGCTACTATTTTATATTCTAGCTTTGTTTTAGAGTTGAGCTAATGGAGCATGTTCCACTAGCGTTGCTTTCCTATTTTATTCAGACTATGTATTGGTGCCATTTTGGCAATTATACACTTAATAAGAATTGAACTATTTCTTTCAGTTGCTTATCTCTTAATGTTAGATGGTTGATGGTGAATAATTACGTATTAATGAGAATGTTTTTATAAGTATGTTAAGAAACAAAAAGTTTCAAATTTTCCGCCAAAATTAACCTATGTAAAGTAAGAATGACGTAAGTAGGCTTGTCTGCGACCTCTGAGAGGTCAACGATGCCGGTCTCATCTGGGGTCTAGATTCCAGTCGTGATAAAGTTGGTATCAGAGTACTAGGTTAAATTCCGAGGATAATAAGTTCACATCAACCACATTGAGTAGTTTCTAAGTCATGGTAGTGAAGTGCACCACTATCCTGGATTAGAGACTGCATGATGCGTAGGAAAGTTTCCCTTCTTCTGATCTTATCGTGCTTTTCCTAATGTCTGATTTTCTTGGTGTTATGAGCGTTTCTAACATCAACTCTTGAAGTTTCCGAAAGATGAATACAAGGAGAAAAGCAGGCGGAGATATTGGAGGAGCAGCTGCTGCGGTAATCCAAGTTTTCCCCCAGGATCCAGCTGCTAGAATAGAGATGCATGTTAACCCAGATGGGTTGACAGATGATGAAGTAAGAACAACGTTGGTATAAATGGCCCAAGCTAGCACTTTACAAGCTCAGGCTGTTGGGTTTGATTGATATGAAGAAGTCTGAGTTGACATCCTACCAGCTAAAAGATGTAGCTCAATCATGGTATAAGGTGTGACAGGATAGCAAGGCCTTAGGAGGAGGTCCTATTACTTGGAATCTTTTCAAGATGGCTACTCTAGAGCAGTTCTTTCCCAGATAAATGAAGGAGACTAAGGTTGAGGAATTCATCAACCTTAAGCAGGGCTCGATATAAGTCAGGGATTACTCCCTGAAGTTCGTAAGACTTTACAGCCCAGGAGAGGCCACCTAATAGGAAGTGTGGCATAATGCATGGAGGAGAATGTATGATGGACCCTAATGATTTTATAGTTGTGGCAAACCGGGTCACATTATGAAGGATTGTCCGAACGGGAGGAAATGTAAGAGCTGATAGAGTATACAAGGAGATTGCCACAGTGAAGGTATTGTGGAGGAATCATCTTGTTGAGGGTGCTACGTGGGAGGCCGAGGCCGACATGAGATCCCGCTACCCTCATCTATTCAGCCCTTGAGGTTAGAGTTCCTACTCTTAAGTCTAAGTTTCCTTATCTCTCCATTCTTTGTTGCTATTGCTTGATTGGGTATAGTAGCTATGTTATGATATGACTGGCATTACGCTAGATAGTTAGTAGTGTCATTCGGGGACGAATGTTCCTAAGGGGGGATAATGTAACAACCCTGAAAATGGATAAGATAAGAAATGCTTAGTGTGTCAAGAATGCCTATGATTAGACCAGGGTTCACACGGATTGATGCGCGTAGAACCAGACGAAACCCTTGCTACAACCAAGCCAACTAACTTGGGGAGTTAATTGAGCTTGAAAAGGTTAGGACCAACCATGTAGGGCTCTCGAATACGAAGATTTACTCGAAGGACTCTTTACCGGACTTAAAGAGAGGAAATCTTAAGTTTTGAGGGTCTAGGGGTAAAATGGTCTTTTACCAGGCTAAGGGTAATATAGTAATTACCCTAAATATATATTTAATTAATTATTTAATAAGGTGGAGGGGTAAATTGGAGAGAGAGAGACTAAATGGAGCTCTTGAAGTTAAGTCTTGCTCCACCGGGTTCGAACCTAGGTGGAAGCAATGAATTTATGTGATTTTTATTTAATCTATTGAATTAATGTAATTAATTAATAATTATTATTCATTAGCTGACTTAAAATAAAAATAAAAATAAAAATCAGATTTTAATAATTAACTAAACCTTATTTGACTAAGTCCTAAACTAGACTCCTAAGCCTAATATGACTCCCTCTCTCTCACGTCTATCTCTCAACTCTCACGCTCAAACTCTCCCATTCTTTCACTCACGTTTTTCTATGCCAAAATAAATTCAAAATCAGTTGGTAAACCAAATTTCTTCACACTTGAATAACTCACAATAAAAATTAGAAACAATCAACTAATCAAAAACGTTACGCAAGAGGGAGGATTATTCCGTCGAATTGGTGTTGAAGTTGAGAGGATTTGGACGTGATTTTGGAGAGGGTTTTGGGAAGCAACTTCAAAGTTTGAACAATCAAATAAGGTGTGGGTTTTCTTCTCTCTTGTTCCCTTACCCAAGAGACCCCTTAAGATTCAGTAAATTCTAATACGAAAACTAGGATTGTTCCCGTTGCATGTCCCTGTCACTAGCTCCCAATGAATCGTAGGTTGGGTATGTTTACTGGTAGTTTAAGTATGAAGTGTGATTTTCGTGATAAAGTGTTCATGATTATGTGTTTAGAATTTTAAGCATGTTAAGTTATGTCAACCGAAAGTATGTGAAAAATGATATGTTTTTATGGTTGAATTTTATGTGCGAATGTTTGTGTAAATCATGGGGTGTAAAAGTGGTGTAATGTTGATGGATGTAATGGTAATTCTTGGCTGAATATAATCATAAAAATATTACACTTAAAGATGCACCAAATTATCCACGAAATGCCTTAAGAATTAACGTATGGATGATGATAAAAAGAAGCTGAAAATAGTGAACAAATTTTCAGCATTTGGTAGGTTGGGTTCGGCCAAACAAAGTGGTACAAAATGCATTGTAAAATGAATGTAAAATAAGCGAAATCACTAAGGATTGAATCCAAGACATCATCACATGAAAGCTACAAAAAAATCAACAAAAGATTTAGACAAAAATGGATTGGAAGAGACTAAATTTCCAGCCTGCTGGAAATTGTAGTCTCGGCCAATGTTTTTGAAAATGAGCTTCGTTTAATTTTTTTTTAAAAATGTGAGCTCATTGGGGATTGAACCCATGACCTCACTAAATGAAAATTTCATAAAAATTTCGTGAGAAAAATGCAAGGAAAAATAAATGTGGAGAGTGGGGATTGAACCCCCAACCTCTTGTATGGATGAGAGAGTTAGGAGAAAAATAAAATAAATGTGGAGAGTGGGGATTGAACCCCCAACCTCTTGAATGGATGAGAGAGTTAGGAGAAAAATAAAGGAGAAAAAAATATGTGGAGAGTGGGGATTGAACCCACAACCTCTTGAATGGATGAGAGAGTTAGGAGAAAAATAAAGGAGAAAAATAAATGTGGAGAGTGGGGATTGAACCCACAACCTCTGGAATAGATGAGAGAGTTAGGAGGAAAATAAAGGAGAAATATAAAATGAGGTGAATGGGGATTGAACCCACAACCTCTTGGATAGGTGAGAAAGTTAATAGATAAATTAAGAGAAAAAGAATGAGCTTGTGGGGGATTGATCCCACAACCTCCATGCCTTGGACGAAAAATAGAGAAGAAAAAGAAAGGAAATATCATGGGGCTGATAGGGATCGAACTAGGGTCCCCCAAATCTGAAAAATACAAAGGATTAAGTGTTGCCTAAGGGATTCGAAATTGGGTTCCCTTGCCCAGTTCCGTATTGACACATAAGTCATACGTAAGTAAATATTTAATGAATGCTGCCTCTAAAGATCGAAATCAATATCTTGGCATATCTAGAAGATACATAAGTCTTGTAATACATAATCTTAGGAATGTAAGAATCACTTAACGAACTATGAATGAAGCCCCCCTGGCTTGTATGTATAGACACATAAGTCTAACATACGTTCAAAAGTAAGTGAACCTAAGATGTATGAAATGAAATGATGAACCCTAGAAGGGTTAAGTATGAGTTCAAGATACACTAAATGGCCAAGTGCATTGGCATATGATGAAATGAACATTCACGTAATAAGAGGTGAGTAACTATGAAAAGCAAAGGTGCTAATGATAATGAATGTGGTGAAAACATGATATGAGGCTAATGTAAATGATGAGAGCAATCTCAAATGAGCCTAAGTAAATGTTACCAATACGTACTCACCTATGAGAGTGTAAGATAATGAAGAGACCAGTCTCTATGAACACTCTAATGAAAGTATTGAGCTTAACACACTTAATACTAATGATGAGATGAGAAATCATCTAATGAGCTATGATGTCCTCATACTAGAAGCCAGCTTCCATGACGTATGAGATGAATGAAATGGAACTTTATACTGAGCACCGATAGGCTAGCTATGAGAGGTGATGCCTTCTTTTGGGAAGGACGGAGGTTCACGTAACTCTCATGAGATGAGACTGTCCGGCATGCCGGGTATGGGTCTCCTTATATCTCCTAGTCTTCGAACCTATACTACCAATATAGGGATCTGGCGGGGTTAAATTCCCATGTACGCTAGCATGTTTTTGGGTCACCTTGGTCAGTGATTCCACCTCTTTTCAATGTGGGGGAGACACTGGATTTCATGATGCTCGCATGATCTATGTCGATTAAAATTAAAGTTCCCAATGAATGAATGAGGCCAGCCTCAAATTATGCACATAATGAAATGAATGATACCAAAGGTGTTAGGATAGGATAATCAAAAGGTGAGTTAGATTCAAGTAATGACATTAGGTCATTCTTGGTCATTGCACAACGAACCTAATGAAAGTCTTAAACTACATCCTAGGTATAACTGGTGTTTACACTGGTCTATGAATGAAATGAAATGGAGTACGTATGAATGAACGAAGCAGACTCTGTGTTTGCTAATGAAGACTCCCTAGTTGAGGTCTCATCTGTTGAGACCTCATTTCTGGAAGGTCTTAATGTTAAGTCCATGATTCCAAGGTCTCATGGCATATGAGTGAATGACAATAAAAGACGTTATGTGCTACATGCAAAAAGGTGTGGTATGCTATATGATATGTGTTATATGTAAATGTTATGTGTTGTGTGCAAATGTGAAAAGTATGATGATGTATGTTATTCTCATGGCATAACTTTCCTATTTCAAATCTGGAAAGCCCACTGATTTTCCTAATCCAAATTTGGAAAGCTCATTGACTTTCCTAATCCAAATTTGGAAACTTTTTTTTTATCTCAATTTGGCAAGTCCACTGAATTGACTTCCAAAAATCATGTTGTTAGGAAAGAGCTATTCTTTCTCATGCATGTCCCTGGTGTGTGCTTGCATATACCCATACTTAGTACAAGTGTGTTCTAACCCTATACAAACTCTACTATTTAAGGTGCAGGCACAGGTGGACAATAGAGCTACAGGATCATCTCTGCAGTTATCCGGACGTCCAGCATTCATCCGGTTTGGTAGGTCCTCATGCTTTCGAGGATGCTACTGTTTTATATTCTAGCTTACTTTTAGAGTTGAGCTAGTGGAGCATGTTCCACTAGCGTTGCTTTCCTATTTTATTCAGACTATGTATTGGTGCCATTTTGGCAATTATACACTTAATAAGAATTGAACTATTTCTTTCAGTTGCTTATCTCTTAATATTAGATGGTTGATGGAGAATAATTACGTATTAATGAGAATGTTTTTATAAGTATGTTAAGAAACAAAAAGTTTCAAATTTTCTGCCAAAATTAACCTATGTAAAGTAAGAATGACGTAAGTAGGCTTGTCTGCGACCTCTGAGAGGTCAACAACGCCGGTCTTGTCTGGGGTCTAGATTCCGATCGTGACAGTCCATTCCCTAACGGAAAGGTAGGTTCACAATGATTCTCATGAGATTGAGGCTGCCATGTAATGTGGAACTATGGGTCTCTAATACATCTCCTAGTTCTTGAACTATGCTGCCACCATAGGATACTAACTAGTGGATCCACCTAGAAAGCTTCATCATGTTCGGTTCTACTTTTGCTGGTAGACCACCTCTTTTGATGTGGGGAAGACACCGGATTCAATGTTTATCTCTCATGGTCTATGTCGGTTAATGTGTATGTTCCCTCATAAAAAGTAAAAGACAAGTAAGTAAACGTTGACCAGGGTGACTCGAGGAGTTTTCTTAATATAGATAGTGATATGGGACGCTACCTAGACATTTCCCAAGTTGACTCTAAGGGAAGTCCTAGGAGATTGTTCTTATGAATATGATAACATGAAATGTATGATGCTTATGATATATGACGTTACTCTTACATGAATATTGATCACTATGATGAATATGTTATTTGGTTATATTGCTATATGAAGTGATGACTACTTATGTAACAAGTGTATGAAGCAAGATTTTACTTATGGTCTCCTATCTTATCTACTACGTTGTGTGGGGTTATGGGGATTAACATGACCATTGCACTTGTAGGTTGGGGATGAGGTCATTGGTAAATATTTTGTATGTTGTGTCTATATGATCTATTGATTATGAAATGTTAACATGACTCTATGAGAATATGTCTTTGATTTTGATGATGATTTAAGTGATGAAATCCTTCTTTGTATATGTTGTATGGTATGTGCATTGAAGACTTTCATATGACTTAGCATGTTTTCTAAAGAGATGATAAATGATCAAATTTCATGCATGTCCCTATGTGTTATGTGCATATACCCATACTTAGTACATGTGGCATAGTAACCCCATTACTTTATATTACTACAATTGTAGGTTCCGACCATTGAAGTTAAGTAGGTCAAGCTGAAGAAGCTTGGAACTCTTTCCCCAAGTCTTGGTAGGTCCTCATGTTTGGGACGCTATCATTTATATTCCAGCCTATGAAGACTTAGTAGTTTTTAGAATACGTTATTTCCATTATGTTCTTTGGATTCTTTTGTATTAACGCATATATGGCATATTGACTATTATTGGCTAAGTCCAGATTTGCACTCTTAGATGATTGTTATATATGTGAGACAGTTTTAGAATATCGTATGTCTTTATGAATCTTAATTTTGAAGTCTAAGTATACTTCATTAGTATATAAAAGTTTTAATTTTCTGCAAAATTTAACTCTATGATTGTGATAAAATCTAACAGGAGGCTTGTCTGCGACCTCTGAGAGGTTAACAACGCCGGTCTCATCCAGGGTCTAGGATCCGGGTGGGACAATTACAACATTCAAATTTTAGGCTAGAAGAACCTAGATAAATTCATGACAAGACTCCTTTACTTTGATCATCAAGTATTCATATCCACAATTCATTAATAACATCAATATAAAGCAGTAGTTAAAGAAATTATAATCTGAACGAAGTCCTACTACAATTGCCATAAACTTGAGATTAATGTGGACATGCTACATTAGGAATCCATTGAAGATAGAAGAACATAGGCTAGTCAAAACTTGATCCACATTAATCACTTATCTGTAATTCAATAATAACATCCAAGTGAGACATTGAGCTACAATTATCCCTACACAATCTAATCCCACATTTATGCTCAATAGAGACAAGGTTACAGTGAACACATAGAAGCATAGGCTAATTATATTCAAATCTTCATACATTGATCCACATGGATCATTCATCAATAATTCACCATTAATATACCTTGTAGACAGTATACATAAACATTTTAATATAATTGAATCACAAATCGATATGCATAAGATCAAGATCATAAAGCCATACATAGGCTAAAATAGAGTTTGTGAAAGAGCATAGGTTCATCATGCAATTGGATTGAAAATCATGTCCCAATCAGTAGATAATCATCAATACATTCATATTATGCTTTTCAAACCAATTTAAGAAAGAACCCATGGCTAGATTGAAGAAGAAGAGATTTGATCATGGAACTTCTTTGAAAACATTGAGATTAACTCTCCAAGTGAAAGGTTACGTAAAGATGAAGGATCATCATACCTTTGTTACATGAAGAACCCTCTAAAAATTTGTGAAGAACCCATGAGAATCCAATCTACTGTCACGACCCAAAATCTAGCCGCGAGTGGCACCCACACTTATCCTACTATGTGAGCGAACCAACCAATCTAAAACTCCAACATATTGAACAAAAATACAAAGCGGAAGACTTAAAACTCATTATCCCCAAATCTGGAAGTCATCATCACAAGAACATCTATCCTCAAGTTACAAATCTAGAAGTATCTAAGAAGCTAAAATAAATAAAAGGCTAGTCCATGCCGGAAGTTCAAGGCATCAAGACATTGAAGAGAAGATCCAGTCCAAGCTAGAAGCATTAGCTCACCCTGAAATCCGGTGTAGTGACGACTGGCTAGAAGTGCTGCTGAGTTGAAGACGACGGTACGTTTGCTGCATTCCCCAAATAACAAAGAAAGAAACAACAAGTAGGGGGTCAGTACAAACACAAGTACTGAGTAGGTATCATCGGCCAACTCAAAATAGAAAACAGTATATATCAGTTCATATCATAAATCAACTACAATACTCAACATGTAGTAACAAGTACTATAATCATCAATAAGTACTACCAAGTTCATCCATGAGGACTCAAGCCTCAATACCACACTCATTTGGGAAATTAGGTTCATTACATTGAGTATATAAACATCTCTCAAGATTTATTATCTTTCTTCCTCTTGTGTCGGTACGTGACACTCCGATCCCCTACTACTATGTGTCGGAACGTGACACTCCGATCCCTTAATTCTACGTGTCGGTTCGTGACACCCGATCCCTTAATACTATGTGTCGGAACGTGACACTCCGATCCCCTAATTCTATGTGTCGGAACGTGACACTCCGATCCCCTAATTCTATGTGTCGGTTCGTGACACCCGACCCACTAATACTATGTGTCGGAACGTGACACTCCGATCCCCTAATTCTAACAATTCATCAAGCCTTCTTTTATACCAAGGCATCACCAATCTCATTACTTTAGTTCATCAAGCCTTCTTTTATACCAAGGCATCATCAATAACAAGGTGAATTAGGGTTTCTTCAAGATTTTGGATTCAAAGCTTCATTAAGCTTATTTTATCACAAACACATAATCACATTCATGAAAGCATAAGATTAAGCATATAGAAGGGTTTACAATACTACCAATACATATCATTCACTATTAAGAGTTTACTACAAATAGTATCAACCATAACCTACCTTCACCAAGGATCCTTGATCAAACAAGCAATCTCTCAAGCTGCTTGGTTCCTCTTGGTTGTCTCTCTCTATAGATCGTTCCTCTCTTCTCCTTGTTCTCTCTATTTTTTCTTCTCCCAAACTCTCTCTCTTTTCCCCAATTTGGCATATAATTAGGTATAAAAGATGAGGAAACCACCCCCTAAATAACTCAAGGTCATCTCCTTTACACCCCCAAGGATTTGAGTTATTAACATTGACCCACTAAAATTTATAATTATAGCAAGAATAGTCCAAAACTCCCCTTTAAAACTTACCCAGAAATTTGACCCAGACTGGGATTACGCAACCTGTGACGGTCCGTCGTGCCTACGACGGTCCGTCCTGCACTTCCGTCACGACGGACAGAGAATTGCTCTCAGTACCCAATTCTCAAGAGTTGAAGTGTTTTGAAACGGAACCTCACAACGGTCCGTCTTGTCTGTGACGGTCCGTCCTGCAGGTCCGTCACAGACTTCAGAGAATTGCTCTCAGTACCCAATTCTCAAGAGTTGAAGTGTTCTGAAACGGAACCTTACAACGGTCCGTCATGTCTGTGACGGTCCGTCCTGCAGGTCCGTCACAGAGTTCAGAGAGTCGATTTCAGCACTCAAATATAAGAATTCCAAGTGTTTGGAACGAGACACCCTCGACGGTCCGTCGTGCCCATGACGGTCCGTCGTTGGATACGTCGTCTCAGACAGTTTTCCAGAAATAAAATCTGCTGCTCAAAACGACTAAGCAGGTCGTTACACTTCATTATTAAATCCTGTTACTACTATCGGTGTTTTTAATTTTTCCCATTTTTCATCTGGTAAACAATTATATTTACATATATTAGCTTCTGCTCCTGTATCTATCATTGGTGTATAATATCTGTTATAATATCCTTCTATTATTATCTTCGCGAGTATATATATTTTCATTTTTTATATTAAAGTTCTTTTTATTATGACTTTTTTATTTTGATAATTTATCGTTAGTTGTTTATCTTCTATATTATATGGTTTTACTTGTTCTAGCCATTTTATTCCTAATGTTATGTTTTCATTTCCTTGATATATTTTAAATTTTATTATTATTGGTATACCTCCAATTATTATTTCTTGTTCCGTTGTTTCTTCAATGTTTATTAATACTTTTGGTAATTCTGAACATGAGTGTTCTGTAGTTATTATTTTATCTTCCTTTACTAACTCTCTGGTAATATAATTTTCTTCTTGCCCTGTATTTATTAGTATTAAATATTTTCTTTGCTCCATTATTCCTGTTATATAATAATGATGTGGTTTTATTTCTTCTTCTATTGATTTTTGTGAAATTATATTTATTCTTTTAGAACTATTTGAAGTACTCATCTTTAATGATGTTTGTGGTATATCATAATTTTTATTTATTCTCTTTGATGTATTTAATCTTTCTTGTACTATTTCTAAGTCCTCTTCTATATCAATTCAATTATAGCTATATTCATTATTATCTATAACCGTAACTATCTTTTCAAAGGGGTTTTCTATTTTTATTTTATTTATTTTATTTTTTGCTGTTATTTTATGTTTTGTTGTTAAAACATATAAATTCTTACATCTAGCTGTAAATATTTTACTTCCAGGTGCTAGTTCTATTCCTGACATTTTCCAATATAATACTAATGATTTATCTATATTTCTATCATTAATTGCTACTGAGTAATTAGCACTTATTATAAATTTAAATTTTTGGTATATTAAATTACCTTTTACTGCACTTATTATACTTTTTTCTATGTGTTGTATAATTCTATCATCTGCTAAATATATTTCTATTTGTGTATCTATTCCTTCTCTAAAACATGCTTTTATTAGTATTTCAGTTCCTCCTAAATGTACATATTTAATTGGGTTTTTTGCATTTATTTCTTGTATTTCTTTATTAATTATTCTCTTATTTATTATTGGTATTTTAGCTTTTTCTTTAGTGTACTTACAATCTATGATATGTTCTCTTTGACTTACTACATAATATTCTTCTTTTTGTCTTTTAAACCAATTTTTTATTTTTGGTACTTCTAATATTTTTTCTACACTTAGATCTAATTCTTTTCCTTTTATTTGTTCAAATATACTATTATCAAATATTTGTTTTTGTTCTAAAGATTCTTCATCTTGATGTTCTTCTTTATTTATTATTTGTATATCTGCTTCAGTCATTTTTCATATTGTAGAATTCATTATCTGATTCTAATTCTATATCATTATCTATTTCATTTTCTGATATTTCTGTCACGACCCAAAATCGAGCCGCGAGTGGCACCCACACTTATCCTACTATGTGAGCGAACCAACCAATCTAAAACCCCAACATATTGAACAAAATACAAAGCGGAAGACTTAAAACTCATTATCCCCAAAATCTGGAAGTCATCATCACAAGAACATCTATCCTCAAGTTACTAATCTAAAAGTATCTAAGAAGCTAAAATAAATAAAAGGCTAGTCCATGCCGGAAGTTCAAGGCATCAAGACATTGAAGAGAAGATCCAGTCCAAGCTAGAAGCATTAGCTCACCCTGAAATCCGGTGTAGTGAAGACTGGCTAGAAGTGCTGCTGAGTTGAAGACGACGGTACGTTTGCTGCATTCCCCAAATAACAAGAAAGAAACAACAAGTAGGGGGTCAGTACAAACACAAGTACTGAGTAGGTATCATCGGCCAACTCAAAATAGAAAACAGTATATATCAGTTCATATCATAAATCAACTACAATACTCAACATGTAGTAACAAGTACTATAATCATCAATAAGTACTACCAAGTTCATCCATGAGGACTCAAGCCTCAATTACCACATCATTGGAATTAGGTTCATTTACATTGANTAGAAACTTGTAAGTGGGCTAAACTACCCATGCTACCTGCTTTTCTACTTAAAGCGTCAGCCACCACATTTGCCTTTCCTGGGTGATACAGAATGGTAATATCATAGTCCTTCAACAGTTCCATCCACCTCCTCTGCCTCAAATTCAAGTCTTTCTGGGTAAAAACATACTGTAGACTACGATGATCTGTGTAGACCTCACACTTGACCCCATATAGATAGTGTCTCCATTGCTTTAATGCAAACACTACCGCAGCCAACTCCAAATCATGGGTCGGATAGTTACGTTCATGCACCTTTAATTGCCTCGAAGCATAAGCAATTACATTCTTCTCTTGCATTAGCACTGCACCCAAACCAGAATAGGATGCATCACAATAAACAATGAAGTTCTTACCCTCTACTGGCAAGGTAAGGATAGGTGCAGTAGTCAGCAAGGTCTTGAGTTTCTGAAAGCTTTCATCACATTCATCCGACCATACAAATGGAACATTCTGCTTAGTCAAGTTCGTCAATTGGGAAGCAATAGAAGAGAATCCCTTGACAAATCGACGGTAGTAGCTGGCTAAACCAACAAAGCTCCTTACTTCTGACACATTAGTAGGTCTTACCCCATTCTTCACTGTTTCAATCTTAGCAGGATCCACCATCACCCCATCCTTAGAAACCACGTGCCCCAAGAAGGACACTGAATCCAGCCAAAACTCACACTTGGAGAATTTGGCATAAAGCTTTTTCTCCCTCCATACTTCCAACACAATTCTCAAGTGCTCCTCATGTTCCTTCTTGCTCTTTGAGTATATCAGTATATCATCAATAAATACAATAACAAAAAGATCCAGATATGGCTTAAAAATCCCGTTCATTAGGCTCATGAAAGAAGCAGGGGCATTCGTAAGCCCAAAAGACATTACTAAGAATTCATAATGCCCATACCTGGTTCGAAAAGCATTCCTTGGCACATCTGCTGTCCGTATTTTCAATTGATGATAACCGGACCTCAAATCAATTTTAGAGAAGACACATCACCTTGAACTGATCAAACAAATACCCATGCGAGGAAAGGATACTTGTTCTTAATAGTTTACCTATTCACTCCTAGTAGTCCTATGCCATCCGAAGACTTCCATCTTTTCTTCTTCCAAAAAAACATGACAACCCAGGGGGATGCACTTGGGCCTAATAAAACCTTTAACCGAACAGCCTCCTGATTTGGCCTTTAACTCCCTTAACTCAAGCTGGAGCCATTCTATAAGGGGGTATGGAAAATGGGGTAGGTACCCGGTTCCAGATCAATGCAAAAGTCGATATCTCTATCCGGTGGCATACCAGGAAGGTCTGCAGGAAACACATCCAGAAACTCACGGACTACCGAAACCGACTCAATTGAAGGTACTTGGGTAGTGTCATCCTTGAGATGTGCCAATAAAGCTAAGCACCCCTTACTAATCATTCTTTTAGCACGAAGAAAGGAGATGATACGAACCGGAGTGGAAGTGTAGTCCCCCTCCCACACTAACGGATCTGTCCCAGGCTTGGCTAACGTCACAGTTTTAGCATTATAATCCAAGATCGCAAAATTCGGAGAAAGCCAAGTCATACCAAGAATTACATCAAAGCAAAACCATTTTCTAATAGACAAGGTCTAACATAAGTGGTTGCCCCCACAAAGTCACCACAGGACCTATATACCTTTTCACTATCACACGCGACTCACACCCACCGAGTAGAACAAACACGATAGGCAGTCAACGATCACAATGGACATCTTAGACCAGTAGCAAATGAGGAAGATACAATGAAACGTGACCAGGATCAAATAATACAGAAGCCATGTTGATCACAACCAGAATTAACCTGGATAACAGCCTTCAGATGCCTCTGCGGGTACGACCTCCAGGCAAAAGCGTAACAAGGACCCTATCTCAGTCTAGCCCGGTGCCCCCTACCAGATGTGGCAATTGTAGTAGCGCTCAGTTTTGGTCCATCACCTCGGCCCTTGGGGTTGGTGACCACCACTAAACTACGCGCCACCCGGCCCCAGATAACGCCCTCGCCTCTCCATGACCACGCATCTACGCGACGTTGAGGGTTCTATAACGCTGTATTTGGACATTGCTCACTAATATGTCCAGTCTCCCCACGATCAACACTCTCTGGATCAAGCATGGGTCCGCTCAGAGAAGTGTTGACCGGTCTGAGGTGGACCCTAATACACCCGTCCTAACTGACAGTCGTAGTGATGAGACTGAAAGTGGTCGACGGTAGAGAGTAACGAAATCTCCTAACCTGTCCTCTCTATAGTAAGAACCATTAAACTACCTCGCCTTTCGAGAACCGTTTTTAGATGTCAAGGCCATGTGAAGGTAGCTGCTTCACCGCTTCAACCTCTATCACGAAGTCTAAAACCACTTATGAAAGGATTTGCCGTAATGGCCGTCACTACTGTAAAAGGCGAAAAGCCCGCAAACGCTGACCTCAACGCCATAGGTCACAAAAACCGAAAATACGTTCTTGTGTCCTCGGTATCTGTGTTTAACAAAGTTGGGTGGCATACCTGGATAATGCACGGAACTTAGCCTCATATGCAGTAACCGACATCCTACCTTGCTCTAGGCTCAAGAACTCATCCCTTTTCCTATCCCTCAAAGTCCGGGGAATATACTTCTCCATAAAAAAACTAGAGAATGATGCCCAAGTCATAGGTGGTGCCTCTGTTGGTTGACACTCAACATGTGACCGCCACCACATTTTGGCGTTCCCTTGAAACTGATAACTCACGAACTCAACACCAAACCGTTCTACTATACCCATCCTGTGTAGTATCTCATGACAGTCAACCAGAAAATCGTAAACATCCTCAGATTCAGCACCCTTGAAGACTGGAGGTTTCAATTTCAAGAACTTACTGAAAAGTTCATGCTGATCATTTGTCATTATAGGCCCTGTAGTCAGACGAGGAAACGTGCCTATTTCCAATGAAGTATCCATGCGAGGAGCCATAGTGGCCGCATGTTGTACCTCCGGAACCTGGGGTGCTGGTGCAGAAAACACTGGAGGTGTCTGACCCTGATCAGATAACCCGCTAAGATAAGCAAGAACCTGATTGATCATCTCTGGGGTAGGTTGGGGTGGCAATTCCTCATTCTGTGCTTGTTCATTCTCCCCTTCCTCACCCTCTCTTACCATTTCCTCCGTCGGTGGAGGAGTCACCGCCCTAGTACCAGGTGGGCTAGGTGCTTGTCCTCTTCCTCTAGAGGACGTCCTCCCACGACCTCTTCCACGGCCTCTCGCGACTGTTCCTCTCCGAGCTACAGCCCCAGTGGCTGGCTCAGACGTTTCTTGTCTTGCCGGTGTTGGTGCAGTCGTTGCTCTAGTTATAACCATCTGTGAAATAGAGTGAAGATGGTCAGATACCAATTTGTATCACCTAGATACCAATTGAATCCAAGTAATAGCACGAAAGAAAGAAAGAAAGAGTGGAATTTTCCTAAAGTCTTATAGCCTCTCAAAGAAAAGTAAAGGCGTCCCCCTACCGTTCTTTAAGACTCTACTAGACTCGTTCTTGTGTGATGAGACCAACGAACCTAATGCTCTGATACCAAGTTTGTCACGACCCAAAATCTAGCCGCGAGTGGCACCCACACTTATCCTACTATGTGAGCGAACCAACCAATCTAAAACTCCAACATATTGAACAAAAATACAAAGCGGAAGACTTAAAACTCATTATCCCCAAATCTGGAAGTCATCATCACAAGAACATCTATCCTCAAGTTACAAATCTAGAAGTATCTAAGAAGCTAAAATAAATAAAAGGCTAGTCCATGCCGGAAGTTCAAGGCATCAAGACATTGAAGAGAAGATCCAGTCCAAGCTAGAAGCATTAGCTCACCCTGAAATCCGGTGTAGTGA
>JABWTJ010000789.1:123803-277587 GCA_016801875.1 Solanum sitiens
CATGGACCCACGTTAAACAATTTATAATTTTAGCAAGAATAGTCCAAAACTCCCCTTTAAAACTTACCCAGAAATTTGACCCAGACTGGGATTACGCAACCTGTGATGGTCCGTCGTGCCTACGACGGTCCGTCCTGCACTTCCGTCACGACGGACAGAGAATTGCTCTCAGTACCCAATTCTCAAGAGTTGAAGTGTTTTGAAACGAAACCTCACAACGGTCCGTCATGTCTGTGACGGTCCGTCCTGCAGGTCCGTCACAGACTTCAGAGAATTGCTCTCAGTACCCAATTCTCAAGAGTTGAAGTGTTTTGAAACGGAACCTCACAACGGTCCGTCATGTCTGTGACGGTCCGTCCTGCAGGTCCGTCACAGACTTCAGAGAGTCGATTTCAGCACTCAAATATAAGAATTCCAAGTGTTTGGAACGAGACACCCTCGACGGTCCGTCGTGCCCATGACGGTCCGTCGTTGGATACGTCGTCTCAGACAGTTTTCCAGAAATAAAATCTGCTGCTCCAAACGACTAAGCAGGTCGTTACATCTACAAGCTGACCTTGAACTTCACCTTCAATGGAGGTTCTTCGAGAGGATATTTTGGGAGAGGGAGATTTGATTTTGGATAGAGGATTTAGTATGGGATATTCAAGTTTTTAATCAAACTATATACCCAAAAATAGTTAAATAAACCTCCTAGGGTCAATTTATAACTTGGGGTGAATTTCCCATTCACACCAATAATAGGCAGTCTGCGTGGCAGTGGAAGCAGGCCTGCATCGACGGACCCAACGACGGGGCGTTAGTCCATCGACAGGCCGTTCTGTGCCCTCCGTCGATTGGGTATAAGGCTGTCATGTGGCCAAGCATTTCCCAGTATAAGTTCCCATCGATACCTCCCCATCGACGGAGCGTCATTCTACCAACGGGGCGTCTATTTGGCTCGTCGATTGACACTGCCAAGGCAGTGTCTCGACAGCCCTTGGGTCCTTCTTGTGGGCCCTTTTGTGAGGCCCTTGGGCAGTCATACCCGGGCGTTTCCAACGTGAATATGCAAATTTATAATTTAAGGACCTTCCATGAAATTTTAACCCAAATGCACACGTAAAACACCTCCAAACATGCAAAGCCCCATCAAGACACACATGAGCATCTCAAGGGCTAACTTTCGAACGTCTTGGACGTTCTTGGACGTTTGACCTCCAAACTTCACAAAACTCCATATACTTCCTATAAACATAATTATACCTCATTTCAAGATTTCATAAACTCATGACATACAAATATAAGCACGTATAGACACAAGAGGCACATAGGTGACTAGTTGTCGAACGTCTTGGTCATCCCTTGACGTTTGACTTCCAAATCACCTCAAACTTTACACACTGCCTCAATATCATATTATAAGCCATTTTAGGACCTTATAACCTTAAGACAAGCATGTTATTCTCTAGACACCCTATCTAATTTTGGGGGTCTTACAATATCCCCCACTTGGGAACATTCATCCTCGACTGACACTTAGAACAGTTTGATCACAACTACGACTTTAATGAAGCTTATAGAAGCTTACCATATTCATAACATCTTCACAAGTAAGTCAATGCACCAAACTTAAAAGGAACAAAACTTCAAATCATTTTAGCGGTCAATAGACATAAGCAAGCAAAACTTTTATTCACTCACTCTTTAATGCATCAAACACAAAGGATCTTATCATGTTTATAGGAGAAACAATATTCTCCTAGTTATAAAATGGTCATTACACTTCAATTCATTAAGATCTCATCTTGCAACCGTCTTTAAGTATCACTTAGGCAAATTCCAACAACACTGAAGAAACAATTAGGCACTCATACTTCAATGCACATAGACTTGAGTGAATTGAATCAACAAAGATCCTTATTGTTAGACATAGTGACATGAAGGTGATACTCAACCATACCATTCTTAGTTGTGTACATCGAGGAATGTCCTCCTCCTCAACACACTTACACGCATCATGAGTTCACACTTAAGCAAAGTACAAGGTCAATTTCTAACATAGTGATAGCCTTCACAGAAAGCATCATTTGGGAAAAATATCACAAAACATAGGCACACACAAGGTCACTATCTAATCATGACTTCACATTTTCAAAAGTGAGCCTACAATCATGTTTTCCAAACCATACAAGTCACATAGTTGTTAAGAGACTCAATAGCCCATAGAAAACTACACTAGAATTCATAAGCATTAAGTCAATATCAAGTCAACCATAAAGTAGTCAAAATCTAAGGTTCATGAATTACATGGGTTCATAGTTCAATTGTGTTAAAATCATCTAATTAACATCAATATAATCAATATATAATGATTCAAAACCTTTAATGCAAGAACCCATGGATAGATCATAAAATTGGACAAGTTCATCTTTAGAAAACTTTAGAAATCTCTTTGCATTTTGGGCTCCTTGATGAATAGAGTTTCAAGGATCAAAAACCATAAATCAATTATGTTAATCCACGAAACTGATGAAGAATCACCACTCATATATCCAATCCAAGCTCTTCCTTGAGTTTTCGCTTCAATGGAGTTCTACATAATTTCTTAGGGAATTTGGGTTTTTATTTTGAAGAATAAATTCATCTAGGTATTTAGGACTTATATAGGTGTTTAAAATACCCAAAATACCATTAAGTAACAGCTCAAACAATTATTTTGACGAGGGGTGAATTTTTCAATTCACCCCGCCACTTTACAGTGAAGCAGGCGAACTGCAGGCACAACCCATGATTGGCCATCGACGAGGCGTCAAACCTTTGACAGGCCGTCCTGTCCTCCTTTGATTGGATCAGAGCCTGGAAAATGGGAGATTAGATCCCTAGGCTAAGTGTACATCGACCCCATCCACCTAAGGGGCATCGACAAGGCCACTGTCCGTCGTTTGCCATCCGTAGGTGGGACTGCCTTGGGTAGTTTTGGCCACTAACATGGATCCTTCTTCAAGAACCCCTGGATGGTCCTTGGGGATCTTTTCCCGGACGTTTCAAACCCAACTTTTTTGTAAATGAGTTTACGACCTCCCACATCAATTTCATCCAAAAAGAACACGTAAAAACCAACGAAACATGCTACGACACACAAGGTCGTTTCAAGGCAAACCTTTCAAACATCATGGACGTTGTTGGAATTTTGACCTCCAAACTTCTTGAAACTTGACACACTGCCTATAAACATTATAAAAACTCATATAAGGACCTCATAAGCCGATGAAACACACATATATGTACATAACCAAACATGAGGCACATAGGTGACTAGTCGTCGAACGTCTTAGTCGTCCCTTGACGTTTGACTTCAAATGCATGTAAACTCTTAGAAACTGCCTCAATACCACATTATAGAACATTTTAGGACCTTAGACCCACATGACAACCATGTTAGGCTTTATATTCACCTAAGTCATTTTCGAGGTATTGCAATCTCCCCCCCTTGGACAACATTCGTCCTCGAATAACACTTGCCACTCTCCGAACACTTCCAAGAATAGAGATTCAACTAGAATATCAAAACCATACCATATAACACCTCATATAGTACAAACATCTTGAAGAAACATCAATTTCACATAATCAAGTGATTCAAAACACAACAAGAAACTAGAATCAATTTACAACTCATCATGCTATAAAACTCACATCCTTCATTTCAAATAGCAAAAACTCATTTTATATTCATTATCATGCTTATATAACTCAGTTATATTCACATTACAACAATTTTCAAGCAAAGAATGAATTAGTCAATTTTGCAAAATCTTCACAGTGAACTTGCAGCTTTACAGTGAACTATGCCATAATTTTAAAAAATGCATCTTTTAGGGAATTGATGATAGAAACATGCTAATATGCAAGGTAAAACCATGTAAACACATCTTTCAACATAACCATAACTTCATGAAATACCCAATGCAAGAAATCAATGAAATTCAATTTCAACAAGACTTCTAAATACCATGCGCATGCAACATACTTCTATGACCATCTAGCCCATCTATTACCCATACTCCCCCACATAGAAGGAACTCATAAATGAAAAGGAAAACAAGAACTTACCATTATCATCATCATCATCCGGCTTTGCTCCTCTAGTCTGGTACCCAATAGGCATTCCCATAGTGCCTCTTTCCACAAGTAGCACATGTAGGCTTTCCATTTTGAGAACCACTACCCCTCTCAAGTTTCACCTTTGCACTCCTAGGTTCATCTTGAATTGAAAACTTCTTCTTGGGCCTAGGTTGACTTTGATCACTAGAACCACTCCTCTTCAAGTGTCTATCAATCCTATAAAGTTTAGATTCCTCAATGGATTGACCATAAACCATGATTCTAGACAAAGCCATATCATCATGTATCATGGTCGTACGACATTTTTCCCTTACTAGGTGGGCGACCCCGGTCACAAACCTACTCATCTCATCCCTTGGGTTACACACCAAGGATGGAGCAAACCTATACAACCTAGAACATCAAAGATTACTCCTCAACATTCATATTGCCTTGATTGAGATTGATAAAATCCTCTACCTTTACCTCCCTCCTCTCACGGGGAAAGTACTTTCCTAGAAAAGCTTCCTTAAATTCTTCCCACTCAATAGGACCCGAATCAACCAGCCTATTATCCTTTTATTGACTGTACCACACTTGAGCAACCTCCCTCAGTTGATACGAATCTAACTCCGCCTTCTCCATAGAAGTCATCCCCATGACACTCAACACCTTGTACACACCATCTAGGAACTCTTGGGGATCTTCTCCCACCATAGATCCATGAAAGATAAGAGATTTATCCTTAAAAAATTTCTAAATCTATATGTCACAGTTCTCTCCACAACATTCATTGCAGGTGCAATACCCATATTCACATGGGTAGTCAAAGCTCGGGCTAAAGTAATTATAACCTCTCTAATCTCCCCATTAGTCATTTCCAGGGGAACCACCGGAACATCATTACCTCGTTCCACAATAGGGACTTGAGCATCAATATCACCTTGAGCACCTTGAGGAACTTGCTCAACTTGAGAAGGAATCTTCTCATTCACATCATTCTCCTCAACCCTCCTAGCCGGTGTCCTCCTCGTATTCATCTTCCTAAAAACACAAGGAAAACAATAAGAAAAGAGAACTCATAACTTTTTACTCTATGGCACCACATAGGAGTAGAAAAGAAATGAAATTCTATCATCCTATAGCCTCTCGCCCATAAATGTGTCGCGACTCACACCGATGGTCGATACTCTACTAGACGTGGCTTGATGAGACTTTTTGATTCCTAAGACTACTTTCATAACCTATGCTCTGATACCAAGTTTGTCATATCCCAAGACCATACCTTAGAAGATATGGCACTCTCGGAGTGCAACTGGCTTACTTGACCTCTCAGAGGTCTCATACAAGCCCTTTCGCATCATTCATAACATATACATATATGAAAAGTAGTGCGGAATTAAAACTTTTCACAAAACATTCTAATAGTCTTTCAAAATAACTTTCATAAAAATAAAAGAACTAAGTCTCATATCATCAAATAGTAGACTCACGAATACTTGGGACACGGCCCATACAATCGAAATATAATATATATGTTTATTACAATACTTCAATAAAAGAAACTCTAAAGACATATATGCCATCGAGTCAAGTGTGGACATATTTCAACTTGCTTGAACAATCTTCTAATCCAAACATAGCTCCCAAATTCACCGTCACCTCTTAATCACTTTAGAGATAGATAAAATATGGAATTAGTACAAACATATGTACTAAGTATGACATAACGTATAAAAATCATGAAAACAAACATTTATTGTAAATATGCTCTTTTTATATAAAATATCATAATATAAGAATAAGAATAACATTTAACACCTTACAAACACATAAGAAATTACTTAAGTAATTATTCACATTTTTAGAAAACTTTACAGTAAACACATGTCACTTTACAGTGACTAAATTCACTCATACACTGAAGTTTCTCAACTTCACAGAGAACACTTTCTAGCATGCAATCTTCTCACTAAAAGATATCCTAAGACTCACTTAAGTATGAAAAAGAGAGACCGCCTATACACCCTCTCTAGGCACACCTAAATGATCCTTAGGATCACCTATAATGAGACACACACGCTTACAATACACCCAACACAATGTAACATATATGATATGACATTCACCTCACTAAGGTTATCAAAAGACATAGTTAAGTACTTCTAGAAGAGAACTCCCATACACCCTCTTCAAGATTACCTAAATAATCCTTAAGACTACCAAGATTAGATCATGTCCACTTTATTAACCAACCTTCCTAACTGGAGACATTCTCAAAACTTCCCTAGGTAAGGCATGAAGAGATGATCCTTTTATGCCCCCTTCACACTTTAACTAGGAAATCCTTAGACTTACTCTAGATTAGGTATTCCTTCATTTACATGCTTTCTTAACTTAACTCATTACTTTCCTTAGTTCATTTAAGAGACATTCATCACATAAAGTACATTCAAGTAATGGTCTTGGAGAAGGACTAGGGACTCTCACTAACATCTTCAAAGCCTATTCTGCAATGTCTAGATAACGTCCCATACCACCACCTAAACTTCATCGAACTTCTCAAATACTAGTAGGCATCCCATATGATGAGAATAGGCAATAACTGACATAAACCATGGTAGCAAAGCATGGAATCCGGAGTTGTAACCTACTCCAATGAAGGGTATTCTACTGGCCAATGGTAGAACTTGGACACATCTCATATAGGCACATGGTTAAGGAATATGAATGGCTTGCTTTCTACTCTAGTATCGTTCATCACTAGAGATACTTCCCAAACCATACTCACTCGGTGCTAGCCTTTGTTTCATAGAGTAATGTACATTAAGGATCACATGAAGAGGTTCCATATATAGTTCATAATCTAATCACATTCACCCAACCAAAGAGGTCCCCTAAGGCTGCCTTACAATGGCGACGAATATAGCTTAATGAATTTCCTAAGTATGATATGATGTCGTTCCATCCAACCAACCCTAAGTCCATCATTCATTACACGAAGGATACCATTAAGACTTTTAACTTCCAGGTTCATAGGTTCCACATAAAGGACGTTCTTAGAATCATTCGAGGTCTCATATCATTCATTCATACAAGACTAAGAGGCTTTATCATCCTAAGTCAATACATCTCATATTCACATTCATACATGTATCAAGTAAGGAACACAAGTCTACCACACAAGACACACCAAGACTTCCATTTACCACATATAGCATATCATACTAGAAGCACATAAGAATAATCATTATCATATTTAAGTCATCCTATAAACTACTATAACATTATCAATATAACAGTCATAAACTCATATTGCCAAGTAGGAATAATCATACATCAACTCTAAGACTACACACATAATGACATAGTCACAGTCTAATATCATTACCTAATATCAATTGAAGAACACATACTTTCACATTACTTAGCATATAGGTAGATATGATCTTACTAACATAATCAAATACATAAATCATCATAAAACTTCAAGTAGTTTCCGACAAGGCCATGATCATCATAATACATAAAGTAACGCCGACAAGGCCACATCATTCACATAGCACCACCACCTTAAGTGTACCATTCCAATCACAACATAATTGAAGAGATAAATTAAATAAAATAAAGATAATTAGGGAATATTACCACCAATCAATTCTCTCCACTTCAATCCACGTCAAAATCATCCAATTCAATACCATAAGGCCCGTACTCATGGCCATGAACATTAATTCAATACAAAAATAATAATACTCAATTAATCTAGGTCAATTCAAAAGAGATTTACCAATATAATACAACCTATACATAAATTGAATACAATTATTATATCATTCAATATCCCATTGAAAACTACACTAGAATTCATAAGCATTAAGTCAATATCAAGTCAACTATAAAGTAGTTAAAAACTAGGGTTCATGAATTACATGGTTTCATAGGTCAATTGTGTTAAAATAATCTAATTAATATCTATATAATCAATATATAATTATTCAAAACCTTTAATGCAAGAACCCATGGGTAGATCATAAAGTTGGAAAAGTTCATCTTTAGAAAACTTTAGAAATCTCTTTAAATTAATGGCTTCTTGATCAACAGAGATTAAATGAGCAAAAACCATAACTCAATGATGTTAATCCACTAAATTAATTAAGAATCACAACTCAAATCTCCAATCGAAGATCTTCCTTGAGTTTTTGCTTAAATGGAGTTCTACAGAATTTCTGATGGAATTTAGGTTTTGATTTTGAAGAATGAATTCATCTAGGTATTTAGGACTTATATAGGTGTTTAAAATACCCAAAATACCATTAAGTAACATCCCAAACAATTATTTTGACGAGGGGTGAATTTTCCAATTCACCCCTCCACTTTACAGTGAAGCAGGCGAACTGCAGGCACAACGCACGATTGGCCATAAACGGGGCTTCAGTCCTTTGACGGGCCATAATTTCCTCCATAGATTGGATACGATCCTGGAAAATGGGGTCTTAGATACCTAGTAGAAGTACCCATAAACGCCCTCCACCTACAAGGCATCAACGAGGCTACTACTCATCGTTTGACATCCGAAGGTGGGACTGCCTTCGGCAGTTTTGGCCAACAACATGGGTCCTTCCTCAAGGACCCTTGGATGGTCCTTGGAGATGTTTGCCCGGACATTTACAACCCAAATATGTTTGTATAGGATTTTAGGACCTCTCACATCAATTTTATCAAAAACAAACACGTAAAACTCGACAAAACATGCTAAGACACAGAACGTCGTTTCAAGGAAAACCTTTCGAACGTCATAGACGTTCTTGGATGTTTGACCTCCAAACATCATAAAACCTGTGACACTGCCTTTAAACACTATAGAAAATCATATAGACCTCATAAGTTCACGAAACACACATATAAGCACATAACCACACATGAGGCACATAGGTGACTAGTCGTCGAACGTCTTAGTCGTCCCTTGACGTTTGACTTCCAATGCACCTAAACTCTTAGAAACTGCCTCAACACCACATTATAGACCATTTTAAGACTTACACCCTCATGAAAACCATGTTAGGCTCTACATTCACCTAAGTCATTTCCGAGGCATTATAGTATTATGATACTTAATATATAAAATGGAAGGGATGTCCTAGCATATGATGTGCTATCAAAGTTTTAAATTTTTCGCTAAATTTACCTATGTCAATGCGATGAATGATAACTATGGGACTGTATAGGACCTTCGAGAGGTCAAGTACGCCATGTTACTTCTAGGGGTGCTCCCCGGTCGTGACAAACGTGGTGTTAGAGCATGAGGTTTATAAAAGTGGTTTTAGGATTCATAGTCTCATATTGCCACGTCTAGTAGAGTCATGTTCATCGGTGGTGAGTCGTGACACGTCTATGACGAGTGGCTATAGGGATGATAGAGTTTCCCTTCTTTTAGATGTGATTTCTTGGGTGAGATGGTATCTTGATGCTTGAGGGAGAAAAGGTGAGTTTTGATGCTTATCTTGGTATTATGGTTCCATGAATATATGTGAAGGTGCATTTTAACATTTGTTGATGTGATGCCTTTTGTGGCTATATATGAGATCTATGTGGAATGACTAGTTATGTGAAGATTTATGTTATGATATGGTTATAGATTGTTAAAGAAGTTATTATAGTTGAATTGAGATTCCTTTGGGAATAATGACTTGCTTTATAAGTATGCATGATGGTAGAATAATGTTATGGTTTGAGTTTGAAATGCTTTGGAAGGAATGTGTTGAATGGTCATGATGTATGTTGCCTTTGTATATGTTTAATGGTTCAATGCTGCCCTTTGAACATGTGTGATTCCTCATAGTTTCCTAGTATGGATTGGAGTCCTTTGTATAATCTTGGTCCTAGACGTGAAGGTAGTGTGCTTACCTTGTATGGTGATGATGTGGGTTGGAATGACCTAGAATTTACCATACACTAGAGTTTAAAGAAAAAGAAAGAGGACTTATGTCTAAGTCTCCTCTATTGTTTTTACCCTAATGTCTTATGACCCTTGGTATTTATGGTATAGTTCATACCTTATGTTGTTGACTAGTATGAGCTAACTTGATTGTTATGGATTTTGTTTGGGAGTTAGGCCTAGGGGTAATGATGAACGTTGAGTTAAGTTGTTGTTCAATGTGTTTACCTTAAGTGGGGGATGATGATGTGAGTATTGAGGTTTTCGATACTTCTATATTTTCCTTCTATTCTTTCCAGAGCTTTAAACTAAAGAGTTCCTAGAAGCTTGTTCAATATAGTAGTCTTCCATAAAGTATGAGTTGCATGTTCTTTGTATGTTATATATGATTTAAAAGAAACTATGTTATGCATGTTTTGAAGGTTCTAAATTGCATGAAAAGGATTTTTGATCAAATTCATGTTTTCTCATGTTGATTGTGCATCTTGATGTGTAAATTATGCATTAGACTTCATGATATAAGGTGAGGAGCATGTTTGATGTCACTTTAATGTGTGGTGTTTTAAGCCATCAATGAGAAACTAAGTCTCCTTAAAATTAAAAATGATGAGTCTCTTGAATATTTGGGACTTTTAGGACTTGGAAAGTATGAATGTAGGCTCATTATTGAAGAGTGAAAGTATGTTTAGCCAATGTCATTGTGTGTGGCTATAAGTTGTATGAATTTCCCTAAAATGATTCATGTTTATGAAAGATAGTGTTATGCTAGAAATTGAAATCTAAGTGAGATGGCTTCCTATTGTTGTAATGTGTGCGGTGTGATTTACCATTTTGACTTCACTAGCAAGGAAGTATAAGCATGCTTCTGTTAAAAGTTGAGAAATTGACGTTTTGTGCATTGCTTGTGTGTGAACTGATGAGATATGTAAGTGTGTGGAGGATAAGGAAATTACTCCTTAAACATAACTAAGCATGGTATGGTTGAGTATGACCTTCATGGCATTATTTCTAAGTTATAAGGATCCTAGTTGATCTACTTAACTCAAGTCTATGTGCATTGAAGTATGAGTGCTTATTTCCTTCTTGAGTTATGTTGAATTTGCCTATGTGTGACTAAAATGATGTTTCATATTGAGCTCTTAATGAATAAAAATTTAAAGACCATGTTATGATTAGGAGAAGGATGTTGCTCCTATGAACATGATAAGAGCCTATGTGTTTGATGCATGTCGAAAGTGAGTGAATAAAGTATTTTGCTTGCTTGTGTTGCATTGAATACTTAATTGTATGAAGTATGTGTTCCTTGTAAGTTTGGTGAATTGACTTATACGTGATGATGTTATGAATGTTGTGAGCTTCTTTATAGGTCATTGATGTCCTTGTTGTGTTTAAAGTGTCCCTAGTGTCATTCGAGGACGAATGCTCCCAAGTAGGGAATATTGTAAAGATCCTCAAAATGAATTAAGGTGCTCAGAGCTTCACATGTGTCTAAAAAGTTTTTAAATGTGTTAAATAAGTGTTTTACAGTATGCATTTTTAATTTGAAGTCATTTGGAGGTCAAACGCCCAAGAACGACGCCTAGTAGGTGTGGTGACGCCCCGTCGATGGGGAGGAGTCGTTCAACACTTAGCCTGAGAAAGGCACAAGCCAAATTATAACCCTCAAATCCAAAATACAGTTGCCAGTACGGCCTGTCAATGGGTCTACGGGGCGTCATTTGGTGGTGACGATGTAGCCTGCAACATGCTGCCATGTGCACTGTTTCATTCACCCAACGTCCTAACCTCACCATAGGTGGTTATTTTATGTATTTTTAGGTATATTAAGTTATTTAAAAAGATCAAAACCCCATGACCAATTCATTTTTCAAAAATTAGACTTCCCTCTTCAAAAGAATTCTCTTTATAAACCTCCATTGGAGATGAAGCTCAAGAACAGCTTGGAGCTTGGATTCCCATGAGTTCTTCATGAAGATTTCATGGTTTTATCCTAAAATGAGATATGGTGATCCTTCATCTTTATATAAACTTCCATCTATAGAGCTCTTTCCAATATTTTCAATGAAAATTCGATGATCAAACCTTCTATCTTTCAATCTAGCCATGGGTTCTTACTCAAAACGATCTCAATATCATGATTATATAAAAATGATGATTAGCTATTGTTTTTCATGTTGAATTCAATACAATATCATGATAAACCCATGATCCCTCCCAAATCTCGATTTAGCCTATGTTATGGTTAATGTGATCTTGAGGCTAGAATAAGTGTAATGAGATTCAATTATGAAAAATTGATTGTTAGCTAATGCCTGTTGTGTATATTGATAGTGAATTGTACATAATTGATTAATGAGGATTAAGGTTTGATGATTTAGTAAGGTTGACCTATACTTCTATATCATCTATAGATTGATGAAGTAGTGTATATGATTTGGTCTTGATTCTATGATGATTGAGTCATGATTTCGTATACGATTATTGTACTTTTAGCTACTGACTATACTTGAATTATTGATGAATAATGAGGATTGATCAATGGTTATCAAAGCTTTGAAAATTTGTGAGTTTGTCCTACTTCTTCGACTTCTCTATTGAATTGGCCTTGTATGACATTGTGTGGTATGGTCAACTTATGGTGGCGGTGTTTACTTTCTTGTCAATCTTTATATGTGTTTAGCATGTCCTTTGAGGGCAAGTTTGTGAACTATGAGTGTGGTTATGATGATTATAATGTGAAGTAGCTTGCCTAGTCTTCTATTCTAGTATCATGATCTAGGTATTCATGATGTCTACCCCAATTGAATGATGTTGTTAGGGTTAGGTATAGGTGCTGCCCTTGATGAAGTAATATTGGTAAATGATCCCTACCTATGTAACCACTATGAATGAGTGATATTAGCCAATGTTAGGAGTCTTGAATATAATGTGAAAGTCTCTTGCCTCCTATGCTATTATGTATTGTGTGGTCTATGCTTGAATGTGCGTTGTGGTCTTAAGAGTTTGGCTGCTTCAATGTGATGTTGGTAGTCATTATGTGATTATGCTGACCAATGTACACACACTGACACCTCATGCATGCTTACAAGTAGTATAGGTTCATGTTGTCTAATGAAAATACCTTATCATATCCACTTGTGTCTACTACTATGCATCTAAAGTATATGTCTATGAGGTATGATATATGTCTCTAAACTAGGATGACTTGATAGATGTACTAATATGGACAAGTGTATGAGACCTTGTCTATGTATAGCACATGTGTTCCTTGATTGTATAGTTCCTAGGTTTGTGATCTATGTACACGAATATGAATGCATAAGAATGTTATGAATATGACTTATATGCTATGATGTCAAATATGTGGTATGATGAAGTATGAACTTCTATAGTGTCTAAATGTGTTTATACGAAAGCATTTCTCACATAGTTACACCTATACACTTAAGCATGAATGAAATAAAGTATGAACATGTGTGGTCTAGGGGTGTTTATGTGAAATGTTTGCTCACATATATGTATACACACACATGAAAAGATGTCCATTATGCATGTATGATGATCTAGTACATAGAGGGGCTCTTGAAAGGTGTTCTCAAGGGTATCGTAAACTAGATGGTGCTTAAATATGCTATATCCATGTGAAAGGTTTTCTCACATGATATAGGTTGATGAAAGTACTTTCTCATCTATAACCTATCATTTAAGCATATGAGGGGTTAACTCTCCTAAAGCCTATGTTTTTAAATTCATTATAATAAAGAATTTTCAATAAAAGGGAATTTTACTTAGCACCGAGTGAACTAGAAGTTGAGGGGTGTCCCTTCCCTATGTGGGAAGGTTGGTTCACTATAATTCTCACGAGGTGGATAACTACAATTCCTCATTTGGCATATCCTTTTTCAATATATGCCTCTATGTTCCAAAAAACTATGCTTGACCTATAGGATCTAGCAAGTGATATCACCTAAGATGCTAGAATGATGTTAATGTTCTACTTTGGCAAGGTAGAGAACCTTCCCTTTGTGTAAGATTCTACAACACCAAATTTCATTTTTAGAATCAATGGTCTTAGTGTCGGTTAAAGCTATAGTTTCACTAAGGTAAAATGGTAAATGGAAGTAAAGTAAGGGCCCTAACTAGGATAACCTACGGGAAGTTGCTTAATGTAGATGAGGATATGAGACTTTGCCTATTCATTGCACAAGTAGCTCTTAAAGGGAGTTCTAAGAAGGTGTTCTAATGTATATGACTATGTTTATGTTCCTTATGTATGATATTGTAGTGTTGTCTACCTGTTGTGATGATATGCATGGTATGAGTCCTACTGATCTATATGATAAAAGTCCTACTTTGTATGCATGTAGTTGACTATAGTATCATGGTTGATGTATGATGTACATGTTAAGGTTTTAGTCTCTTTATAGGTTTACTTAGTATATGTGAGATTATGGGACTTCACATGTACATTGCACTAGTAACTTTAGATTGAGATTATGAGTAAGGTCTTATAATGTCTAAGTGAAGTGAAGTCTAAATATGCTATTGATTGACTAATGACTCCTTTGAGAATATTGTTAAGTCTTGACTTATATGTGTTCTTGTAATGAGTTCATCTATGTGGTCAATAAAAGTATGTTGGGGTCAAATGTGAAGTATATGTCTTTTTATGTGAAATGGTTTGATGAATGTATGTATTGATTAATGAGGGTTTTATATATGACTACCATGTGCCCTCAATGTGATGATTGAGAGTGGATAGTGTAATGGGACATTATCTACACATTGCACAAAGAATCACTAGAGGGTTACTTTGGAAATCAAGGAGTTAAAGTAAAACGAGCTTACAGTAAAGATAGAAAGAGCTTACTAATAAAGTGAAGTTACTTGTAAAGTGAGGTTACTTTGAAGTGGTTCCAAATTTGTCTTAACTGCAATGTATGGCTTTATGTGATATTATGACTTTTGTATATGCCTATATGAAGTATGTGAATTGTATGATGCTTATGTTGTGAATGTTTTATGAAGTTTACACAAAAAGGCTTGATGCATGGCTTCAAATTAAAATGTCCCCTTTTAAATGCATTTTTTTGCATGGTTGGCATACTTAGTGCATTCTTGTACTAACACCATTCTTTTTTACCTTTTTACACAAAGTGTAGGTTATGGATGCTTAAAGGATGTCGCTAAGGAGAAGGGCTTGATATGTGATTCGCAAGCTGAATGAAAGGGATCCTTAAGTTCAAGGATTTCCTATGTCAAGTTTCTATAAAGTCTTATAATACTTTAGTTTATGAATTATGTTATAAGGGTCGTATCCCTAATGTACTCTAATGATGTTGAGTCTAAGATGGCAAATATACTTAGAGTCATTAACTATGTATTATGATATTTTATATATATAATGAAACTGATGTTCTAGCATATGGTATGCTATGAGAGTTTTAAATTTTCCGCAAAATTTGCCTTTGAAAATGCGATGAATGATAACTATGGTCTTGTACAAGACCTCCGAGAGGTCAAGTATGCCATGTTACTTCTAGGGGGTTCTCCCAGGTCGTGATATACAATGATCCTACCTTAGCCAAGTAGGGATCCCTCATCCGGCAGGGGTAATACCGGGATTCCATGTCTAACTCTCATGGTCTATGTCGGTAAAATCTAGCCCCCACACATGAATGTAAACGAACTAAGTCTTCTTTAGGGTGCACTACTTAGCTAGGTGGTGGTATGGGACACTATTTATCCATTGCACAAGTAGGCATTGGAGGGAGTCTTGGTGTGTCCTTTTATGAAATGTGTGAATGGGTCATTATATGATGAAATTAAGTAACTTGACTTTATGTCTAACGTTTTATGAAGCATGTTGGTTATATGCCTAATGTTCATGAAATATGAATGTCTTATGTCTAATGTTAAAGAAGCATGTTGATATTATGTCTTGTATGATGAAATCTATGTAGATAAAGTTATGAATGTGATGTGCCTAATCCAGGATGATTCCTTAGGAGCACTAAGTTGAAGTAGTAGTATGGGATGCTACTTTCACACTGCATTAAGTGTACCTTGGGGGTTGTCTTGGAGGATATTTTTATGTGAAGTCTTAAATTTATGTATGTTCTTCTAGTATCACAATAATGATGTTGACTTATTAAATGAAATGAAGTATTCTTATCGTTAGTAATCTGAAGGATCACTTAGGTATGTATTGGAGAGGTTGTATGAGCGATTTCTTCATGTCTTAGTTAGGTGAACCTTAGTATGACTTTTGATAGGAGTAGTTCATGTGATATTTGTGTTTACTGTTAGTATGGTCTTATGTTGAATAATATGGAAGTTTCACCTTATGTGATAAATTATGATTATATGATGTTTTGTAACTTTTTGCATGAAGGTTTTTATCAAAATATCATTACTTGTATATTTCAACTAAATTGTCCCTTTTGCATGATTTTACATAATGTCATACTTAGTACAATGTTTGTGGTAACCCCATACAATTCTATATTTTTATAAGTATAGGTGGAGAAAGGGGATGTGTTAGGAGGCAAAGCTTGCGAAGTCGACTCTCTCAAGATTTGGTATGTCCTCATATATTCGAGGACTTAGTCTTTGTTTCTTTAGTTTCTTCTTTAAGACTTGTATAAGACTATTTATGTATTTCTTTCAATGTAGAAGGGATGTTACCCTAGGATATTTAAGATGTTTCTTGAAGTTGTCTTGTGATGATGAAACTCGTTTCTTAGTCTTTTGTAAAAGAGTTAGTTATTTAATTCTACACTACTTTTCATACTTTACGTAATGAATGATAGTTAAGAGGCTTGTGCAAGACCTTCGTAAGGTCAAGCACGTCATGACTCAAGAAAACTTTAACTTCTAGGATATACTTTATGGTTCTTACAAACATGGTATTAGAGCATAAGGTTTTAAATAATAGTTTAGGGTCCAAAGTCTTGCAAGCCTCGTCTAGTAGAGTCTTGTTCATCGGTGTGATTCACGGCACATCCATGAGAGAGAGGATATAGGACGCTAGTGTTCCCTTCTCCATTACTGTTGTATCGTGCCATATATATTAACTCCATATGATCTCTCTCTTATTTTCCCTTGTTCGGTGGTCTTCTAACTGTGATTGTTTGAATGTGGTGATGTGTCAAAGTTTGAGGGAGAGAAAGTGAATTTTGATGCTTATGATGGTTTTGTGACTAGATGAGAAGATCTAAAGGTGTGTTTTGAAGATTGTGATGTGATGCCATATATTCCTATGTGTGATCTATGAGATTGGAGGTATTATTATGGGAAATTGTATTGTGGTATAGTTCTAGCGGGATGAGAGTAATATTGGTCGAACAAACTCCTTTTTGCGGACAATGAGTTATATTGTAAGTTATGTGCAAAGATAGTAGAAAGTTACTGTGTAGATGTGATGAGTGTTGGAGGAATGTGGAAAATAGTATGAGTGGGAAGTTTCCCTTTTGGATGAGTAATGTTTTATAGTTTTCCTTATGTTGGATTGAAGTTCTTGTGTATGCTTATTACTAATTAGGAGGGGAAGATAGTTTGTTTGCGTAGAAAGGTAGTTGGGAGGTTATACTAGCAAATGGTGGAATCATATTGCTAGAATGTTCGTTCCCAAATGAACATACCTTAGTGAGTGGAAAGAGAAAAAAGAAATTTGTATTCCCCCGTAAATTATAGTTCTTTATGGTTGTTTTGATTTGCTTTAGATGAGTTTATCCTAAGTGGGGGAGAATGAGTTGAGTAGAAAGGTGGTTGATATCCTTATCTTTCCTTCTAGTCACTAAAGCTTGAGACCAAATCCTTAGTAGTTTGGTTTGTTTTGGAGTCTTGCATTAATATGAGTTGCACGTCTTCTTATGTTATGAATTTCATTGATGATGTGATGTTTTTCATACTCTTGATGATATTTTAGTTACATGAGTAGATTTGTAGTTAATCTATATTTCTCATCTTAATGTGTAGCTAATTATATCGGCTTAATTGGTTTAAAGTTGTTATGTTTATGTGCCAATGTGTGATTGAAAGTTATTACATGTTGAGCCTTGAAATGATGTGATGAGTATGTCTAAAAATGTTGGAGAAGGTAGTTCCTCCATAAATGCAATGAAAATGGTGAAGTAAGTGTGTGCTTCGAATTGTGAAATTTGTTCCAAATTTTCTTATGTTGCTTAAAATGCTTAATGATATGAAGTTGATGTTCCTTGTAAACTTGGTTCATTTACTATGAATGTTATTACCTTGATGGTATTTGTGGTATGATTCTATTTGTGTCCTTATTGTCCTTGGAAGTGTTTAGTGTAATTCGAGGAAGAATATTGTTCTAAGTGAGGGAGATTGTAACGTCCCTGAAAATGAAATAGGTCAAACTAGAGCTTCACATGTGTTTAATGAGTTAATAAAGTGTTAAAGTAGTGAACTTTAGTATTTGAAGTCAGTTTGGTAAGTTTTGAAGTCAACGTCAAGGGACGGCCAAGACGTTCGGAAACTAACCTTGTGTATGCTAGTGTGTCCTTGTATGTGCTATGTGTTTTATGTGTTGTTTGGAGACTAAAAGAAGTGGGGATGACCCTAAAGTCTAGAGGGACATGTTTAGGGTCGAAACTTCCGGCCACGACTCCCCAAGGACAAACCTAAGGGTCCTTGAGGAGGACCCAATCATTAGCTAAATAAGCTGCCCAAGGCAGCAAGATTTCACTTACGAGAAACCAGTCCGCGTTGCGGACATTTAACACCAAGGGCCAATCTTTTTGTTCTGCGTCACGGACTCCACTCTCTCAAAATTTATTTTCAAAAGTCTTTCGGGAACATCTCCGCATCGCGGACTTGTTTTCCGCCGATAAGTTCAAAAATTTAAGTAAAGTTTGACTTGTCTAAAAAGGTCCAATTGATGTAGGGGTGTTTTGGTTATTTTGGGGGTGTATTATATGCTGATTTTATGTCATTATACACTCATTCCCCCATCAAAAAACCCAATACCTCATTTAGAAATCAAAAATATCCAAAACCCTCAAACATTCTTCTCTTTCAAAATTCTTTCAAGCCTCTATTGAAAGTCAAGGTCTTGGAGCTTGGGCCATGGATGCCAACACATTTCTTCTCCAATTATCGTGAATTTACTCATATTTACGTATGGTAGTTCATTCTTTAACCTTTTTTCACTCAAGGAGCGATTTTAAAGACTTTTCAAACAGGGTTTGAAACTCCAACTTCTTCCATTATTAATTTTAATCATTGGTCTTTGCATGAAAACGTTTTAATGGATGAAATATATTGTTTTCAATGGTAGTTTATTATTTTAATGTCAAAACCCCAATGAACCCATTCTTATACATATTATCAATTTGGATTATAAGTGGGTTTAATGTACATGTTTAGATAATGTTAGAGTTGTATTTCTTTATGTTGTATTATGATTAGTGACTGCCTTAATGTGATTTATTATAATTATTTCACGAAGTATTGAGAAAAGGTGGTAAAGGCTATGGATGAAGGGTAAATTGTTCTATCTTGCTTAGTACATATTGTGAAATGATCTTGAGTGGTATGGTCCATCTTTGGTGGCGGTGTTTATTTGAAGTATATGACTGTGTTTAAGTATGTGTATTGTGATTATGGCATTGAACCATAATATGTGAAGAAGGTGATGATTATCATGTATATGCATGATATGTATTAGGAAGTGGAGAATGTTTATCTTGAAGAGGTTATGTCTAAATGAAGTATATGTATATGTAAAGCATGATAGTATGTGTTTATGATGAATGCAAGGTGATCATGATTAGAATTAAATGCCATGCATGATAGGGGTTATGTGAAAGGTGTTCTCACATGTACTCACACACACCTAGAATGAATGAATGAATGAATTTGATGTATATGTATGAATCAGAGCTTATTGAATGGTTTTCTCAATAAGAGTCTAAAGAATGTAAATGGGGAATTGTAGGGTAGACACTCTTCGTGAGTAGAGATAACGTGTCTAGACTATCCTTACTATTCCTATAGTATGAAAAGGGGGATTTTTTGGTGAACACTCTTCGTGAGTTGAGATGAAGTGTTTAGTAGCAACCTCATTATTCCCAATGCGCTTTCCATGATAGGTTGGAGCTTGGATGCCCTTCGTGAGTTGATATGTGGTATTCAAAAGTAACCTCTAGAGATAAGTACTCTTCGTTAGTTGAGATGTGGTGCTAAATAGTTATCCTTTAACCTGTAATAAATGAATGTTTAAGACTCCGTGGTGGAGTTATGCTTAGAACCGAGAGGAATTGAAGAAGGGGTGTGTACACTTCGTGAGTATAGATGTTGTATCTAATATACCTCATGAGATGAGTGCTCCCCATTTGTAGAGAATGAGTTACTTAGTAGTGATCTCGTTATCCCTTAACTATGTGCCCGCGCAGCTATTGGAGATTCCATGTAAAGTCTAAAGACAATGACCCTACCTTAGGCAAGTAGGGATCCCTCATCCGGTAGGGGTTAATACCGGGATTCCATGTCTGGCTATCATTTTTTATGCCGGTTAAAGCTAGACGCTGCAAATGAATGTAAATGAACTAACTTTTCTTAAGGGTGTACTAGTAAGGGTACGTGGTGGTATGGGACACTATCTATCCATTTCACAAGTAGGCCCTTTGAGGGAGTCTTGGTTTCTCCTTTTATCAAATGTTTGAATGGGTCATTATATAATGAAATGAAGTATGTTGACTTTATGTCTAACGTTTATGAAGTATGTTGATTCTATACCTAATGTTCATGAAGGATGAAGGTCTTATGCAGAATGTTCAAGAAGCATGTTGATATTATGTATTGTATGATGAAAGATAAGTAGATTAAGTTATGAATGTGATGTGCCTAATATAGGATGATTCCTTAGGAGCACTAAGTGGAAGTAGTAGTATGGGATGCTACTTTCACATTGCACTAAGTGTAACTTGGTGGTTGTCTTGGAGGATGGTTTTATGTGAAGTCTTAAATATTTGTATGTTCTTCTAATATCTCAATAATGATGTTGACTTGTTAAATGAAATGAAGTATGCTTATCTTTAGTAGTCTTAAGGGTCACTTAGGTATGTGTTGGAGAGGTTGTATGGGCGATCTCATCATGTCTTACTTAGGTGAGCCTTAGGATAACTTTGGATATATGTGTTTACTGTATGTATGCTCTTATGTTGAAAAATATGGAAGTTCACCTTATGTTCTAAATGATGATTATATGATGTTTTGTAACTTGATTCATGAAGTTTTTTTAACAAACTAGCATAACTTGTATATTTCAACTAAATTGTCCCTTTTGCAAGATTTTGCATAATGCCATACCAAATACAATATTTGTACAAACCCCATACTATTCTATATTTCTATTAGTATAGGTGGAAGGCAAGTTGAAGTGTTAGGAGGCAAAGCTTGGAAGTCGACTCTCTCAAAATTTGGTACGTCCTCATATATTCGAGGACATAGTCTTTGTTTCTTTAGTTTCTTCTTTAAGACTTGTATAAAACTATTTATGTATTTTTTTCAATGTAAAAGGGTTGGGACCCTAAGATATTTAAGATGTGTCTTTAAGTGGTCTTGTGACGATGAAACTCGTTTCTTAGTCTTTTATAAAAGCGTTTGTTATTTATATTGTTGTGAAAAGTTTTAATTACGCACTACTTTTGATACTTTATGTAATGGATGATAGCTAATAGGCTTGTGCAAGACCTGCATGAGGTCAAGCACGCCGTGTGATGACTCAAGAGTTCTCTAACTTTTAAGGTGTACTTGTGGGTCGTTACACATAGCTTTAAGAATTTGTGAGTTCACCTAGATTCCTCCATCTTGTATAGAATTGCATTGAATTAAGTTGATTTTTGTAGTCCACTTATAGTGGTGGTGTTTACATTTTTTTATAGTGATATATGATGTGATCATGTCCTTGAAGGCAATTGATGTTTTGTGAAGTGTGGTTATGATGGTCACACCTATGAAATTACATGCCTAGTCTTCCATTCTAGTTTATGATCTAGGGTGTATTGATAGTGTTATGAACATGTGAATGATGATGTTAGGGATAGGTATGGTATAAAAATGCAAACACATATAGTACAGAAAATAATTAATTTAGATGAAGATATAGATACAAAAAAGAAATTACAATCCTTTTTAGGATTAGTAAACCAAGTACGAGAATACATACCAAGATTAGCAGAGTATTTAAAACCACTACATAGAAAACTTAAAAAAGATGTTGAATATCATTTTGATAAAAAAGATAAAGAACATATAAAAAATATTAAGAATTTATGTAAAAAACTACCAAAACTTTATTTTTCTGATGAAAATAAGATATTTACTTATATTGTGGAAACAGATTCAAGCAATCATAGCTATGGAGGAGTTTTAAAGTATAAATATGAAAATGAAAAAATAGAACATCATTGTAGATATTATTCAGGATCTTATACAGAAGCACAAATAAAATGGGAAATAAATAGAAAAGAATTATTAGCATTATATAAATGTTTATTAGCATTTGAACCATATATTGTTTATAATAAATTTATTGTAAGAACTGATAACACACAAGTAAAATGGTGGATAACTAGAAAGATAGAAGATACAATGAAGAAAATACTAGCTACGATGACAACACTTTGTAAAAAAATGGAAAAGATAGAAACTGAAGTACAAGTACTAAAAGAAACAGTTAATAGTCAGCAGCATGACTTGAAATATGCGGAGCTAAGTCAGCAGCATGACTTAAAACATGCGGAGCTAGAAGGTGACGTTGGGAAACACCTTAAAACCCATAACAAAACAATGTATACAGCTGCAGGCAGTACATCTATTGCAGGACCATCTACAAAAAAGGAGGAAGATAAGGTAAAGTATACAAATACAAATATGAACAAATTATTCTCTAAACCATATATTCCACAAAATACCCAAAAAGACATATTCTTACCCCCACAGATAAATACTTACAAAGCCAGCCTAGATTCACAAAAACAAATATATAACCATATTACCAGAATGTATATAGAAAATATATACAAAATACAAATCTTTTTAAACTCAAACCCCAGAGAAAAAGATACCAAAATCCCAAACGAAAACTATATAACCCAACACCTGCAAGGATATAACAAATTAATAGCACAACCAGGAACAAACCCAAATTTAGTAGCAACTTGCTACAATTACGGGTTAATCAGTACAGTATATACAATAAATGGAGAAGAAATAGCTAAAATACCGGAGCTATACAAAGCATTTTTACAATATAAGAGAATAACCAAAGGGACTTTATTTTACATAAAGTTCTATTCAGCAACAGCGGAGATATTATATGATGATATCAAACCAACTATACAAGTTATAAAGATAGGATTGACTAGGGAAATGATAATCCCAGAAAAAATAGATACACAAGAAGAGATACAGAAGGTAGATATTCCGGAGTTTTATGCTAACAAAAGAACTATTAGAATAGCCACTATATTAACCGAGCTATCAAACAATTATTTGAACGAGAATGCAATATGGAGTTATTATAATAGAGATCAAACAATGATATACTCCAACTGTAAAGAAATCAGAGTAGCAGATATGGAAGAGATAAGGCAATGGATATTAAGTCTGTTGAAACCAGAGCAAATACCTACTAAAAGATCAATTCGAAAAAATTTTATTTCTCCAAATCTAATGGTAAGATATTGCAAGTTAATAGGACAAAAATATCCTGATCACTTATGTACAAAATGCAATGGAGAAGATAACTTCGTACCAAAAGTGGAACTAGAGTAAAGATACGTGTAAACTAATAAGTAATGTATTGTAAAGAGTGTCGGCCATAAATAAAGTAAAGGCCATTATTATAAAGTTTTTTGTTGTTTTGTAATAAAGTCAAAAGTGTGTTGGCCATATATAAAAAAGCAAAGGCCACTATGTAAAGTAGAAAAGTAGTAAATAATTATGTCTTCCATTATATGTAAGTTTTATGTCGTTTTGCGTCGGCCGAATATTATAAGGCCATATGTAAAAGTTATTGTCGGCCATTATTATAGGCCAACCTTGTAAAATTTTAGTATAAATAGAGTGCTTCTCCCTCAGTAATAAACAGGCTATTTTCCCAATAAACTCTCTCTTCACTTTATTTTCTCTTATTCCGCTTCCACCCCCAAATTGGTATCAGAGCTAAGTTAAGAAAAAACTATGGAAAATCTACAAGAACAGGTATACTCATTTTTATTCATGAGTAGCTAAACTGCTTTATTCCTGATAATCACTTTTTGATTATAAGTTTTTATTATGTTTTAATAATGTTCTAATAATCATCTTTAGAAGGTTTGCTATGGAAATATTCTGAGAGTAGGTAAGCCCAGACTATGCCATCCTAAAGTGGAAACCGGTAGGCAAAGAGAAGGCCGTTTAGGGGAGTACACATAGTTGAGGCGCTGTTAGGGTAACTGATTGAAGAAGAAAACCATAGTAGTGACTAGACGAGATGATTATTAAATTGTTATTATTGCATAATAAATAAGTATAATCTGTGAAGAGATTAGAAGGAATAAAATTTTAGCAAAAATATGATAAAAGAATACCTATTTATTAAATGATGATGTTAATTACATGATATTATTATTCTATATATTAAAAGATCTTGATGCTGATATAAGAAGAATAATCTATGATAAATTAGTAACATATGAAATAATTGAAGAAACAACTTATGGTTGGTCAGAATTAATTATCTCAGATGACTTTGATCTTGACTATTTATATGATGATCTAGAATTATACAGAGATCAATGATAGATTATAGATATTTACAACTTTGGAGAAAAACTAAAGAAGAAATAGATCTACTAGAAAAATTATTAATTGAAAATGTAAATAAATATTTCTATTTTAAAGAAGAAGAATATTTAGAATATATAGAAAACAACGCTAAGGAAATACAAAGATTAAATCTAATTAAAAAAGAATATTATGAAAAAATATTTTCTCAAAACATGAAGAATAATTCAAATAAGCAATTACTAAGATAAAAGGAAAAATACAAAAGACAAAGAAAAAGTTAAATAATTTATATATAAAATATGAATCATTAAAAATTACTAAAAAAGATACTACTAAAGAAATTTTGTTGATAGATCTAATTTCTAAAACAGAATATAAATATATTTGTTATTTGAAAAAACAATATGGACAGAGAAACATATAAACAACAACTGATAGATAAAATAAATGAAAAAAGATATGATTATGAATTTAAAAAAGAAAATATATTTGAAGTAATATCAATACAAAGAAAAGTTCTATTTAAGTTAGAAATACAAATAAATTGCCTAGAATATAAATTACAGTATGATATAAGTTATAATAATGGATATAATGAATAAAGAAGAACTTACAGTAGACGAAAAAACATATGAAAACCAAGAAGGACTAATAATAAAAATAATATTCTCGAATTTAGGAAGAAGATATAAAAGAATAGGAGATAAATTATATTTAATGTTAGAAAAAGAAACAGCAAAATTAGAAGACAGTTTAACAGCTATGATAAGAATAACAAAAGAAAATGAAGAAATAGATAAAGCTAAAGAAATTGAAATAATAAAAAAACAAGCAAAACAAGAAGTACAAAAGATAGAAGAAACAAAAAATACAAAAATAAGTGAATTAGAAAAAGAATTAGCTCAGTTAAAATTATTATATGAAACTAAACAAAAAGAAAAACAAATAGAAAAAGAAAAAGAAAAAGAAGTAGAATTGACTAGTGAAATAAATAAAATGAAACAAATATTAAATGAAAACCTTGAAATAAATGAAATTAATGATGAAATAAATGAATCAGATATAATGAATGATCAAAATTCAGAGATAAGTGATATAAGTGAAACATATACAGAAATTTTAGAACAAGTAGATAAAATGAAAAAATTAGAAATAAATAAAGGAGATATAAATAAACCAAGTACATCAAGAACTCCAGATAATAGTCCTAGGAGTAGTCCTAGAAGAAATAATCCTAGAAGATCAACACCAACTTATTATACAGAAAGTTATGAAAGATCAGACAGAGCAAATACAATATGGAATAGTAGATTAAATAAAAAATGGATACCTAGACCAATAATGGAACAAAATAACTTTTTAGACTTAGACTGTGTTATAGATATAAACAAGGTAATCTTATTATGGGTAGGAAATTTATCTAAACAATTAGTTGATAATAAAATAGCAGTAAAAGATACACCAGCATATATCGAAAGGACATTTGTAGGAACAACAAAATTATGGATAGAAAATTTACCATCAGAAAGTATAGCAACACTTAGGAGTGATAAAAAAAACAGATGGATCAACATCAACAACAAATATAGATATATTAGATAAATATGAATTAGCTATAAGAAATGAATTTGGAAGTATGACTACAGAAATAAAAGAACAAAATAAATAAAAAATAATAAATAGACAACTAATGTCAAAATTAACAATATGTAATATGTGTTACATAGAAGAATATACATGTGCATTTAAAGAATATTATTACAAAGCAAAATATAATATAGATGAAGCAAAAGAAAAAAGACAACAATATTTTATAAAATTACAAGAACCATTTAGTACAAATATAATTAAAGATTGGAATAATGAAGGAATAACAGATACTTTAGGAGCTAGAATAAAATTTTTACAACAATGGTTTATCCAATTATGTGAAAATCAGAAAGAAAAATTAAAAATGGAAAAAGTATTAATAAAAAATCTAGCATGTTGTAAAAACAAGATAGCACCACAATTTGGTTGTAAAGATAAATATTATAAAAAACCTAGAAAATATAAAAATTATAGAAAAACTAAAACCAGTTATAAATATAAAAATCCAAGAATAAGATATTATGTAAAAAATTATAAAATAAAAAGACCATACAGACAAAAAAGAAAATTATCAGATTGTACTTGTTACAATTGTGGAAAGTTAGGACATTTAGCTAGAGACTGTAAATTACCTAAAAATCTAAAAGGTAAACAAATAGCAGAAATAATTATGGATGATGAAAAATATATGCAGATAGATTACATAGATTATGAATTAAGTGAAAATGATAGTATATATGAATTATCTAACATTGAATCCGAAGATATAGAAATAAATATGGAATTAAATAATGAAATGATAAATGAAGAAATATAATGACTGAAAATGATATAAAAATAATATCTAAAGAAGAATATCAGAATGAAGAATCAGTAGAACAAAAAATTATATTTGATAATACAATTTTCCAACAAATAAAAAATAAAGAATTAGATTTAAGCGTAGATAAAGTACTTGAAATACCTACTTTAAAAAATTGGTTTAAAAGACAAAAAGAAGAATACTATGTAGTTAGTCAAAAAGAACATATTGTAGATTGTAAATATACAAAAGGAAAAGCACAAATACCAATATTAAAAAAAGGATGATAAATCAAGAAATACAAGATATAAAAGCTAAAACACCTATAAAATATGTACATTTAGGAGGAACAGAAATACTAATAAAAGCATGTTTTAGAGAAGGAATAGATACACCTATTGAAATATATTTAGCAGATGATAGAATAATACACCCTATAGAAAAAAGCATAATTAGTGCAGTAAAAGGAAATTTAATATACCAAAAATTTAAATTTATAATAAGTGCAAATTACTCAATAGCATTAACAGATAGAAACATAGATAAATCATTAGTATTATATTGGAAATTATCAGGAATAGAATTAGCACCAGGAAGTAAAATATTTACAGCAAGATGTAAAAACCTATATATATTAACAACAAAACATAAAGTAATGGCAAAAAATAAAATTGATAGAATAAAAATAGAAAACCCTTTTGACCAAGTAATTACAATAATAGACAATAATGATTATAGTTATAAAGAAATTGACATGGAAGAAGATTTAGAAATAGTAAAAGAAAGAATAAGCACTTCAAGTATACCAAATATATTAAATAGAACTACTTCATCAAGAGCTAGTACATCCAAAAGAAAATATGAAATTACTAAAATATTAAATACAGAAGAAGAAACACCAAATCATTATTTTATAACTGGAATAATTAATGAAAAAAGATACAGGATATTAATAAATACAGGACAAGAAGATAATTACATAATTAGAGAATTAGTTTTAGATACAGAAATTATAAAAACAGGACATGTATGCCCTGGATTACCTAGTGAAATTGTAACTATAAATGAAGAAATAGTAGAAAAAGAAATAATTATAGGAGGAATATTATTATTAATACCATTTAAAATTTACCAAGGAAATCAAAATATTACTTTAGGAATAAAATGGTTAGATCAATTTAAACCATATAAAATAGAAGATGAACAATTAATTATAACCTGTCAAAATAAGAAAATAATTATAAAAAGAACAAAATGAGTAATGAAGATATATATACTTGCAAAAATTATTGTAGAAGGATATCACAACAGATATTATACACCTATGATAGATACAGGAGCAGAGACAAATATATGTAAATATAATTGTTTACCAGAAGATAAATGGGAAAAATTAAAAACACCTATGGTAGTAACAAGATTTAATACTGAAAGCAGTATGATTACATATAAGCAAAAAATATAAAAATACAAATATGGGATAAAATCTTAATAATAGAAGAAATGTGTAATTTTGAATTTACAACAAAAGATATGTTATTAGGAATGCCATTTTTAGATAGACTATACCCTCATATTATAACTAAAACTCATTGGTGGTTTACTACACCATGTGGATATAAAATAGGAGCAAAGAGAGTAAATAATAAGCAAAGAAAATCAAAAGAATGGATAAAAGGAAGTGAAAAAATAAATCAAGAAATGGAAAACATAAATAGAAAACAAATAAACCAACTAGAAATTATCATATTTACAATAGATAAGGTTAAAATCATAAATGAACAATTAGAACTCTTATATAGCGAAAATCCATTAGAAGGATGGGAAAAACATAAGACAAAAGTAAAAATTGAATTAATAGATAAAAATAGTATAATAATGCAAAAATCATTAAAATATAATTTTGATGATTTAAATGAATTTAAAATGCATATAGATGAACTATTAAAAAATAATTACATACAAAAGAGTAATAGTAAACATACAAGTCCAGCATTTATAGTAAATAAACATAGTGAACAAAAAAGAGGTAAAAGTAGAATGGTTATAGATTATCGTAATCTAAATGCCAAAACTAAAACTTATAATTATCCTATACCAAATAAGATACTGAAAATAAGACAGATACAAGGATATAACTATTTTAGTAAATTTGATTGTAAATCAGGATTTTATCATTTAAAACTAGAAGAAGAATCTAAACAATTAACAACATTCACAGTACCACAAGGTTTCTATGAATGGAATGTTTTACCATTTGGATATAAAAATGCACCAGGTAGATATCAACATTTTATGGATAACTATTTTAATCAATTAGAAAATTGCATAGTTTATATAGATGATATATTATTATTCTCTAAAACACAAGATGAACATATTAGGTTATTAGAAAATTTATACATATAATTAAACAATCAGGTATAAGTTTAAGTAAAAAGAAAGCAGAAATTATGAAATCACAGATAGAATTTCTAGGAATACAAATAGATAAAAATGGTATAAAAATGCAAACACATATAGTACAGAAAATAATTAATTTAGATGAAGATATAGATACAAAAAAGAAATTACAATCCTTTTTAGGATTAGTAAACCAAGTACGAGAATACATACCAAGATTAGCAGAGTATTTAAAACCACTACATAGAAAACTTAAAAAAGATGTTGAATATCATTTTGATAAAAAAGATAAAGAACATATAAAAAATATTAAGAATTTATGTAAAAAACTACCAAAACTTTATTTTTCTGATGAAAATAAGATATTTACTTATATTGTGGAAACAGATTCAAGCAATCATAGCTATGGAGGAGTTTTAAAGTATAAATATGAAAATGAAAAAATAGAACATCATTGTAGATATTATTAAGGATCTTATACAGAAGCACAAATAAAATGGGAAATAAATAGAAAAGAATTATTAGCATTATATAAATGTTTATTAGCATTTGAACCATATATTGTTTATAATAAATTTATTGTAAGAACTGATAACACACAAGTAAAATGGTGGATAACTAGAAAGATAGAAGATACAATGAAGAAAATACTAGCTACAATGACAACACTTTGTAAAAAAATGGAAAAGATAGAAACTGAAGTACAAGTACTAAAAGAAACAGTTAATAGTCAGCAGCATGACTTGAAATATGCGGAGCTAAGTCAGCAGCATGACTTAAAACATGCGGAGCTAGAAGGTGACGTTGGGAAACACCTTAAAACCCATAACAAAGCAATGTATACAGCTGCAGGCAGTACATCTATTGCAGGACCATCTACAAAAAAGGAGGAAGATAAGGTAAAGTATACAAATACAAATATGAACAAATTATTCTCTAAACCATATATTCCACAAAATACCCAAAAAGACATATTCTTACTCCCACAGATAAATACTTACAAAGCCAGCCTAGATTCACAAAAACAAATATATAACCATATTACCAGAATGTATATAGAAAATATATACAAAATACAAACCTTTTTAAACTCAAACCCCATAGCAAAAGATACCAAAAACCCAAACGAAAACTATATAACCCAACACCTGCAAGGATATAACAAATTAATAGCACAACCAGGAACAAACCCAAATTTAGTAGAAACTTGCTACAATTACGGGTTAATCAGTACAGTATATACAATAAATGGAGAAGAAATAGCTAAAATACCGGAGCTATGCAAAGCATTTTTACAATATAAAAGAATAACCAAAGGGACTTTATTTTACATAAAGTTCTATTCAGCAACAGCGGAGAAATTATATGATGAGATCAAACCAACTATACAAGTTATAAAGATAGGATTGACTAGGGAAATGATAATCCCAGAAAAAATAGATACACAAGAAGAGATACAGAAGGTAGATATTCCGGAGTTGTATGCTAACAAAAGAACTATTGGAATAGCCACTATATTAACCGAGCTATCAAACAATTATTTGAACGAGAATGCAATATGGAGTTATTATAATAGAGATCAAACAATGATATACTCCAACTGTAAAGAAATCAGAGTAGCAGATATGGAAGAGATAAGGCAATGGATATTAAGTCTGTTGAAACCAGAGCAAATACCTACTAAAAGAGCAATTCGAAAAAATTTTATTTCTCCAAATCTAATGGTAAGATATTGCAAGTTAATAGGACAAAAATATCCTGATCACTTATGTACAAAATGCAATGGAGAAGATAACTTCGTACCAAAAGTGGAACTAGAGTAAAGATACGTGTAAACTAATAAGTAATGTATTGTAAAGAGTGTCGGCCATAAATAAAGTAAAGGCCATTATTATAAAGTTTTTTGTTGTTTTGTAATAAAGTCAAAAGTGTGTTGGCCATATATAAAAAAGCAAAGGCCACTATGTAAAGTAGAAAAGTAGTAAATAATTATGTCTTCCATTATATGTAAAGTTTTATGTCGTTTTGCGTCGGCCGAATATTATAAGGCCATATGTAAAAGTTATTGTCGGCCATTATTATAGGCCAACCTTGTAAAATTTTAGTATAAATAGAGGGCTTCTCCCTCAGTAATAAACAGGCTATTTTCCCAATAAACTCTCTCTTCACTTTATTTTCTCTTATTCCGTTTCCACCCCCAAATTGGTATCAGAGCTAAGTTAAGAAAAAACTATGGAAAATCTACATGAACAGGTATACTCATTTTTATTCATGAGTAGCTAAACTGCTTTATTCCTGATAATCTCTTTTTGATTATAAGTTTTTATTATGTTTTAATAATGTTCTAATAATCATCTTTAGAAGGTTTGCTATGGAAATATTCTGAGAGTAGGTAAGCCCAGACTATGCCATCCTAAAGTGGAAACCGGTAGGCAAAGAGAAGGCCGTTTAGGGGAGTACACATAGTTGAGGCGCTGTTAGGGTAACTGATTGAAGAAGAAAACCATAGTAGTGACTAGACGAGATGATTATTAAATTGTTATTATTGCATAATAAATAAGTATAATCTGTGAAGAGATTAGAAGGAATAAAATTTTAGCAAAAATATGATAAAATGAATACCTATTTATTAAATGATGATGTTAATTACATGATATTATTATTCTATATATTAAAAGATCTTGATGCTGATATAAGAAGAATAATCTATGATAAATTAGTAACATATGAAATAATTGAAGAAACAACTTATGGTTGGTCAGAATTAATTATCTCAGATGACTTTGATCTTGACTATTTATATGATGATCTAGAATTATACAGAGATCAATGATAGATTATAGATATTTACAACTTTGGAGAAAAACTAAAGAAGAAATAGATCTACTAGAAAAATTATTAATTGAAAATGTAAATAAATATTTCTATTTTAAAGAAGAAGAATATTTAGAATATATAGAAAACAACGCTAAGGAAATACAAAGATTAAATCTAATTAAAAAAGAATATTATGAAAAAATATTTTCTTAAAACATGAAGAATAATTCAAATAAAGCAATTACTAAGATAAAAGGAAAAATACAAAAGACAAAGAAAAAGTTAAATAATTTATATATAAAATATGAATCATTAAAAATTACTAAAAAAGATACTACTAAAGAAATTTTGTTGATAGATCTAATTTCTAAAACAGAATATAAATATATTTGTTATTTGAAAAAACAATATGGACAGAGAAACATATAAACAACAACTGATAGATAAAATAAAAGAAAAAAGATATGAATATGAATTTAAAAAAGAAAATATATTTGAAGTAATATCAATACAAAGAAAAGTTCTATTTAAGTTAGAAATACAAATAAATTGCCTAGAATATAAATTACAGCATGATATAAGTTATAATAATGGATATAATGAATAAAGAAGAATTTGCAGTAGACGAAAAAACATATGAAAACCAAGAAGGACTAATAATAAAAATAATATTCTCGAATTTAGGAAGAAGATATAAAAGAATAGGAGATAAATTATATTTAATGTTAGAAAAAGAAACAGCAAAATTAGAAGACAGTTTAACAGCTATGATAAGAATAACAAAAGAAAATGAAGAAATAGATAAAGCTAAAGAAATTGAAATAATAAAAAAACAAGCAAAACAAGAAGTACAAAAGATAGAAGAAACAAAAAATACAAAAATAAGTGAATTAGAAAAAGAATTAGCTCGGTTAAAATTATTATATGAAACTAAACAAAAAGAAAAACAAATAGAAAAAGAAAAAGAAAAAGAAGTAGAATTGACTAGTGAAATAAATAAAATGAAACAAATATTAAATGAAAACCTTGAAATAAATGAAATTAATGATGAAATAAATGAATCAGATATAATGAATGATCAAAATTCAGAGATAAGTGATATAAGTGAAACATATACAGAAATTTTAGAACAAGTAGATAAAATGAAAAAATTAGAAATAAATAAAGGAGATATAAATAAACCAAGTACATCAAGAACTCCAGATAATAGTCCTAGGAGTAGTCCTAGAAGAAATAATCCTAGAAGATCAACACCAACTTATTATACAGAAAGTTATGAAAGATCAGACAGAGCAAATACAATATGGAATAGTAAATTAAATAAAAAATGGATACCTAGACCAATAATGGAACAAAATAACTTTTTAGACTTAGACTGTGTTATAGATATAAACAAGGTAATCTTATTATGGGTAGGAAATTTATCTAAACAATTAGTTGATAATAAAATAGCAGTAAAAGATACACCAGCATATATCGAAAGGACATTTGTAGGAACAACAAAATTATGGATAGAAAATTTACCATGAGAAAGTATAGCAACACTTAGGAGTGATAAAAAAATAGATGGATCAACATCAACAACAAATATAGATATATTAGATAAATATGAATTAGCTCTAAGAAATGAATTTGGAAGTATGACTACAGAAATAAAAGAACAAAATAAAGAAAAAATAATAAATAGACAACTAATGTCAAAATTAACAATATGTAATATGTGTTACATAGAAGAATATACAAGTGCATTTAAAGAATATTATTACAAAGCAAAATATAATATAGATGAAGCAAAAGAAATAAGACAACAATATTTTATAAAATTACCAGAACCATTTAGTACAAATATAATTAAAGATTGGAATAATGAAGGAATAACAGATACTTTAGGAGCTAGAATAAAATTTTTACAACAATGGTTTATCCAATTATGTGAAAATCAAAAAGAAAAATTAAAAATGGAAAAAGTATTAATAAAAAATCTAGCATGTTGTAAAAACAAGATAGCACCACAATTTGGTTGTAAAGATAAATATTATAAAAAACCTAGAAAATATAAAAATTATAGAAAAACTGAAACCAGTTATAAATATAAAAATCCAAGAAAAAGATATTATGTAAAAAATTATAAAATAAAAAGACCATACAGACAAAAAAGAAAATTATCAGATTGTACTTGTTACAATTGTGGAAAGTTAGGACATTTAGCTAGAGACTGTAAATTACCTAAAAATCTAAAAGGTAAACAAATAGCAGAAATAATTATGGATGATGAAAAATATATGCAGATAGATTACATAGATTATGAATTAAGTGAAAATGATAGTATATATGAATTATCTGACATTGAATCCGAAGATATAGAAATAAATATGGAATTAAATAATGAAATGATAAATGAAGAAATATAATGACTGAAAATGATATAAAAATAATATCTAAAGAAGAATATCAGAATGAAGAATCAGTAGAACAAAAAATTATATTTGATAATACAATTTTCCAACAAATAAAAAATAAAGAATTAGATTTAAGCGTAGATAAAGTACTTGAAATACCTACTTTAAAAAATTGGTTTAAAAGACAAAAAGAAGAATACTATGTAGTTAGTCAAAAAGAACATATTGTAGATTGTAAATATACAAAAGGAAAAGCACAAATACCAATATTAAAAAAAAGGATGATAAATCAAGAAATACAAGATATAAAAGCTAAAACACCTATAAAATATGTACATTTAGGAGGAACAGAAATACTAATAAAAGCATGTTTTAGAGAAGGAATAGATACACCTATTGAAATATATTTAGCAGATGATAGAATAATACACCCTATAGAAAAAAGCATAATTAGTGCAGTAAAAGGAAATTTAATATACCAAAAATTTAAATTTATAATAAGTGCAAATTACTCAATAGCATTAACAGATAGAAACATAGATAAATCATTAGTATTATATTGAAAATTATCAGGAATAGAATTAGCACAAGGAAGTAAAATATTTACAGCAAGATGTAAAAACCTATATATATTAACAACAAAACATAAAGTAATGGCAAAAAATAAAATTGATAGAATAAAAATAGAAAACCCTTTTGACCAAGTAATTACAATAATAGACAATAATGATTATAGTTATAAAGAAATTGACATGGAAGAAGATTTAGAAATAGTAAAAGAAAGAATAAGCACTTCAAGTATACCAAATATATTAAATAGAACTACTTCATCAAGAGCTAGTACATCCAAAAGAAAATATGAAATTACTAAAATATTAAATACAGAAGAAGAAACACCAAATCATTATTTTATAACTGGAATAATTAATGAAAAAAGATACAGGATATTAATAAATACAGGACAAGAAGATAATTACATAATTAGAGAATTAGTTTTAGATACAGAAATTATAAAAACAGGACATGTATGCCCTGGATTACCTAGTGAAATTGTAACTATAAATGAAGAAATAGTAGAAAAAGAAATAATTATAGGAGGAATATTATTATTAATACCATTTAAAATTTACCAAGGAAATCAAAATATTACTTTAGGAATAAAATGGTTAGATCAATTTAAACCATATAAAATAGAAGATGAACAATTAATTATAACCTGTCAAAATAAGAAAATAATTATAAAAAGAACAAAATGAGTAATGAAGATATATATACTTGCAAAAATTATTGTAGAAGGATATCACAACAGATATTATACACCTATGATAGATACAGGAGCAGAGACAAATATATGTAAATATAATTGTTTACCAGAAGATAAATGGGAAAAATTAAAAACACCTATGGTAGTAACAGGATTTAATAATGAAAGCAGTATGATTACATATAAAGCAAAAAATATAAAAATACAAATATGGGATAAAATCTTAATAATAGAAGAAATGTATAATTTTGAATTTACAACAAAAGATATGTTATTAGGAATGCCATTTTTAGATAGACTATACCCTCATATTATAACTAAAACTCATTGGTGGTTTACTACACCATGTGGATATAAAATAAGAGCAAAGAGAGTAAATAATAAGCAAAGAAAATCAAAAGAATGGATAAAAGGAAGTGAAAAAATAAATCAAGAAATGGAAAACATAAATAGAAAACAAATAAACCAACTAGAAATTATCATATTTACAATAGATAAGGTTAAAATCATAAATGAACAATTAGAACTTTTATATAGCGAAAATCCATTAGAAGGATGGGAAAAACATAAGACAAAAGTAAAAATTGAATTAATAGATGAAAATAGTATAATAATGCAAAAACCATTAAAATATAATTTTGATGATTTAAATGAATTTAAAATGCATATAGATGAACTATTAAAAAATAATTACATACAAGAGAGTAATAGTAAACATACAAGTCCAGCATTTATAGTAAATAAACATAGTGAACAAAAAAGAGGTAAAAGTAGAATGGTTATAGATTATCGTAATCTAAATGCCAAAACTAAAACTTATAATTATCCTATACCAAATAAGATACTGAAAATAAGACAGATACAAGGATATAACTATTTTAGTAAATTTGATTGTAAATCAGGATTTTATCATTTAAAACTAGAAGAAGAATCTAAACAATTAACAACATTCACAGTACCACAAGGTTTCTATGAATGGAATGTTTTACCATTTGGATATAAAAATGCACCAGGTAGATATCAACATTTTATGGATAACTATTTTAATCAATTAGAAAATTGCATAGTTTATATAGATGATATATTATTATTCTCTAGAACACAAGATGAACATATTAGGTTATTAGAAAAATTTATACATATAATTAAACAATCAGGTATAAGTTTAAGTAAAAAGAAAGCAGAAATTATGAAATCACAGATAGAATTTCTAGGAATACAAATAGATAAAAATGGTATAAAAATGCAAACACATATAGTACAGAAAATAATTAATTTAGATGAAGATATAGATACAAAAAAGAAATTACAATCCTTTTTAGGAATAGTAAACCAAGTACGAGAATACATACCAAGATTAGCAGAGTATTTAAAACCATTACATAGAAAACTTAAAAAAGATGTTGAATATCATTTTGATAAAAAAGATAAAGAACATATAAAAAATATTAAGAATTTATGTAAAAAACTACCAAAACTTTATTTTCCTGATGAAAATAAGATATTTACTTATATTGTGGAAACAGATTCAAGCAATCATAGCTATGGAGGAGTTTTAAAGTATAAATATGAAAACGAAAAAATAGAACATCATTGTAGATATTATTCAGGATCTTATAAAGAAGCACAAATAAAATGGGAAATAAATAGAAAAGAATTATTAGCATTATATAAATGTTTATTAGCATTTGAACCATATATTGTTTATAATAAATTTATTGTAAGAGCTGATAACACACAAGTAAAATGGTGGATAACTAGAAAGATAGATGATTCAGTTACGACAAAAGAAATAAGGAGATTAGTATTAAATATATTGAAGTTTACATTTACAATTGAATTAATCAAAACTGATAAAAATCTTATTGCAGACTACCTCTCCAGAGGAAGATACAATACTAGCTACAATGACAATACTTTGTCAAAAAATGGAAAAGATAGAAACTGAAGTACAAGTACTAAAAGAAACAGTTAATAGTCAGCAGCATGACTTGAAATATGCGGAGCTAAGTCAGCAGCATGACTTAAAACATGCGGAGCTAGAAGGTGACGTTGGGAAACACCTTAAAAACCCATAACAAAACAGTGTATACAGCTGCAGGCAGTACATCTATTGCAGGACCATCTACAAAAAAGGAGGAAGATAAGGTAAAGTATACAAATACAAATATGAACAAATTATTCTCTAAACCATATATTCCACAAAATACCCAAAAAGACATATTCTTACCCCCACAGATAAATACTTACAAAGCCAGCCTAGATTCACAAAAACAAATATATAACCATATTACCAGAATGTATATAGAAAATATATACAAAATACAAACCTTTTTAAACTCAAACCCCAGAGCAAAAGATACCAAAAACCCAAATGAAAACTATATAACCCAACACCTGCAAGGATATAACAAATTAATAGCACAACTAGGAACAAACCCAAATTTAGTAGCAACTTGCTACAATTACGGGTTAATCAGTACAGTATATACAATAAATGGAGAAGAAATAGCTAAAATACCGGAGCTATACAAAGCATTTTTACAATATAAAAGAATAACCAAAGGGACTTTATTTTATATAAAGTTCTATTCAGCAACAGCGGAGATATTATATGATGAGATCAAACCAACTATACAAGTTATAAAGATAGGATTGACAAGGGAAATGATAATCCCAGAAAAAATAGATACACAAGAAGAGATACAGAAGGTAGATATTCTGGAGTTCTATGCTAACAAAAGAACTATTGGAATAGCCACTATATTAACCGAGCTATCAAACAATTATTTGAACAAGAATGCAATATGGAGTTATTATAATAGAGATCAAACAATGATATACTCCAACTGTAAAGAAATCAGAGTAGCAGATATGGAAGAGATAAGGCAATGGATATTAAGTCTGTTGAAACCAGAGCAAATACCTACTACAATAGCAATTCGAAAAAATTTTATTTCTCCAAATCTAATGGTAAGATATTGCAAGTTAATAGGACAAAAATATCCTGATCACTTATGTACAAAATGCAATGGAGAAGATAACTTCGTACCAAAAGTGGAACTAGAGTAAAAATACGTGTAAACTAATAAGTAATGTATTGTAAAGAGTGTCGGCCATAAATAAAGTAAAGGCCATTATTATAAAGTTTTTTGTTGTTTTGTAATAAAGTCAAAAGTGTGTTGGCCATATATAAAAAAGCAAAGGCCACTATGTAAAGTAGAAAAGTAGTAAATAATTATGTCTTCTATTATATGTAAAGTTTTATGTCGTTTTGCGTTGGCCGAATATTATAAGGCCATATGTAAAAGTTATTGTCGGCCATTATTATAGGCCAACCTTGTAAAATTTTAGTATAAATAGAGGGCTTCTCCCTCAGTAATAAACAGGCTATTTTCCCAATAAACTCTCTCTTCACTTTATTTTCTCTTATTCCGCTTCCACCCCCAAATTGGTATCAGAGCTAAGTTAAGAAAAAAACTATGGAAAATCTACAAGAACAGGTATACTCATTTTTATTCATGAGTAGCTAAATTGCTTTATTCCTGATAATATCTTTTTGATTATAAGTGTTTATTATGCTTTAATAATGTTCTAATAATCATCTTTAGAAGGTTTGCTATGGAAATATTCTGAGAGTAGGTAAGCCCAGACTATGCCATCCTAAAGTGGAAACCGGTAGGCAAAGAGAAGGCCGTTTAGGGGAGTACACAGAGTTGAGGCGCTGTTAGGGTAACTGATTGAAGAAGAAAACCATAGTAGTGACTAGACGAGATGATTATTAAATTGTTATTATTGCATAATAAATAAGTATAATCTGTGAAGAGATTAGAAGGAATAAAATTTTAGCAAAAATATGATAAAATGAATACCTATTTATTAAATGATGATGTTAATTACATGATATTATTATTCTATATATTAAAAGATCTTGATGCTGATATAAGAAGAATAATCTATGATAAATTAGTAACATATGAAATAATTGAAGAAACAACTTATGGTTGGTCAGAATTAATTATCTCAGATGACTTTGATCTTGACTATTTATATGATGATCTAGAATTATACAGAGATCAATGATAGATTATAGATATTTACAACTTTGGAGAAAAACTAAAGAAGAAATAGATCTACTAGAAAAATTATTAATTGAAAATGTAAATAAATATTTCTATTTTAAAGAAGAAGAATATTTAGAATATATAGAAAACAACGCTAAGGAAATACAAAGATTAAATCTAATTAAAAAAGAATATTATGAAAAAATATTTTCTTAAAACATGAAGAATAATTCAAATAAAGCAATTACTAAGATAAAAGGAAAAATACAAAAGACAAAGAAAAAGTTAAATAATTTATATATAAAATATGAATCATTAAAAATTACTAAAAAAGATACTACTAAAGAAAATTTGTTGATAGATCTAATTTCTAAAACAGAATATAAATATATTTGTTATTTGAAAAAACAATATGGACAGAGAAACATATAAACAACAACTGATAGATAAAATAAAAGAAAAAAGATATGAATATGAATTTAAAAAAGAAAATATATTTGCAGGAGTGAGTAGTAAAGTAATATCAATACAAAGAAAAGTGGTCTTGTGACGATCAAACTCGTTTCTTAGTCTTTTATAAAAGCGTTTGTTATTTATATTGTTGTGAAAAGTTTTAATTACGCACTACTTTTGATACTTTATGTAATGGATGATAGCTAATAGGCTTGTGCAAGACCTGCGTGAGGTCAAGCACGCCGTGTGATGACTCAAGAGTTCTCTAACTTCTAAGGTGTACTTGTGGGTCGTTTACACATAGCTTTAAGAATTTGTGAGTTCACCTAGATTCCTCCATCTTGTATAGAATTGCATTGAATTAAGTTGATTTTTATAGTCCACTTATAGTGGTGGTGTTTACATTTTTTTATAGTGATATATGATGTGATCATGTCCTTGAAGGCAATTGATGTTTTGTGAAGTGTGGTTATGATGGTCACACCTATGAAATTACATGCCTAGTCTTCCATTCTAGTTTATGATCTAGGGTGTATTGATAGTGTTATGAACATGTGAATGATGATGTTAGGGATAGGTATGGTTTATATGTTGATGATTGGATACTCTTGTGTATAATTAACAAACCTATGTTCCCCTATATGATTGTATGGTCTTATATCCATGAGTAGGAGTCTTCTATGTAAAGATTGAATCTGTTCTTGTCTCCGATGATGTAATGTGAGTGTTTGTAGTCTATATTCCTTAATACTCTATATATGTGTGAATTAAGACTTGAGGGAAGTTATATATGTGTTGTTATATTTATATGGTTGCTTCCTCAATACCATGTTGTTTCCATAATGTGATCATGTTGACCGATGTACACACACATCTCATGCATGCCTATAAGTGTTGTATGATCATGAATTTATTAAAATGTAAATTAACTAGGATGAGTTGATAGGTGTACTAGTATAGGCAAGGTTATGCGACTTTACCTATACATTGCACTTGTGTACGCTAATAGGATACACTACACCATTTTAGCCCTAAGACAACACTATAAAATGTTGTCAAAAATATTTTTGGGCACACTTTTTAAGTGTAGCTTTAGTTTTTAACTTTTGGCAACACTTATAAAACATTGTCTTCAGTAATATAGGCTGCACTTTATAAACGTTGTCAAATTATGATATAATTGACAACACCTATTTACATATATGACTATCACTTTTTAAGTGTGCTATTTTTATTGTTCTAAAAAGAACACTTTAATAAGTGTGACCTTTACAAGTCCAAAAATATTTTCAATTTTTTCACTAAATTGTTATATTCCCTCCTAAATATTTTACCCTCCCTCCAATCTGATTGGCCGAAAAACATAACTCATTAAAGATGTTGTTTTCCCTAAATCAAAAAGCCATTACATCTCCTCCAGATTAGAGAACTCTCGTAAGAGCTCCTCTTTTCCAAAATCAATACACTGAGAAACTACTTAAATCACGTACATAACTTTACTGCCGAAATGGATAAGCTTTTGCCATTGAAACAACCCTTGGATAGAAATATGCACCCCAATCTTCAAGAACAAGATAAAAATCAGCAAAATGTGGCTTCCCTTTAATTGTTACACGTTTGAGATCTGGGATGTCTTTGATCAAGATTGAATGTCTAACAACATAAAAGTTTCTCATGAACACGCTTTTCTTACAACACCTTTAAGCTTCATACCAAGATTTACAAAACAAGGATATTGAGTTGATGTCCCGTATATTGGAGAAGATGTGTTAAAAAACTTCTAAGGGAAGTGAGTTCACCATTACTGTACGAAAATGGGGCTAAAGTTTACATTTTTTTCAAGAATTTCAAGAATCCTTAAATCTTTGAGTAATGAAAGTTCAGATCTGTGGAAACTAGAGAGGGAGTGTGTGGGAGCTGAAGAAGAGGAGAAAGGGTGGGTGGGTTGAAAGGGGGTAGGTGGGTTCATAAACTTTCTCGGCGGCTTCTCCAAACGATTTCTATATGCAGGTACTCATTGTTGCAAACCCTTTTCTTCAATTTTTTTCTTCATGGGTCTTTTGATTTTCATGTTATTTTTGCTTTTAGGATGGAATTTGAAGTTTGTTATGATGTTAATTTGTGATTTGAAGTGTGAACTGATAATACATATCTAATGTGCTTGGAAATTGTAGAATCTTAGTAAATTTGCCTTTATTTATGAGATGAGTTGGTTTTCCTTATGATGAAATTTTAAGTAAGTTAGGCTTTTATGAGCTATATCTTTGAGTAGGACAAGAAGTTGGTCACTTAACATTTCTCTCTTCTTTGATGAGGGATGGTACATTTCTCTCTTCTTTGATGACGGATGGTACATTTCTCTCTTCTTCTACACCTTCATTTGGGAAACTGGAGAAACAGTTCAAAGAATTCCTACATCGTTTGGAGGAGTTTGGGAGTCTAGTGAAGTGGATGTGGGTTTTGGTGATGCAGATAGATTCAGCCACTCGACTCATATTGCCTGCTTGATAGCTGTTTTTCAGGAGCTTATCTATCTGAGGCATTTGTGAATAACATATTATATTTGAGTTTGATTTTGGAATTAGCTTTCTAGTATGTAAAAAGGGACAACCCTTTCTTAATGGGATGTCATTCGTCTTGTCGGACTACTATTAGTTGTAAAGGCTGGGATGCTCTCCAAAAGCTCCCGTCTTGGATTCTTTCAAAGCTGGTGAGAGAATATGAGCTATTGCAACCTCAGGGTATCAGTTGTGGGTTTTCCTTGTCCTAAAAATACTATAAGGGACTACAATGATTGTGTAAGATGGTATTCAAAGAACACAAAATCCCGTAATTCAATTTTTTTTCTTGGTGAACTTAAGAGTTTACTAATTGGGAGTATGTTTAAATGTGTTGTTTTTTGTTTTATTGATCAATGATTATAGGTCGGCAAGTCTGGTTATAAGAAAAAAAAGACGGAACAATTGTAGAGTGAATATAAATTCGAAACCTCCATTTTGAACTTTGGAATGTTATGCTAACAGAAGATACATAGATAACCCCGCTTAAGTTAAGGATAGAGTTTTGGGAGAGGCAATTCAATTTTTTTATAGGCTAATGATTGTACACTTAAGACATGAGGATAATAACAAATACATGGTAATGGATTATTTCTACAAAGAAGATGGTGGGATCTTATGGATTTAAAGCTAGTGGACAACATAATTCAATTCATTCAGTTTATATGTTCTAATACTGGCTCCTACTATTATTTTTTTGCAGGAGTTTCAACATCCATTGCACAAACGCCCACTTTTCATAAACCAAGTCGGGACCAAAAAGTTAAAACTCACCAACTTTGAACCACCCTACCGGAGATCTACATCTCCTACCATACAAAGCTTCAAAAGGAGCCATGGATATGGATGAATGGTAACTATTGTTATAAGAAAACTCCACCAAATGCAAGTGCTCATCCCAACTTCCCTTGAAGTCAATGACTCGAGCTCTAAACATATCCTCAAGAGTTTGAATAGTACACTCTACTTGACCATCCGTTTGGGGATGAGAAGCGGTGCTCAACTTTACTCTTGTACCTAACCCTTTTTAAAATGATCTCCAAAACTTAGATGTGAATTATGTGCCCCTATCCGATATGATGGATAACGGAATACAATGAAGACTCACAATCTCATTTATGTAGATCTTTGCACAATCCTCCACCGAGTAACTAGACTTAACGGGACCAAAGTGAGGAGATTTGGTCAATCTATCCACTACAACCCATATTGAGTCATGTTGCCTTAATGTCTTAGGAAATCCCACTATAAAGTCCATGTTAATGTCTTCCCACTTTCAAGTAGGAAGTTGGATCATTTTAAAAAGGGTTAGGTACAAGAGTCCGGTTAATGTCCTCAAGAATCCGGTTTATCAAATCATCAATATTGGGTACACACAACCTATCTTGATACCTCAAAACACCATCCCCCCTAAGGAGAATGACTCATTAAGCTTACCAAAAACCGATTCTTTCAACTCCATCAATGCCAAGTCAAGGCGTTCCTTACACTTCACTTCAACCAGCAAACACAATTCGGATTTATGGTTGACCACAAAGCCATCATTGAGGGATTCTTCCAACCTTACACCCAAACGAGCCAACTTATGAACATGTTACACTAGGTCTTTCTTGGCTTTTTCTATATGGGACACACTACCCATAGTCATACTACTTAGAGCATCCGCCACCACATTGGTCTTGCCAGGGTGGTAGAGAACACTCATGTCATAGTCTTTCAACAACTCTAACAATCTCCGTTGCCGGAGATTCAACTCATTTTGAGTGAGTACCTATTGGAGACCATTATGGTCCGAATACACATCAACATGAACCCCATATAGAGAATGCCTCCATATTCTAAAGGGAAATACCACGGCCGCTAATTCAAGGTCATGATCGGATAATTCTTTTCATGAACTTTGAGTTGCCTAGAATCATAGGCTATAACTTTACAATGTTTCGTAATAACACACCTAAACCTGATGCGGAATGCATCACAATAGACCACAAAACCCATATACCCTCCGGTAGAGTCAATACCGGAGCAGAAGTAAGCCTATCATTCAATATTTGGAAGATCTTTTCACATTCCTCAGACCACTAAAATTTCACATTCATTTGGGTCAAGGTTGTCAAAGGGGAAGTAATGGATGAAAAACCCATAGAAAAACCTTCTATAATAACCAGCTAGGTCTAAGAAACTCCTAATATCCGTAGGAGCCAAAGGTCTAGGCCAATTTTTCATCTCTTTGGTCTTTTTTGGATTAACCTCCACACCTTCACTAGAGATGATATGACCAAGAAATACTACCGACATCAACCAAAACTCACATTTGCTATACTTGGCAAACAATTGGTGTTCCTTAAGAACATGCAACACAACCCTCAAGTGGTCCATGTGTTCACCCTCATTTTTTTAATATACCAAGATGTCGTCAATGAACACAATGACAAATAAATTTAGGTAACTTCGAAACACCCTATTCATTATAGCAATAAAAGCCACCGGAACATTAGTAAGACCAAAGGACATCACTAAGAACTCATAGTGACCATATCTGGTCTGAAATGCCGTGTTGGTAATATCTTCGCCTCTCACCCTAAGTTGGTGATATCCCGATCTCAAGTCAATCTTGGAAAAGTAACTCGCACTTTGGAGTTGATCAAATAAATCATCAATCCAAGGGAGAGGATACTTGTTCTTGATTGTGACTTTGTTAAGTTAACGGTAATCAATACATATTCTAAGGGACCCATCCTTCTCCTTCACAAACAATACCGGAGCACCCCATGGAGAAATACTTGGACGAACAAAGCCCTTGTCTAGCAAGTCTTTGAGTTGAGACTTCAACTCTTTCAATTCGGCCGTAGCCTATGGGATTCGTATCCGATATCAAGTCGATACGAAAATTAATTTCCCATTCGGGAGAAATACTGGGAAGATCATCAGGAAAGACCTCCGAAAATTCCCTTACTATGGGGACCTACTCAATGTGAGGAATTTCGGAGTCTAAATTTGGACTCTTACTATATGGTATAAATACCCTTTTAGATATCATCCTACCAGCTTTCAAACAAGAAATGATATGACCTCTAGGAATAGAATTCCCCCCCCCCTTTCACTCTAAAATGGGTTCATTTGGAATGTTAAACTTCACCACCCTTGTTCTACAATCTATGGAAGCGAAACAAGCATGCAACCAATCCATACCCAAACTAATATCAAAATCAACCATATTGAGTTCTACTTACTCCACATGAGTGACTCTATTGACATAGCACAATTTCGATAGACCCTCTTAGCAACAACCAACTCGCCCACCGGGGTAGTCACCATAAAAGGTTCATTCAAGATATCGAGCAAAATGTCAAACTTTTAAGCTACTAGATGTGTAAAAAATGACAAGGTAGCACCGGGATCAAGTAAAGCATATACATCAGTAGAAAGGACTTTCAACATACCGGTCACCACATCGGGAGAAGTCTCTTGTTAAAAACTAGAGCGAAGAGCATAGAAACGGTTCTTCTTCGGAGCATCCACATTAGATACACTTGCTAGTCCGCTCCCCTTATATTTCCCCTTCAAATTTTGGCAATTTATTACTTTGTGCACACTTTTACCACAACTAAAGCCATTCTCCATCCCAATGAAGCAATCACCATAATGCTTCTTGCTACACATTCCACAAATTGGATTCTTACTTGGTGAACTAGTACCCCTTCCCTTTTGAGTATTAGGGTTAAACAACCTATCCTCACGAGCCTTAGGGAACTAGAAAGATACTTGATTGGAGAACCTCTTTTTGAACCTAGGCTTGTCTTGGATATCAATCCTACCCTTTGAAGAACCAACATAAAAAGAATTTGCCCTATTTGCATCTCTACTATTCCTATTCACCCTAGTCTCTTCCACTTGTTGAGCATGAACCATGATAAGAGAAATGTTAATATTATCATGTAGCATAGCCGAACAACATTATTCTTTAAAGTCATCCGACACTCTCGTCACAAACCGGGTTATTTCATCTCTAGGGTCAAAAACTAATGAAGGAGCATACCGTGACAATTTAGTGAATTTAAAAGAGTATTCAAGTACAATCATTGTCACACCCTAAATCTAGACCCCAGATGATACTGGCGTCGTTAACCTCTCAGAGGTCACAGACAAGCCTCTTATTAGCTGTCATCACAATCATACAGTTAAATTTGCGGAAAATTTAAAACTTTTTAATACTTATTAAAGTGTACTTAGACTTCATATGATACTTCATAAGAGTGATATTCTAATAAGCTCAAACTAAAGCAACTATCTATCAATAGATTAAACAATTGAAATAAAGAGTCATAATAATAATAATAATATTTTGCCAAATCGGCCTTATTACAAACGCTTGAACAAATGTTTGAAGTGAAATGCTAATAACAACATCCACTAGGTATGTCTAATGTACTAAGCTAGAATAAATGCGTAGGCATCCTCGAACTCAAGAGGACCTACCAAAGTCCGGAGATCGCTAATCCAAACCACTTTAACAAATCTTCAATCTTCTCAAGAACCTGCACCTATAAAAATAGTAATAGTATATGGTTAGTAAACACTTTAAATAAGTATGGGTGTATGAACATAAACACAAAAGGACTATGCATGATCAAAGAAAGCTCTTCCTATAGCAACATGCCATTTCTGGAAAGTTAAGTGACTTCACTTTCTTAATTCATTATTTATGAATCATGCTATGAGTATGACATGTTTCAGTGCATTTAAAGAACACAACTCGATTTCTATATGAACATAAGACCTTGGAATCATGAACATAATTTTAGAACAACTCAAACAAAACTTAATAAATTTGCTCCTCTTAGGTCGAGAGTTCATTATCCCAGCCTTAGTTTATTTTTCAGTCTTTTCTTCTTTCCGTTGTGTAGATCAATAATCTCCTTTGATCTTATGTTTTACTTGAGTACAATGATTCGTTGTAGTCCCATACCTACAATGAATCGAGTAAGTAATCCAAAGGACTAAGGAAATAATTTGGCTACCCTACTCACAAGTTATATTTTCATTATTGTTAAATTAGGCAAGAATGTATTTATAAGCCAATCTTTATTGTCTATGCAAATTATTTGATTATTTGCATAATATACTGATCTTGGGGCATATATTCATACTCCAATATTGGCATAAACCACTAACATGTTAAAACTTCATTCTTATCAAACATTGATGATTTGCCATTCTTAAGCTCTTGCTTACTTAGTTCACTTTGAACATACATTTCTTCTTCTTTGATCTGTTGTTGACTTTAAACATGATAATTTCTTTCTTTCTTACTTTCATAAAGAAATCTTTAGCTTTAACTGATATAGATCATGTGCGCTATAATGAAATCCATTGTCTTCCCCACACCGAAAAGAGGTGGTTCACCGGCTAAGGTGAAACCGAACCCAGTGTCTTCCCCACACCGAAAAGAGGTGGTTCACCGGCTAAGGTGAAACCGAATACTTTCTTGAGCATCTAACCGATATAGATCATGTGAGCTAACATGAAATCCAATGTCTTCCCCACACCGAAAAGAGGTGGTTCACCGAAAAAAGTGAAACAGAATACTGCCTAGCTTTCTTATGTGGATTCACTAGCTAGTAACCTATGCTGGCAACATAGTTCAAAGACTAGGAGACGTTGGAGAACCTGATCCACATTGGTGGTGATCTCGTCTAATGAGGCTTACACATGCATGCACAAGCTCATTGCTAGTCTATCGGTGCATAGCTCATATTTATTATACTTTACAACTTCTGGGGTTGACTCAAACATTGTGGAATCTTGCTTCTAGTATGAGTTATACTTAGCATCGACCACTACGTTGGCCTTACCTGGGTGATAGTGGACACTCATGTCATAATTCTTTAGTAACTCTAGCCATTTTCTGTGACGAAGAATCAATTCTCTCTGTGTAAAAACATACTGAAGACTTTTATGGTCAGTAAATACATCAACATGTACACCATATAAGTAATGTATCCAAAGTTTTAACGCAACTACCACAACACCTAACTCAAGATCATGGGTAGGGTAATTCTTCTCGTGGACTTTCAACTTTCTTAATTCATATGCAATCACCTTGCCATCCTGCATAAGAACACATCCCAAACCTACTCGGGAAGCATCAAAGTACACCACATACCCTTCACAACTACTCGACAACGTGAGAATAGGGCCCGAAGTGAGCCGGTCATTGAGCTCTTGGGATCTTTTTTCACAAGTTTCAGACCACTCAAACATTGCCTTCTTCTTTATTAAAGCTGTCAATGGAAGGGCAATAGCGGAAAACCCTCAACGAATCTGCGATAGTAATTAGCCAAACCTAAGAAACTTAGAATATCTGTAGGAGTGAAGGGTATCGGCCAATTCTTTACTCCCTCAATAATTTTCGGATCGACCTCTACACCCTTATCGATCACAACATGACCAAGGAAGGTCACTAATCTCAACCAAAACTCACATTTGCTGAATTTTGCATACAACTGATGTTCCCTGAGTACTTGCAATGTCATGCTCAAATGTTGTTCATGCTCTTCTCTGGTCTTAGTGTATATGAGGATGTCATCTATGAATAGTATGACAAAAGAATCAAGGTACTCAAGGAAAACCCTAAACATAAGGTCCATAAACGCAGCTGGTGCGTTAGTGAGACCGAATGACATGACAAGAAACTCGTAATGACTATACCTAGTACGAAAGGCAGTCTTAGGAACGTCCTCTTGTCACACTCTAAGTTTGTGATAACCTGACCGAAGATCTACTTTAGAAAAGAAACTTGAACCTTGAAGCTTATCAAATAGATCATCGATTCTGGGAAGAGGGTATTTGTTCTTTATAGTGACTTTGTTGAGTTGCCGATAATAGATATACATTCTAAGAGTTCCATCCTTTTTCTTAACGAACAACAATGGAGCACCCCTTGGGGATATCCTCAGCTGGATGAAGCCCTTATCAAGTAGATCTTTTAACTGCAACTTTAACTCTTTGAGTTCCGCTGGAGCCATTCTATAGGGAGGAACGGAAATCGGTTTGGTGTTTGGATATAAGTCAACACCAAAGTGAATTTCGCGTTCAGGAGGGATTCCTGGTAAATTCTCCGAAAAGACATCTTGGAACTCATTCACTATGGACACAGATTCTATGGAAGGAACTTCATGTTCTAAGTCATTGACTCTGACTAAGTGGTATAAATACCCGTTAGATAACATCTTATTGGCTTTAAGATGGGAAACTATTTGTCATGTTGGATTTGAACTACGCCCTTCCCATTCCAGCTCTAACTCATTTGGAAACTGAAACCTTACTACCTTGTTTCGACAGTCTATGGTAGCATAGCATTTATGAAGCCAATCCATACCCAAAATTATATCAAAATCAAGCATGGTTAATTCTATTAGGTCAGCATATGTAATTCTATCAGAACCATTATAGGGCAGTCTCTATATACTCTCTCAGCCCTAATGTTGTCTGCAATGGGAGTACTAACTAGAAATGGTTCATGTAAGATCTCAAGAAGCAAGTCAAATTTACTAGATAATAGAGGAGTAACAAAAGAAAAAGTTTATCCTTGATCTAACAGTGCATAAACAGGAAAAGAAAAGATAAGCAAGTTACGAGTGACCACATCAGCTGACTTCTCTTGCTCCTCTCTACCTTTAAACGTATAAAACCTGTTCCTCTTGGGAGGTTCGGCTGCAGCAGTGGGATTAGGCCGAGGCTGAGTATCTGCCTTGGCCTGATTCTTCACATGTGGGCAGTCCATGATCATATGCCCACTCTTGCCGCACCCATAGCATGCATTTGAACCTATCATGCACTCACCTCCATGCGAACAACCACACTTACCATAGGTGTTTCAGTCACGCTAGGCATTTCTATCATTGCCCTTCTTGGTATTAGTGTTCTTGAAAGAAGTAGGATTACCTGAGTGCTTGTGCCCTTTGTTGAACTTGGGCCTATCCTGGACTCCAATCAAACCCCTACCAGTGCTAGAACTAGACTATTTCGAGGGCCTAAACTTCTTGCCTTCTCGACCTCTCTTTCTCCGACGACTTCCCTCAACCTGCTGTGCATGCACCATCAACCTACCAAGGTCCATGTTATCATGCAAAATGTCTGCCCGACATTCCTCATCCAAATCCTCCGATACACTAGTGACAAACCTGATTATCTCATCCCTGCTATTGGACACCAGAGAAGAAGCATATTTGGAAAGCTTAACAAACAGCAAGGAGTATTCCTTGACTGACATAGCTCAATGTAGTAGGTTAATAAACTCTTCAACCTTAGCCTCTCTCTGCTCTCTGGGAAAGAATCTCTCTAGGAATGCAGTCTTGAGAATGTCCCAAGTGATGGGGACTTCTCCTGGTGCTCGACCATCTCCCCACATCCTGTACCACACCTGTGCCACATCTTTGAGCTGGTATGCAGCCAACTCAGCCTTCTCCTCTTCATTAGCACCCATAGCACAGAAAATCTTGTGAACCTCGTCCATAAACTCTTGAGAATGCTTATAGGTTCTGGACTCGAAGTAGACTGGAGGATTCATTTTGGTGAAATCTCACTGTCTACTAGCTATGGTGCTAGCATGCGGGTTCTCCCTAGGAGCACCCTCTCTAGTGGCCTTGATGTGATAGCCTGTTCCTGAACAGTGATGGCTTGGGCCATCTTAACCAGTGATTCTCTCACTTCTCCATCCTTCAACGCAGCTGGGTTGACAGGCACTTGCTCTCCAGCAGCTGGGGCTTGAGGAGGAGTTTGGTTTCCCCCAGCGGCTGCGTCTTCAACTCTCCTACCTGCGTTTCTTCTTGTGTTCATCTTTCTACACGTATACACAAGAAGGAAGTTAGATGCTAGAATGACACAAAATGTCAAAGCTCAAGATAACACGATAAAGAGTATAAGAGGGGAAGATTCCTAATATCACTTAGTCTCTAAGTCATGATTGTGGTGCACTTCACAACCATAAGATAGAAATTACGCAACGTGGTTGTTTTGAGCCTTAGTACCTAGGTAATTTAATCTTATGCTCTGATACCAAGTGTGTCACACCCGGAATCTAGACCCCAGATGATACCGGCGTCGTTAACCTCTCAGAGGTCGCAGACAAGCCTCTTCCTAGCTTTCATTACAATCATACAGTTAAATTTGCAGAAAATTTAAAACTTTTTAATACTTATTGAAGTGTACTTAGACTTCATATGATACTGCATAAGAGTGATATTCTATTAAGCTTAAACTAAAGCAACCATCTATAAATAGATTAAACAATTGAAATTAAGAATCATAATAATAATAATAGTTTGCCAAATTGGCCTTATTACAAACGCTTGAACAAATATTTGAAATGAAACTCAAGGGACAACATCCACTAGCTATGTCTAATGTACTAATCTAGAATAAAAGCGTAGGCATCCTCGAACTCAAGAGGACCTACCAAAGTCTGGAGATCGCTAATCCAAACCACTTCAATGAATCTTCAATCTTCTCAAAAACCTACACCTATAAAAATAGTAAGAGTATAGGGGTTTGTACACACTTGTACTAAGTATGGGTGTATGCACATAAACACATAAGGACTATGCATGATAAAGGAAAGCTCTTTCTATAGCAACATGCCGTTTCTGGAAAGTTAAGTCACTTCACTTTCTTAATTCATTATTTATGAATCATGCTATAAATATGACATATTTATATGCATTTAAAGCACACAACTCGTTTTCTATATGATCATAAGACCTTGGAATCATGAACATAATTTTAGAACAACTCAAGTAAAACTTAATAAATTTGCTCCCCTTAGGCCGAGAGTTCATTATCCCAACCTTAGTTTATTCTTCAGTCTTTTCTTCTTTCTGTTGTGTAGTTCAATGATGTCCTTTGATCCTATGTTTTACTTATGAGTACAATGATTCGTTGTAGTCCCATACCGACAATGAATCGAGTAAGTAATCCAAAGGACTAAGGAAATGATTTGGCTACCCTACTCACAAGTTATATTTCTCATTCTTGTTAAATTGGGCATGCATGCGTTATAAGCCAATCTTTATTGGCTAGGCCCATTATTTTATTATTTGCATAATATATAGATCTTGGGGCATATATTCATACTCCAATATTGGAATAAACCACTAACTTGTTAAAACTTCATTCTTATCAAACATTGATGATTTGACATTCTTAAGCTCTTGCATACTTAGTTCACTTTTAACTTACATTTCTTCTTCTTTGATCTGTTGTTCACTTTGAACATGCTACTTTATTTCTTTCTTATTTTCTTCAAGAAATCATTAGCATTAACTAATATGGATCGTGTGAGCTAACATGAAATCCAGTGTCTTCCCCACACCGAAAAGAGGTGGTTCACCGGCTAAGGTGAAATCGAACCCAGTGTCTTGCCCACACCGAAAAGAGGTGGTTCACCGGCTAAGGTGAAACCTAATACTTCCTTGAGCATCTAACCAACATAGATCAAGTTATCTAACATGAAATCCAAAGTCTTCCCCACACCGAAAAGAGGTGGTTCACCGGCAAAAGTGAAATTGAATACTGCCTAGATTTCTTATGTGGATGCACTAGATAGTAACCTATGCTAGCAACATAGTTCAAAGACTAAGAGACTTTGGAGACCCTGATCCACCTTGGTGGTGATCTCATCGCATGAGGCTTATATGTGCTGGCACAATCTCATTGCTAGTCTATCGGTGCTTAGCTTATATTTATTATACTTTACAACTTCTAGGGTTGACTCAAACATTATGGAAGCTTGCTTCTAGTATGAGGTATACTTAGATCAATGGATGAATGATCATCCCTTTCCTTACATGATGAATGTGAACTTAATCTTACATTATCGTCATGGTGCGAGTGAGACTTGTCTTACGGTTTCTAGCACCCTCTTATATGAGTAACTTTGACATAATTGGTTAAGTGTAATTGAGACTTGTCACACTTATTTAACACTCTATATTAGGTCAATTTCATAACTCATAAGCTTTTAGTTATTTCATTACTCACCTTATCTTGTTCAACGTTAATTGATAATCTTATGCAATTCTTTATGAAAGTTATAAGGACTTATTCAATGTGCTATTACGTTCACAAGTTCATGTAGATAGGGTATGTTGGTACTTGTCCAAATTATTGGCATACCTTATGTTATGATTTCATTTAGTTAAGATTGGTTAGACTTTACATATTTTGGAAATAATATTGCTAGCCAATTTATTGGCATAAATCAAACTATGATATTATGACTAGCCAAGTCAATCACTTCATGAATACATTATAGTAATCTCATCATGTTAAACAAGATAACTTTTAACCTTTGATTAGCCTTTAAGAACAAACCAATGAACGACTTATAACAATTTTATATTCTCAAACACAAGTAGGCATTACAACATTTATTATCTCATGTAAATAATACCCTGATCATACAGATCTAACCGTTAGGTCTCATTCGACATTATAAATCACAGATATCTACACATAATGATCAGTTAGCACCATATACCAACAACATGCTCGAGATTTACATCATACAAACTAATAAATAAGAAATAGGAACTAAGGAGATGAACATGTGATTCATTGGGAACAACCGTATTTTCTGATTCTTGAATTAAAAAACGTTGAAAAGCCTCCTGGGGAAAGAAATCTAAGAGAGAAAACCCATACCTTACTGTAGAATTGAATCTACGAAGATCTCCTTGTACTTTGCATGAAAATCTTGAAGAACTGCCTTGAAATCGCCTAAGGTTTTTCTTACGTTGTTCACTGTTTTTAGTCAAAGGGTTGACTGATGAATAGCGTGAGTCTAAGTATTTAGGTACTGAATATTAACTAATTCAACTCAGGATAAATAACTTAATTAAATAAATCAATTAGTTAATTGCTAAAACGCCCCTCCTAAATTGACAAAAATAGGAGAACACTTGACTTAACCTAAATCTGGAAATTACTTAAGGGTTTCGGTTTGACCATTTAAATTAATTAATTAAATTGCTAATATAATTAATTAAGTAACCTAGGTTTATTATAGAAATACCCCTAAGTTGTTAGGACCATAACTAACCATTTGGACCATCCTAGGTTAGGTACTAGGATGTTTCTTTAGTTAGTTACTCGATTAGTGTCACACGATTTGGTATTAGATGTCGGGCACACTAGTTAGTTATTTTTTGTTAGTCCTAGGTTAGTTAGCTATTTAGGTCAGTTAGTTAAAGCCTAGGACCGGTTAGGAAGCTTGGCCCTACGTGGGTTGACCCGGACGTGCGCCTGTCCCTTAACCGCTCTAACCGAATCGGTTAGCTTGGTCTCTCGGCTTGTAGCACATGTGCTTGCACATGTGTTTCTGTGAACTTTCCTAACTGATTACTCTAGAAAGTTCATTTGGAAAGTTCACTTATTGAACAAGGATCCTCACTATGTCCTTGGGCACTGCTTAATCTACATGATCATTTTAAATGATCATGTGCTATGGTACCTAGGCTTGACACTTGGATGCCTAGAACCTAATGTGGGTGTATGTGAAGAATATAGTTATTTTAGATTAGGGTCTTCATTGTAGGTATATTTCCTAAACAAGCTTGGATTGTATTTTAAATACTTGTGTATACATAAAATTTGCTAACACCCTTAAGCCAATATTCTCTAATATTACTAATATTACTCAATACTGGACAATGGGGAAACCTAATAGGCTCTTCACTAGACAAGTACATTTTCTGGAATGTTACACTCATACCTCCTTGACGAAGTTTGATGAATTCTTCCACTTTGGCTTCCCTATACTCTCTAGGAAAGAACCGGTCAAGAAAAGCCTTCTTGAAAATCTCCCATGTCACCGGACCACCCCTTAGAGGCCTATTGTCTCTCCATTGGACGTACCAAGGTTGGGCCACATCTTTCAGTTGGTAAGTGGATAACTCATCCTTCTCACTAGTAATCAACCCATAGCATAGAGAATCTTGTAGATTTCATCAATGAACTCTACGGGGTCTTCCTCAACTTTGAAACTATACAAAGTAGAAGGACTCATCCTAGTGAAATCCCTCAAACGGGAGGCCATGATGCTAATTTGTTGGTTTCCTCATTATACCACCTCCTGATTTTCTTGGGCCGTCATAGCTTGTGCTTGAGTAGTGACAGATTATGCTTGGGTTGTAATGGCTTGGTCCATTAGGAGAAAAGCTGCCCTTATGTCCCCATCTGCCATTGGAGGGGGAGCAACCGGAACTTGATCACCCATAGAAACTTCTTCAAGTGGAGGCATTTGGTTTTCTTGTGCTCCAGCATTAGAAACTCCGTCTTCAGCCCTTCTTTCAGCTACTTTTCGGGTATTCATATCTATAACCACCATAAAAGGTTAAGGTGAAAGCACACATAAAGTAGATTCTAGAGGCACGACATAAGATTACAAGAAGATGAGAGTTTTCTAAGCATCACATAGTTCTTCATTCATAAGTGTGGCACGCTTAAGAATTATGAATAAGAATTTATGGAGACGTTGTTTGATGAGACATCAATCCTAAATGTATTAAACCTCATGCTCTGACCAAGTTTTTCACATCTGGGGAGTACTAGACGTAACCGGCGTCATCGTCCTCTTTGAGGACTAAGACCTGCCTCTTAGCATACATCATTACATTCATATATTAAAAACGTGGAAAATTTAAAACTTTTCAACTTCTATATCGAGGTTTACTTAGACCTCTTGCTTACACATAATATATATTATCATGTATACATAGACCCTTCGTATAAGAAGATTATATAGTCTTCTACTTTTATTGCACATACATAGTATAATATAGACTCATAAGAAGTCTATAACATTATCTCATATTAAACCATCTAGACAAGAGTATCACAATTTGTGCCTAGCCCATACATAAAAAATTATAGCCACATATAGGCTTTAAAATTATAGTACCAAAATGAAAGAGAATGAACAAAGTGTCTTTAAGACTAAAAAACATCCAATAGGTAGATAATGCTATCGTCCTCAGAAAGTGAGAACCTACCAAACTTGGAAAATAAGAACCCAAGTTGTCACGACCGGAATCTAGACCCAGACAATACCGGCGTCGTTGACCTCTCAGAGGTCACAGACAAGCTTACTTACGTCATTCTTACTTAATCTAGGTTAATTTTAGCGGAAAATTTGAAACTTTTTGTTTCTTAACATACTTATTAAACATTCTCATCATTACATAATTGTTCACCATCAACCATCTAATATTAAGATCATCAAATGAAAGAAATAGTATAATATAGTAATAAAGATGTACTTGCTAAAATGGCACCAATACAATATCTGAATAAAACAGGAAATAAACGCTAGTGGAACATGCTCCACTAGCTAAAGCGTATATCTAAGCTAGATAGTAACGGTAGACATCCTCAAAAGCATGAGGGCCTACCAAGTCCAGATGAAAGCTCCACGTCCGGATAACTGCAACGTCAACCTGTACGCTCTAACGTCCACCTGTGCCTGCACCTAAAATTGTAGAGTTGTATAGGGTAGTACACACTTGTACTAAGTATGGGTATATGCAAGCACACACCAAGGACATGCATGAGAAATAATAGCTCTTTCCTAACAACATGATTATGGAAAGTCAAATCAGTGGACTTGCCAAATTGGGATTAGGAAAGTTAGTGACCTTTCCAAATTCGGATTAGGAAGGTCATGCCATGATATTAACATGCATCATCATACTTATAATTTTGCATACAGCACATAACATCTTACACATAACACATATCATATAGCATACAATACATAACATCTTTTATAACACTCATTCATATGCCATGAGACCTTGGAATCATGGACTTGACATTAAGACTTTCCAAAATGAGGGCTCAACATATGGGACCTCAACTAAGGAGTCTTCATTAGCAAACACAGAGTCTGCTTCATTCATTCATACGTACTTCATTTCATTTCGTTCATAGGCAGTGTGAACACCAGCTATACCTAGGATGTAGTTTAAGACTTTCATCGGGTTTGCTGTGCAATGATCAAGAATAACCTAGTGTCATTACTTGAGTCTAGCTCACCTCTTGATTATCCTATCCTAACACCTTTGGTATCATTCATTTCATTATGTGCTTCATTTGAGGCTAGCCTCATTCATTCATTGGGAACTTTAACTTTAACCTACATAGATCATGTGAGCATCATGAAATCCAGTGTCTCCCCCACACCGAAAAGAGGTGGAATCACCGGCCAAAGTGACCCAAAACATGCTAGCGTACATGGGAATTTAACCCCGCTAGATCCCTATATTGGCACTATAGGTTCGAACACCAGGAGATATAAGGAGACTCATACCCGGCAAGCCGGACAATCTCATCTCATGAGAGTTACGTGAACCTTCCCCCTTCCCTAAAGAAGGCATCACCGCTCATAGCTAGTCTATCGGTGCTCAGTATAAAGTTCCATTACATTCAACTCATACGTCATGGAAGCTGGCTTCTAGTATGAGGACATCATAGCTCATTAGATGATTTCTCATCTCATCATTAGTATTAAGTGTGTTAATCTCAATACTTTCATGAGAGTGTTCATAGAGACTGGTCTCTTTATTATCTTACACTCTCATAGGTGAGTACGTTTTGGTAACATTTACTTAGGCTCATTTGAGATTGTTCTCATCTTTTACATTAGCCTCATATCATGTAGTCACCACATTCATTAACATTAGCTCATTTGCTCTTCATAATTACTCACCCCTTTTTACGTGAATGTTCATTTCATCATATGCCAATATACTTGGCCATTTGTGTATTTCATACCCTTACTTAACCCTTCTAGGGTTTCATCATTTCACTGTTCATTTCATCATTTCATTGTTCATTTCATCATTTTATTACATACATCTTAGATTCACTTACTTTTGAACGTATGTTAGACTTATGGGTCTATACACACAAGCCATGAGGCTTCATTCATAGTTTGTTAAGTGACTCATACATTCTTAAGATTATGTAGTACAAGACTTATGTATCTTGCATATGTGCCAAGATCTTGATTTCGATCTAAGTAGGTGGCATTATTCTTGAACATTTAATTCACGTATGACTTATGTATCAATACAGAAAATTGGGCAAGGGAACCCAAGTTCGAACCACTTAGACAATACTTACATTTTTCCTTGACTTTATTTTTAGTCTTCATGACATTGGGACCCTAGATGAAACCCCAACATGAACATTCTATTTTTATTTTTCTCCTTGGATTTCCCCTTAATTTGGCCGAAAGGTTGTGGGTTCGAACCCCCACAACCCTTTTTTATTTTTTATTATCATCTTGTTGCCCAATTTCACCTACACCAAGAGGTTGTGGGATCAACCCCCCACATCCTCTTTTATTTTATTCATTATTTTTCGCTGGGCATTGGGAGGTTGTGGGTTCGAACCCCCACAGCCTCCTTACCTTTATTTTTAATTAAAGTCTATTAAGTTAGGAGTTTTTGGCAGTGAGGTTGTGGGATGGATCCCCCACAGCCTCACCTCATTTTGTTATTTAATTCGCCTTCTCCTTTCCAGCCTTGAGGTCGTGGGTTCGATTCCTGCGCCTCACATTTTCTTTTCTTTCTTTTCTATTGTTTCAGTCGTTGCGTGGAGGTCGTGGGTTTGATTCCCACGCCTCCCATTTATTTATTTATTTTATTGTTCTCCCCTTTCTCAACCAGAACCCGATTTCGATTCCCCCAGCCCCCTTTTCTTTTCTTTTTTTTGCAAATTACACTTGTCACTAGGGTGAGGTCACAGGGTCGAATCCTGGTGGCCTCGCCCCTTTAAAATTCATTAAATTTCCAGATTTCTTTATTAAACTTTAGTCTAAATTAACATTGCATAGTTGCTGGATATTTTGGTCATTTTTCAATTTATTTTTATGAACGTTTTCACCTGAACTCCTAAGGCAATTCGTAGACCATTCCATACATCTTTAGGTGCATTATTTCATAGGATCGTTTGGTTAAAAGATTGTCACTCAATCAGCCACATTTCATTACAATGAACATCACGATTTACATATGTTTATGCACGTAAACAACAACCAAAAACTTCATTAAATGAAGCCTAAGCCGAGGCCCTATTCAAGTCACAAATTTGCACACAATTGTACATAACTTTGAACACACATGGGTTATCATTTTCATGATTTCACGTACACAAATATATTCACATTCAACACAAAAACATCACATATACCTAAATCTACCAGCAATCATAACCAACCTACGAATCATTGGGAGCTAGTGACAGGGACATGCAACGGGGAAAACAACCCTAGTTTTCGGACTGAATAACTGAATCTTAAGGGGTCTCTTGGGAAAGGGACCAAGAGAGAAGAAACCCATACCTTAATTGATGTTTAAATGTTGAACTTGCTGCCCAAAACCCTCTCCAAAATAACGTCCAAGCCTCCAAAACGTCCACACCACTCGACGGACAACTTCCCTTTGCCTAACGTTTTTGGTTAGCTTGTTTTCTTAAAATTTTCGTGTGTGTTCTTCAAGTGTGAAGAACTTTGATATATTTTCTTTTCTAGTAGTTGTTTAGGCAGAGAGCAAACGTGAAAGTGATGGTGAAACGTGAGAGAGTAGTCTAGGATTAGGAGTTTTAGTTTGGGAATTAGTCAAACTAGGACTCCTTATTAATTTAAATAAAAACATGATTTAATTAGCTTAGAGAAATGACCATTATGCCTTTAGAAAATTAGATTATAAAACATTAATTAAATCACCAACTCGTTGCTTCCGTTGGGGCTCGAACCCGGGTGACACCATTTCGCGAAAACGAGTCATTTTGGGTTGACCCAACCCGAACCGGTTCTTTAATTAAATTAATTAATTAATTCCTTAGGGTAATTACGATATTACCCTTGATCTGGAAAAGACCATTTTACCCCGAGACCCTCAAAACTTAAGATTTCTTCTTTTTAAGTCCGGTAAAGACTCCTTCGATTAAATCTTCGTTTTCGAGAGCCTTACATGGTTGGTTCCAACCTTTCCAAGCTCAACTAACTCCCCAAGTTAGTTGGCTTGGCCGTAGTAAGGGTTCTGAGGTCTGGTTCTACGCGCATCAATCCGTGTAAAGCTTGGTCTAATCGCAAGCATTCTTGACACCTTAAGCATTTCTTATCTTATTCATTTTTAGGGTAGTTACACAAGTAGTCTTCAAAGCCTTCTCTAATATCAACGGCCGGATCCTATATTTGTAGTAAACATCAAACATGGGTTAGTACTCACTTGTACTAAGTATGGGTATATGCACATAATACAAGTGAAATCATGCTAAAGAGGACATTTGATCAAAACCATGCTAAAAAACATTGAAAAGCCTTATGCATAATCAAGAATCCACATAAGCCAATAATCACATAATTCAGAAGTCAAACCCATGTAAAACAAAAGAACAACATCAATAAGTTATAATCAAGTCAACATATACAAGAGTTTATAACCTCATAATATAAGAATAACCTTTACTCATAAACCACCATTTAGCCTATAAGTGCAATGACCAAGCAAAGCCCCATAACCTTACTCCATAAAGTAAACCAAACAAAAGATCAAAGTAATGCCCAACTCAACATAACATAACATCAATAGTAGTCATCATCATATTTAGCAATAGACCAATATCATATTCATAAATGAAACTAACATCATTTAGGATCATCAACATGTAAAGTCTAAATCTTCATAGCATATACATTATAAGAACACAAGAACAACCTACTAAGGATTCCCTCAAGGCAAATTAGTGCAAGGCATATGTAGAGTCACATACCCCTACCTAGGCAAAGTCAAACCTCTCAGGTAACCCTAGTTAGTGTATAATCCACTACTTCATTTTACTTTTGAGAACACTTGCCTTAGCCGACATAAACCACAATTTCTAATTGTGGAACCTATTGTTGTAAAACCTTACAACACCGAAAGGCGACTACCGGCCAAAGTAGTGCCAAACATGAACATATCATCTAGATGGATCCACTATCTAGTAATCCTATGGTGGCAACATAGTTTATGGAGCTTGGGGGATGTCATGGAAACATTACTTTATGCCCTTCTTGGACTATGAGGGTATCCACCCCATGAGGACTATGGTGAACCCTACCTTCCCTCCTTTGGAGGGCTCCACCCCTCATCTACAAGTTCACTTGATTCTTAGCTAGAGTTCCTTTTGAAGTCTTTAATGCCTTTCTTAATGATCATAGCTTAATTAGGTCATAGGGTCTATCCATTGAATAATCATAGTCATTCAGATCAATATGTATTGCATGAGAATATCCTTTAATGGAAACCCTCACATGTGAGATTAGCATATCATCATAATCATTTCATAACAAGGCACATAGTCAAATCATGACCAACATTATATCATTTCATCGTAAGCTTAATCTCACAATAACATAGTCAAGACATTTCAATTGAACATCGTACCAACACCCATGTAGGCTATGCACATGGTATACTTCAATTGATCTACATCACCAATCACAAGACATCATACCTGAAGTAAAGGTTAGGATCATCAAGACTTACAAAATCTCCTTCAAAAGTCATCATCATGGTCTTACCATCAACCAAGCAATTACATCCAATAATAGGTGTAGTAACATCAATCAATAGTAATTAATAGAAGAGCTAGGTTAATTGCATCATCCCTATCCCAATAATCATCACTTCATAACCTAGGGTTAGGGAATTAGGGTTCATCATAATTTCATCAATAAATAGATCTAATATAACAATACATTACACTAGTCAATCCATACATGAATTAGAATAGATAAAACAAGTCTAATAATCAATTCAAACATCAATTCACATCAATTTTGTAACAAAGATCCAAGATTTGAGGAATTTGGCGAAGGGAACAATATCAACATGAAATTTCATCAATTAACATAAATTAATCAACAATCTATACTAAATTATTCATAGGAAATAACAATTGATCATCAATTTAAAGTTTATAAGAAAACCCATTAAAATTAGAAAACCCGATGGAATTGGGTAATTTGAAAATAAACTTTGAGAGAAACTCTTTGCCAAAGGAATCCCAAGAGTGATGAACCCATACCTTAACAAAGATTAATCCTCAAAATTGAAGTGAAATCCTAGAGAAATCGACCTTCTTCTTAAACTTTCTTCCTTCTTCAATGGAAGAATTGGGGAGATAGAAAGTAGAGAGTGGTGAGAGCTTTTGGGTTTTGCTTTGGGAATTGGGTTTGGATGAGTGAAAAATGACTTAAAATTACCCTTAGGTTAGATATAAACCCCCTCCAAAATTATTCAAAACACCCCTCACTTAAATTGGTCTTTTTGTGAAGTGTAAATGTCAAAAATACGATTTTATGGAATCTGGGAAGTGGCTCTGTGTCGCGGGGACAACACGCGTTTTATTTTTCAAAAATAAATTTTTGGGACAGTGTGGTCTGTGTGGGCTGCGCTTTGCGCCGCAGCCCACTGATTCTTGACTATCGCAGGCTACTTTGGAAGCTTGCTTTTCCATGTTGGGGTCCTCCTCCATGACACTTTGGATGGTGTTGTTCTCATACGTTAATACACTCTATACTATACTCTACCTAACCAAAGTATTCTTTCAAGTTTTAGACTTCATTTGACCCTCCGAAACAATCCCCAATCATAGAGACGTCAACTAGTTCAATTAGGCTAGTTTCCGGACGTCATGGTCGTCCTTTGACTTCTTGGCTCTAAAACTTCTAGGATGACTTCTAAACATTATTTTAGTTCATAAAATAGTATCTAAACCTTTAGAAACTCATTTTAGGCTCTATATTAGGTCTTGACTTTTCGGAGTGTTACATCATTGGGTAATATATTGGGATTCTAAGTTGTCCTGGAAAAAGCGACTACTAACTGGGATTCGTCATGTGTCTGCTTGCTGCTTCCTTAATTTTCATGCTCTTTATGGAATAAGGTGTTGGGATATGCATTCAGCTTAAATTGCTTGCAAATTTAGGGGACACTTTTGTTGATTTTCTTCAATGTGTGATTCAATTGATTTGTCTTCTCTTTAGTCAAGTCCATTCTCTTTGTTTTGATTCTTAATATAAGTTCATTATATCGTGGATTTACACATATATGACAATAGAGAGCTAAAAAGTTCTCAACTAATATCCTCTCACTGGAATGTCCAATCTGTCAGGTATAATGCTTTTATATTAGAACGTGCAAGCAATTCGTTTATTTTTTTTTACTTGAGAATAATAGTATACCCTTTAACTCTTTGATTGTTCTTTGATACATGGATTCTCTGGACAACTAGTTAAATGGAATTTCTGAACTCAGCCTGATTTTCTATTTCTTTAAATCTTATTGCTTTTTGTTGAACAATGTATTTTTGTAATCCATGTTATCACACTTTATATCAGTGGTACAATTCTTTGGAGAGTGTGCATTTTCCCAATCCAACTGGGCTTTTGGAATATATTTAACAATGGACATTTGGCCTTTATCCAACATGTTTTATGTATCTCATGTCCGTTTTTTATGTTCATGAGCTATGAAATCATATGATAGAGGATGTTGCTCTATGTAGGTGAGGCGACCAGATAATGACAGCAAAACATTGAGGTAACTTTAATTTCAGGTAATACTCTGTTCATATGAGATCACTGGCCTCATTTTTTTTCTTAGTAGTATGTATTGACTTGTTTCTTGACACTTCAGATTGAAGATTACTTGGTTGTGGCTATTATGTTCCAATGAGAGATTGAAATCTCTATTGGAATTAGAATTATGCAGACTTGTATTACTTCGTGTTTCTTCTCATATCTACATAATCTGTATTTTTATAGATAAGCTGACCTAATGATCATTTTTGTTGTATATCCGAGATTATATCTTGAGTTCTCTATGACTAGTTCAGTTATATTGCATTTGTATGTCATGGGATTCAATTGAATTGTTAGAAAACCCCATCGTTATTTATTGTCAACACACTTTTATGATACTTTGTGTTTTCCTTTAGATAACTCTATGTCCCAAAAGTTTGTGCAACTGTGATACTAGATCTTTCCTTGACAAATTGTTATGTTGATATTTGTAATAGATATATAGCTTGTAGTTCTTTGTAGAGGTTGCATAACTTTTTGCTGAACTATTTGTAATGCCCTGGACATCAATTCGTTATAAACATCAATTCTCATTCTTGATTCCAGTATCATAGGAATGTTAATTCTTATTGCCTCTTCACATTCAATTAGATATTCTTTAGTCGGAGATATTGTATATATCATAGAACCTACCAGATTAGCATCCCTTAGACTTCTGTTTTATTTAGTTACCTTAGCTTTTTCTCAATTCCTGCATCCTTACCTTCTCTATCTTTTTATAGATTTAAATTCATGACTAGAAAAAAGTTTTTTTTGTATATCTATATCCTTGTTATTCCTTGAATGCCTAAATGGACTGATCATCATCATACCTTTGTATGTATTCTTATCATTTTTTTATCAACTCTGAATAGGATATATCTCCTACATCTTCCTCTTGAAGGTTATTACCCTTAACCAATTTTCTGCTTTTGGGAATGAAAATTGGTTAGAGGAATTAATAGTTTGTTTTATTAATTGATTTTTATGCCTTTTGGCTTAAAGGTACACTAGATCATAAATTATTCTAAAAATTAGAGTAAAATCAGTATACTATACACAATTTGATTTTTTTGGAGGTGTGACATTATGTAACAAATTACAAGTCAAACAAAGTAGAAAACAGGGGAATCAAGGGTGTGATGCTAACTTTCATGATTCTGTAGCATCAATAAATAACATGACAAGAAGAAATTTCAGCCTAATTATTCAACCATATTGCTATTTTGTCTCTTAAAATTGAGTGATTGCTTCTTAACAATGAACCCAAAAACAAAAAAAATAGTTTTTCATTAAACTTCTAATAGGACTAAGTAATAGTTTTCATATTTCTTAAAAAACTCATAGAAGTACAGAGGAATCAATAGGACCAACATATGCTCAAGTGTCGTCATTTAATCTCTCTCTTAACTCACACTACAACATTTCAGGCCTAAGGTCACTATATTCATATTATTTATAAGGAATAATATAAGTAGGTATTTCGTACTATAATTTAATTCTCATGATTTTGTCGCAGATTTAATATGCCAAAGGCGGAAAGTTCAGGCCTAAGGTCACTATGTTCATCTATATTAGAGTGTGTATCGTTACATCTGTTGCTTCAATTGTTAACTTGTCTAAGTTAGAGCTCTTTCTCTACAATTTTTCCTATTCATTTCTTTAAATATGGAGGGATACAATGGAGGTTTAAGAGACGAGAAAATGTGTAATAAGGGTTCAATACCAGGAAAGTGTTATGAATGTATCTCTAGACATGCACATAGATTCTGATAACTAACAATAAATGTGATCAAATTTTTGGATATTTTTTATGTCTCTGTCACAAGTGTTGAGGTCGTAATATTGTCTTAATCTTATGTCTTGTACAAATATTTGAATCTTGTAAATTTTTGTCGTTACCAGTCCTGCAAGGTACGCACTCTCTGTAATTGGTGGTTTGCTCCTGATATGTGGTCTAATAGTGCTCACTTGCATAGACCAGGGTGATTTGACGTACAACTTTAAACACATTGGAGGTATGTTATATCATTATCATCAGATAAAAGGAACTTTCACTCAATTAGCTTTGAGCTTAGGTCTAATGACCTTTGATGTTTGTGGTATGGTCTACTAGTGGGCGTCTCTAAGCGTCTGTTAAAAACTCAAGCTAGGAAAACAAGTACATATCTTGACTTTTGATGTAGAGTTTTTACATCATAGCACTTTGTGCTGCTTCTGATTGTGAGACATACGGATGTGGCTTCAAGTGAGAAGTTCCTTTTGTTTTTTGTTTAGTGTAGCCTTATACCTATGTGGTTTATTACATTAAACAAGTGCTACAGAATATTTCTGTGTGTGAAATAAATCATGATTCCTTCCCAGATGCATGTTCTATATGATTTACACAATATTTGGATTGGTTGGCTTACAGTGAATACTCTCCAATTATGCACTTCCACATTTATATCACTAACTTATAATTTTATTTTGAATATGCAGGAAAATGCTGATAATTGAATTTAAATTGTGGCCAGAAGTAAGCTCTATATATTGTATTGAACGATGAAGTGTTATTGTATTATTGTCATGTATGTTTGAATGCATTTGGTTTTTTGGAATTTATTGATATTAGAGATCTTTAAGCAATCACTTTCTAAGTATTTGTTGTACAAGACATGTTCCTCGTACCTTATTAATTTTGTGCTTTAGAATACTTGTATATTTAATTATGTGATTATATATTTAATATATGCAATTCAAAAGTATTGTTGTAGGACGTCCAATATTAAAGTTACACTTTATAAGTGTTCCTCTAGATGACATATAAAGTTACACTTTCTAAGTGTTGCTCTAGATGACATATAAAAGGCAACACTTTTGAAGTATGACCAATAACACTTCAAAGGCAACACTTTTTAGTGTAGTATAATAAAAAATAGGTGTCGCTAATGCATCACAACAAAGTGTGACCTTATACCTCCTTGGCTAAACTTTATAAGTGTAGCCAAAGATGGCGACATTTAAAAAGTATTGCCTAATGTCAAAGGTTACGCTTGTTTAGTCCACCTTCTAAAAAGTGTTGCTTAAAGTCCAAAAGTGTAGCCTTTTATCAAAGGCAACACTTTTTGCTAGTTTAGGCTACACTTTTGTGGGGTGGCCGTATGCCAAAAATTGTGTAGTGATATTTACTAGGGTGATCTCTATATGTACATGAGTTTGAATGTATGATAAATCTATGAACATGATAAATATGAAATGATGATAATGTATGATTGTGAGGGATTAGAAGTGATCTCTTATGCATCTTAGTATTATGTTATTAAGTAATGTATATGAATGATGAAGTATGAACATGTGTTGTATATATGTGTTTATGTGAAAAGGTCCTCATATATGTACACATACACACATGAATGAATGAAGCATGTTATGATAATCTAGTAAAGTAGGGTCTTTTGAAACGTGTTGCTTAACTGTACTCTAAAATAAACTATGCTATAAATATGCTATGTCCATGTGAAAGGATATTCTCACATGAGTCCGATTTTGATGAAAGTACATTCTCATCATTAAACTATGACCTCTTCATATAAGGTGTTAATATCGAAAAACCTATTTTTATGAAGTAATGTTTATAAAGACTTAGTGGCTTTTCAGAAAGGGAAAGTTAACTTAGCAGCAAATGAACTTGGCAATGAGAGGTGTCCCTTCCCAAGAAGGAAGACAGGTTCTCCAATGTTCTCATGAGGTGGAAACTACAATGCCAATTGATATAAAGAGGGTTTCAATGATACATCTCCTAGTTCCTTAACTATGTGACCCCATAGGTTCTAGCTAGTGGATCTATATAGATAGCTATTATGTATTGTTCTACATTGGCAAGTAGAGCACCTCTTTTCGGTGTGCGGTGGAATGACACCGGATTCCATGTTTAGCTCACATGGTTTAGTGTCGGTTGAGGCAAAATTTCCATAAATTAAAAATGGAAGTAACATGATGAACCCTATGTAGAATCACAAAAGGGATGTTGCTTAGTGTATGTGAGCGTATATGACTTTACATATGCATTGCACAAGTAGCTCTTGAACGGATTTCTAGGGGGGAGTTCTACATGTATATGTATATCTATGTTTCTCTTATACATGACATTGTAGTATTGAACTACTTGTATGATAATATGGATGATGTTGGTCTTATTGTCTATATGATGAAGGTCTTAGTTGATATGCATGTAGTTGGCTATACTTGTCATGTTGATGTATGAAGTAAATGGTAATGATTGTTGTCTCTTTATGGGTTTACTTATGTGTGAGGATATGGGGCTTCACATGTACATTGCACTAGTAGGCTTAGATATGGATTATGATTAAGGTCTTATGATGTATTAATGAGATGAAGTTCAAATAAGCATTTGTTGATTATTGCCTCTTTATGATAATATTGGTAGTATTGATTGCATTTGTCTTGAAATGAGTCTTATATGAGGTTCATAAAGGATGTTGGTTCGTATGTGAAGTATGTGTCAAATGATATGCTATGTTTCTATCAATATATATGTTTGAGCTAATGAATATTGTATGAATGTTAACCTTGGTGACGTTAAGGTTATGCTTGAGTGTGGATGGTGGAATAGGACACTATTCATGCATTGCACCAAGTAATACTAAAGGTTTATTTTGGGGTAAAGGAGTTAGGTAAAAGAAGTTAATGCTATGAAAATGATTAATGTGCCTTAAATGTAATATGTGGCTTTATATGATGTTATGACTATTGTCTAGGTCTATATGAAGTATGTGATTTATATGGTGCTTGTTGTATCAATTGTTCATGAAGTTTTCCTGAAAGAAATGATGCATGGTTTTTAAATAAATGTCCTCTTTTAGTGAATGTTTTTGCATGTTTGTCATACTTAATGCATTCTTGTACTAATACAATTCTTCTTTGTCTTATACATAAAGTGTAGGTGGTGATGGTTAGAAGATGTCTCTTAAAGTGAAGAGCTTGCTAGATGTTTCCCAATATAAAAAATGACGTCCTTAAGATTCAAGGATTTCCTATGTCCAGATATTATTCAAAATTATGTAATAGCTTAGATATTACTTTATGTTGTTAAGGGTCGTGTCCTATTCTACTCTATTGATGTTGAGTCTAATATGGCAAAAGAGACTTAAAGTCTTAACTATGTATTTATGATATTGTATTATATATGAAGTGAAGTTCTAGCATTTGATATGTTGTGAAAATTTTAAAAATTTTCCGCTAAATTTCTATTTTAATATGATGAATGATGTCTATGGGTTTGTAAAAGATCTTTGATAGGTCAATTACCCCTTTCTACTTCTAGGGGGTGCTTCACGGTTGTGACACATGCCATGTATAGATAACATAGAACTTAACCAATAGCTATAGTGTACCAAATGATTAGAATAGTCATTAACTGACATAGGTCACACTAACTAGGTATGGAATCCAGTGTCATAAGACCCCACACCGTGGAAGGTGTTCTATTTGCCAAATGTAGAATTATGACACATTCCATGTAGGTGCATGGTTTAAGGTATATCAAAAATTTTCGTTGAACTCTCATAATCAAGTAGAGCTACAACCTTAAGCATATCCACTCCGTTCTTTTCCTTGGTTCTCATAGAGTATGTTCATTCACATAATATATTAGAGAAGCTACAATCCCTAATCCTATCAATTCATAATACCAATACCATGAAGGGATCAACATGGGTCTACCGATCAAGGTTCATTAGCATGACTCATTCATGAAAAATGTAACATTCTTAAAGTCTAAGACCTAATCTAGAGCCTAACATAAGTGTCTAAGGGTGAGGACACTTTTTTAAGACCTTGTAAAATGTTTATAAGTCTATTAGGAAGTTTAAGAATAAAAAAGACAAGAAACGTCCAAGACGTCCAAAAACTAGTCTAATTGAACTAGTGAAACGTACTTAGGTTTCGGAAAAGTTTAGGAGTGGTGTAAGTGGTCTAAAACTTGTAAAATGACTTTAGATAGGTAAAACCATGTATATAAAGTAACAACGTTGCTGTACGACCCCCCAAGGGTGGCCTTAGGGGTCCACGAAAGGACCCCAAACTTGGCTTGGCAAGCTTCCCAAGTAGTAGCCAAAATACACATTGATGAAACAAGTCTGCGCCGCAGACTTGGGTGGATTTTGGTCAAATCTCATGTTCGCATCGTGGTCAGGTAGCGCACTTCATTGTATTGACAATTAATTTAGAAAATCATGCGGGAACAGCTCCGTGTAACAGACTTGTTCCCCGATGAAAATCTGAAATTATGATTTGAAGTTTGACTTCATTAAATGGTCAACTTAAGTGAGAGGTCTATTGGGTATTTCATGGGGGGTCTATATATTTATTTCCAATAAGTTTTCCCTCACATTTACTCACTCAAATCAAAACCCAGAAACTCTTCAGTCTTGGAATTCTTTACCCAAGAGGTCCTTTCAAAGATGATTTGTACATCATCCAATTCCAAAGGTTTTCCAATTCTAATGGGTTTTCATCGAAACTTCATATTGATGATTAATTGTGAATGCCTATGACTAATTAAGTGTATATTGTTGATTAATTGATACAATTTCATGTAGATCATGTTCCTTTTTCCCTATTCCCCAAATCATGGATTTTGCTTATGAATTGATTGGAATTGAATAATGTATTGATTGTTAGACTTGTTTTATCTATCTAACTCATTCATGGACTGCCTAGGGTGATTTAATGTTTGTATTGGATCTATTTATTGAAGAATTCATGATGAACCCTATTACCATAACCCTAGGTTATGAACTGAAGTTAATTGGGATAGTGATGATGCCATTGATTTTGCTATTGTGTTAACTACTATTGTATGATGATGTTATACCCATTATTGGGTTGAATGCAATGGTTGATGGTAAACCATGGATGATGTCTTGAGAAGTAGATTTGGTAAGTCTTGTGATCCAAATCTCTTACTTCAATTTTGATTAATTGTGATTAAGTGATGATGTTGTATTGAAGTATACCTTATATTAAGTTTGACAGGGTTGGTATGATGTTGGATTGAAATGTCTTGACTATGGTTTTTGAGGTGTTGGCTAATATGTAAATGTTATATGTATGGTGATAACTTACCAATGTGCCTTATCATGAATGATTATGTAAATGTACTAACCTCACATGTATGAATTGTAATGAAAGGAAAGTACTCAAGCAATCTTATTGAGCTATGATGATGATTATATAAGGGATAAACCCTATGACCTAAACTAAGCTATGAATGTTAAAAAAGGCTTAAACACATTTTAAAACGGTACTCTAGATTAGCACAGAGTGAACTAGAGTGAGGAGTGTCCCTTTCCACATAGGGAAGGTAGGATCACTAATGTACTCTTGAGATTGGAGACTACAATGCATGTATCATAAAAAGGGTCCATACTATATCTCCTAGTTCTTAAACTATGTTTCCCCGATAGGAATACTAAATAGTGGATCCACGTAGTTGCTATGTTAATGTTTTGGTACTACCTTGGCAAGTAGTCCGCCTTCCTTCGGTGTAGGGTTCCATGACACCGGATTCCACATTAGCTAACGTGGTGTATGTCGGTTAAGGCAAGATGTTACCAAAAGTTAAAATGATGTAACAAATGAACTCTAACTAGGATGATCTAATGGGTTTAGCTTAGTCTAGGTAGTGGTACGGGACTCTACCTATACATTGCACTAGTAAACCTTCAAGGGAATCTTAGGAGGATGTTCTTATGTATGTATATGGTTATTCACGTAAATGATGAGAATGTGATGATATTACATGTAAATGACACTATGTGATGTTGGTTACTCTTATAAATATATGTTTGGTCTATATTAATATAGTATGAAGTTATATACTCTTAATGATATGATATGTGAAGTTGGACATTGTATATGGTTCTAGTTAGGTTTTCTTGATTAAGTAAGGTTATGGGGATTTGCTTTGTTATTGCACAAGGACTTAATGAGGGTCATGAGTAATGGTCTTGCTTGCTTATAATGTGATGAACTCTTATTCATGCTTGTGAAGTTATGACTTGATGATAGAGTTGTATTTGCTTATGGGTTCAAGTATGTTGATATGCATGTTACTTGCTTTGACTTAAGGTGGTTTGGTATTCTATAGTACATGGTATTGACTTGTTGAATATGCACTAATGACTAGTATATGTTCTTGAATGTGCATAAGGCTTTTCAAATGTAAAATAGCATGTTTTAATGAAATGTTCCGTTTTAGCATGATTGATATTATATGTGCATATGGTCTCAAACTTAGTACATGTGATGTGCTAACCCCATTTTTTCCCTTTTCCCCAACATTTTAGGTTCCGAACGTTGAAGGTTTTTTGAGACGACTTTGAAGAAGACTTGGAATTCCTTAATCATCCAAGTTGGGTAGGTTCATACTTTCCGAGGGCAATGTCAATATCGAGCTTATGAAGTTGTTTTAGTTTTAAGATTCTTATATTCTTTACTTTCATTTGAGTACGAATTGTATAGCCTATATATGGCTTAGTTACATTGTTGTACTGGGTATGCCCAATTGATATATTCTTGCTGTAGATGGTTATGAGATGAAAGACTTTTTTAAGACTATGTTATATCTTATATATGTATGTTCAATAAAAGTAGAAGACTATGTAATCTTCTTATACGAAGATTCAATGTATACTCGATCCGAATATATATTATGTGCATGCGATAGGTCTATGTCAACCTCAAGATAGATATAGAAAAGTTTTAAATTTTCCGCATTTTTAACCTACGAGTGTAATGATGTAAACTAAGAGGCTAGTCTAAGTCCTCTTGGAGGACGATGACGCCAGTTACGTATAGGGGGTGCTCCCAAGATATGACAAACTTGGTATCAGAGCCAGGGGTTGAATATGTTTATAATCGATGTCTCTCTCAACCACGTCTATGTAGATTCATACTCATAATTGTGAAGCGCGCCACACTTATGAATAGGAAACAATACGATGCTTAGGAAACTCTCAATTTATTGGAAATCCAATGTCGTGCCTCGAGAGTCTTGCAATCTATGTGCTTTTATCATTTAATTCTTTCATTGCGATTCTAGGCAATGAATACTCGAAGGAATTAGGCATGAAGATTTGAGGAAGAGATTACCCATGCGAGAGTTGCTCCATGTGGTGATCAAGTCCCTCCTCTTGAAGAAGTTGCCAATGATGACCAAGCTTCGGTCAATCCTCCACCTATGATGGATGGTGACATAAGAGCTGCCTTTCTCCAAATGGCCCAAGCCATTACTACACAAGCACAATCCGTCACTACTCAAGCACAAGCCATGACGGCCTAAGCTAATCGGGAGGTGGTACCCCGAGCAAACCAACATGTTGGCACCATGGCCTCCCGTTTGAGAGATTTCACTAGAATGAATCTCCTACTTTCTATGGGTCCAATGTTGAGGAACATCCCCAAGAGTTCATTGATTAAATCTTCAATATTCGCTATGCTATGAAGTTGACTAGTAGTGAGAAAGTCGAGTTAGCCACTTATCAACTCAAAGATGTGGCCCAAACATGGTACGTTCAATGGATAGACAATAGGCCTTTAAGGGGTGGACCGGTGACTTGGGATATCTTCAAGAAGGCTTTTCTTGATTGGTTCTTTCCTAGGTAGAAGAGGGAAGCTAAAGTTGTGGAGTTCATCAACCTTCGTCAAGGAGGTAGGAGTGTACTTGAATACTCTTTCAAATTCACTAAATTGTGAAAGTATGCTCCTTCTTTGGTTTTCCGATCCTAGGGATGAAATGAGTCTCTTTGTGATGGGTCCGTCAATTTAACAACGGCCCACCAATTGGTCGGTAGATTTGTACACCAGACCAATTTCTGCATAATTCTTGGGGTTTGGTCTCTGCACATTGAGACCCATTAAGCCATTCTTTTTATGTTTTTGTGGACACTTTTTGATACATGTACCCTAAACTAATCTCTAGCCCAAACACTAAAAAAATAGCACATGAAGTTGAGTAAAACAAAATGAAATAAGAGAATGCAAATATTCCTACAAGGAAAAGAAAAACCTATTGTTGGCTAGAGGATACACATTGGGTTGCGTCCCAAGAAGCACTTGATTTAACGTCGCGACATGACGAAAGATCCTTGATTGCTCAGACTTCATCAAGGCGATATGCTTCAACCAATTCATGGACACCTACGCATGCCCTAGATAGATCTTGATTCTTTGGCCATTGACCGTGAACCTTGCATCCTCCTTGTTCTCCAACTCAACCGCTCCATGTAGGAACACTTTAGTGATCAAGAATTGCATAGTACATTTGGACTTTAGTTTGCTCGGAAACAAGCGTAGCCTAGAGTTGAATAGAAGCACCAAGTCCCCAACCGCAAATTATCGCTTTTCAATCTTTTGGTCATGGTACTTCTTCATCTTCTCTTTGTAGATGGCTGAACTATCATATGATTTTAGGCGAAACTCATCAATCTCATTCAACCTGTTAAGTCTCTTTTCCACTGCTTCATTCCAATCCATCTTCAGTTTCTTTATCGCCCACACTGGCTTGTGCTCTAACTCAACTGTCAAGTGACAAGACTTCCCATATACAAGTTGGCATGGATGCATACCTATTGGGGTATTGTATGCAGTCCGGTAGGACAACAGAGCATCATCAAGCCTCCTTGACAAATCCGTTCTATTTGCATTCACTGTTTTCGACAGGATCTGCTTGATTTCTCTATTGGACACCTCAACTTGCCTACTAGTCTGTGGCTGGTACAAAGTGGCTACATTGTGGCGAACCCCATATTTCTCCTATAGCCCTTTGAACAACTTATTGCAAAAGTGAGATCCCTCATCACTAATAATGGCTCTTGGTGTGCCAAATCTGGATAAAGATGTTCTTCTTGAAGAATGCGGTGAACTTCTTCCCTTCATTGTTGACAAGTGGTATGGCTTCCACCCATTTTGATACATAATCCACCGCCACAAAAATATATTTCATCCCATGAGAACTCACAAACGGGCCCATAAAATTAATGCCCCATACATCAAACAACTCAATCACTAGAATGGGGTTTAAAGGGAGCCATTGCGACTTCGAAATTCCTCCATCTCTTTGGCACTTATCACATGACTTGGCAAACTCATGAGCATCTTGGTGAATGGTTGGCCAATAGTACCAAAATTGGTAAATCTTATGGGCAGTGCGGATACTAGAATGATGCCCACCCACAGGCGAGGAGTGGCATGCCTCCAACAAACTTAGCATCTCAACTTCCGGCACGCAGCGGCGTATAAGCCCATAAGCACAACTCTGGTATAAGTAAGGCTCATCCCAAAAGAACTTTATCACATCATGCATAAACTTTTTCCTCTGATGGAAGGACAAGCCCGATGGGATTATATCACAAGCCAGATAATTTGCAAAATCGGAGAACCATGGAATTAAGTTATGAGAAGCGGCCAATACATGCTCATCATGGAAGGTATCATAAATTTCTGCCTTTTCACCCAACTCTCGCATAGCTTCATCCTCCAATCTGGACAAGTGATCGATAAGTTGATTTTTGGTCCCTTTTCTATCTTTTACCTCAAAATCAAACTCTTGCAATAGTAGCACCCATCTAATCAACCTTGGTTTCACATCCTTCTTTTCCATCAAATACCTCAACGCGCAGTGGTCAGTATGCACTATGACACTCGTGCTAATCAAATAGGAAAAAAAAATTCAAAAGAAAATACAACCGCAAGGAGCTCTAGTTCAGTCAAAATGTAGTTCTTTTGTGCTTCATTTAGGGCTTTACTTTCATAATAGATGGGATAGAGGATTTTAACCCTTCTTTGCCCCAATACTACACTAAGGGCAACCCCACTAGCATCAAACATAACCTAAAATGGCTTGCTCTAGTCTGCGGAAATAATTATTGGTGCAGACACTAACTTCTCCATTAACTCTCCAAACGCCTTCAGACATGATTTATCAAAATAAAATTTACATTCTTCTTCAAGTAGCTTGCACATATGATGTGCAATTTTTGAGAAATCCTTAATAAACCTCCGGTAGAATCCCGCATGTCCAAGAAAACTTATCACACCTTTTAAAGAGATGGGTGGAGAAAGTTTCTCTATAACCTCACCTTTTGCTCAATCAACCTCTATCCCCTTCTCCGAGATGCGATGGCCCAATACTATACCATATTTTACCATAAAGTGACATTTTTCCCAGTTTAGCATAAGATTGCAATCGTCACATCTTTTGAGAACCTAGGCCAAGTGACCCAAACACCGATTAAAAAAGTCACTAACAACTGAAAAATCATCCATGAACAACTTAATAGTGTCCTTCACCATATTGGAGAATATCGACATCATGCATCTCTGAAAGGTAACCGGTGCATTACACAACCCAAAATGCATTCTCTTGAATGCGAACGTCCCATAAGGGCAAGTAAAGGTAGTTTTCTCTTGATCCTCCGGTGCAATAGATATTTTATTGTAGCCCGAATAACCATAAAAAAAACAATACCATCATTTTTCTGTGAGTCTATCTAACATCTGATCCATGAAGGGCATAGGGAAATGGTCTTTCTCAGTCCATGCATTCAACTTCCGGTAATCCATACAAACTCTCCATCCGGTCACCAACCTCATTGGAACAAGCTCATTCTCCTCATTAGGAACTACTGTCATTCCCCCCCTTTTTTGGCACACAATGAACAGGGCATACCCAATTACTATCTGTGATAGGATATATGACTCCGACATCCAACTACTTAATAATCTTCTTCTTCACTAGCTCTTTCATAGGTGTATTCAAACGTCTTTGGTGCTCAATACTTTGCTTGTGATCGGGCATGGGTTGGATTTTGTGTGAACAGATACCAGGAGGAATACCAATAATGTCCGCAATAGTCTAACCAATGGCTCGTTTGAAACTCTTCAAAACTTCCACCAAACACTCTACATGTTGCACATTCAAATACGATGCAATGATTACTGGCAAAGTGTCATCTCTTCCCAAGAATACATACCTCAGACGAGGTGGTAGAGCCTTAAGCTCTAATTTTGGGGCCTCCTCAATAGATCATTTCGTGGGTGTAGACTCGCGATGCTTCATATCTTGCTCCAATTTCTTTGGTTTGAACCAATATTCGCCTCGTTCAAGTTCCGCAACCAAAGACTCATACTCTTCAATACCATCACTCTCAAAATTCATGATCAGTACCGCTAGTGCCTCATCACCAACGCGCTCTTCAATTTGCACCTCAGAAGTGCTCTCAACCCTGTAAGATATAGCAGATACCGTTTGGAACTCACCACTCTGCTTAATGGACCTACAAATGTTGAACGTTGCTTCTTCGTTGTTCAACCTAAACTTCATCTGCCCTTTCTCCATCTCAACCAAAGCATGACCAGTAGCAAGGAACGACCTCCTTAGAATAATAGGCACCTCAAAGTCCACCTCACAGTCAAGAATCACAAAATTGGCCGAAAATATAAACGACTCCACCTTCACGATCACATCATGGAGTATCCCAATGGACCTCTTCACCGTTCGATCTACCATCAGTAACCACATTGTCTTGGGCTTTGGGTCACCCAAACCCAACTTCTTGTAAATTAAGAGAAGCATGAGATTTATGTTTGAACCTATATTGCATAATGCTTTAGCAAGTGTAATAGTCCAATAGTGCATGGAATAGTGAAAGTGCCCGTATCTTCCTTATTCTGCACAAGAAATCTTGTAGCAATAGCACTACAATGTTGCATTCGATCATCATGTTCAAAACTTACCGATCTCTTATTTGTAGCCATATTCTTCATGAACTTGGCATACCCGGGCATTTGTTCCAAAGCTTCTATTAAAGGGTTATTGATTGAAAGTTGTTTCAACATAGTGATAAAATGCATGTATTTTCCGTCCTCATTCTTCTTCACCAATGTCTGAGGGAATGGTGGTGGTTGTCTAGAAATGGGGATCACCTTTTGGGTTACCTCTGGTTTTTTCACCTCTTCATCCACAAATTCACCAATAGTTCCAACAAAAGTGTTTAATTATTTCTAAGTATAACAAGTAGCAAAAGTGACTTTTTAGTGTTTATCAAGTTGTGAGAGAAACTAGGATGTAAGTGTTCCCCATAGGTTCATAACGCGGTAATCCTAGCTATAACAATTCTTCCCTAGTGTTTTGCATGCAAAGTGATAAGTTAGGTATCTCTAAATCCTTGGTCCGGCATTTAGAGAGTTTCACCTCATACCTTGGTCCAGCTACGTGTGTTTAAGTTACTAACCCTTACCATTACTTCATATTAAGAGTCATATTCAATGTATAGCTTAGTTATTACTTTCCACCAATCAAAACTAGCCTATTAGATAGTATCCCACTAAATCTATGAACCTATGGTGAACACTTACACCCTAGTTTCTCTCACAACTTGATAAACACCAAAGATTTACTCCTGTTACTTGTTCTACTTAGCGATATTAAAAGACTTTTGTTTCACATACCCCCTCCCCCTTTAATTACACGTTTTCAGAAAGAAATTGAATAAATAGAAGTAATCATACATTGAAGTTAAGTCTAGACCATTTTACTAGTGGGATCGACCCCAACCTAATAGTTGGGTTCTTTATTTGATACGACAACTTATACTTCTTTAAGGAGGTGTAATTTAAGCGTATCAAATTTTGGCGCCGTTTCGGGTGAAAGTGGTTTTTGGATTAACTTTAATAACATAACTGAATTTTAGTCAACAATTTCCCAATTTTACTTTTTCTTTTGTTTTTGTTTCTCTCAAGTCTAGCTCTAGTGTATGCTAGGTACCTAGAGCCGTGGAGAACCAACGCTTCTATTCGATCCTGAATTTAACTGGATACTCAGAAAAATGAATATCAACAGAATCCAGCTAATCTTGGTGATGGGATCAATCATCATCCTCCACCATCGGTTAATGCTCACAATCAAGTGGTTGTGGAAAATCCAGTTGATGATTCTATGAGGATGCAACCTCCCTCCCCACGCCCTCAATGGTTTATAGGGGCAACGTCAATATCACTGATTTTGATGGGCCTCTTGTCCTACCTCCTCTACCGTAGGGTCACACGTTCGTAGTAGCTAGTAGTTTGATGTACATGCTCACCGTGAGGGGTTTGTTTCTAGGGATACCATATGAGGATCCACATGCTCACATAGCTAAACTAAGGTCGGTGTGAAAGATTTGTGTAGGGAGGCCAGACTTGGACATGAACGTCATCGGGTTAAGAGTGTTCCCTCTATCACTATCTAGAGAGGACGCGATATGGTTTACTGAGTTACCCTATAATTTTGTCTATACTTGGGATTAATTGAGGGATGTGTTAGTAGCACGGTACTACCTGGTGTCCAAAAAGCTCAACTACAAAGATAGAGTAAACAACTTTGTGGCACTACCTGAGGAGCGGTGAGTAGCTTTTGGTATAGATTTAATGCGTTCGTGAGAGGCGTTTCAAACCACCGCATTGATGATGAGTCATTGAAAGAGTACTTCTGTCGGGGAAAAGATCATAATAATAAGGCAGTGCTTGATACTATTCGGGTGGTTCTTATGGTGAGTGCACATATGCAGAGATCGTAGAGAAGTTGGAGAAAATCTCTCGCAATAATAAGGCTTGAAGAAGTAGAAAGTCGAACACTGGGAGAAACACCTTTGTAGTGCAAGATACACATAATGTGGCCGCTGATGATATTTGTGAAGACATGACTCAAATGAGAACTGAGCTTGGGTTGGTATTGAAACATGTCACTAGAGGTTCAAAGAAGGTAAATGTGGTGAATTATTTGACTGAACCACCACCGCTAGCGGATGACTACTATTATGAAGATGATACTTATGTAGTGAATGATCAGACGGAAGGTTTCCGACCAATCGCCCAAAGCTCCAATAAGGAGAATTGGCGTCAATGGCAAGGAAATCATGGTCAAAACTATAGGAATTACAACAGAGAGGGCCAGTATATTCATGATGGAAACTACAACCGCGACAACAACTTCAACCAAGGTAACTATTGTAACAAAAATGATCAAAGTGGGCCCGATATTCCTCCTCAAAATCGGGAAGTTGCCCCTACGGATGGTGTAGGTAGTGGCGCGAGTTGAAGATATGTTGCAGAAGATGATGAGGAGGTTTGATGCTAGTGATAAGAATTCCAAGGAATTGAGAGGTGATTTGGCTAATATCGGGCAAAAAGTGGACGCACATGCTGTCTCGATCAAACATCTTGAGTTACTAAGTGAACCAACGAAAACCAGGCACTCTTCATAGAAATAGAATTCAAAATCCTTAAAATGATGGACATTGCATGACAGTCACTACTCGAGAAGGTAAGCAAACCATTGATCCACCTATGCCGTCTGTGGTAGAAGATGAGATGAGAAAATATGAAGAGGTAGTGTGTCACGACCCGAAAGCACCCCCTAGAAGTTAGGGAAAACCTTCAAATCGTGACCGGGCATACTTGACCCCTTTGGGGTCTCGTACAAGCCCTCTAACTAGCATTCATAACATAAAGCATGAAAAGTAGTGCGGAATTAAAACTTTTCACGATAATAATAATAAAAGGAGTCTTTTCATAAATACTAGGAAATCTTATCGTCACAAGCCAACTTAAAGACACGACTTAGAATCTTAGGGACACGGCCCTTTACAATATAGTAAATACATTTTTAAGTCTTAATAAGGAAACCAAGAAACATAAAAACTATGTCCTCGAATATATGAGGACATACCCAAGTCTTGAGAGATAGAATTCCCAAGCTTCAACTTCGATCCTCCAAAGGCTTCCAACCTATACTCATAAGGTATAAAAAGTATGGGGTTAGTACAACAATGTACTAAGTATGGCATATGCAAAAACATGCAAAAACGGACATTTTAGTAAAGATAGCTTTTTATGCAATTCAAATATAACCTTCATGAATCTAGAAACAAACCCACATAAGAATCAACAATTAACACTTTATGGCTATCTTACCAAACTTAAAGTAAACAAAAGGAACATTTCAATTAACTTTGCTAAACTTGCAATAAAATTGAATAAAGCATCATAGTGAACATTTTGAATTCTTACAATGAAGACCTTACAGTGAAAGGCACGGTCCAAGTCATATGAACCCTTTTTCTTTGAAGTTGCCCTAACCCAAGGTTATTCTAAGACTCCCTAAGGTGAGCCAAGAAGGGACTCTCATTACACCTCCCTTCAAAGCACACCAAAGCGACCCTTAAAACTACCAAATCTTAGGCTTACTTCGTTAGAAATCAAATCCACGCCCTTGGCTAACATATGCAAAACACTCATGGAAATATAGGTCATACCAAGTGCAATGTGAGAGTAGCATCCCATACTACCACTCCCACTTAGTACTCCTAATGGATTCCATTTACTCAAGTACTCCACAATAATCCTCCATAACACTACACCATAGTACTCATTCACACAGATTTCATGAAAGTACTCTTCTCCCATAGTAGGTATAGGTCACACCAAGTGCAATGTCAGAATAGCATCCCATACTACTACTCCCACTCAATGCTCCTACTTGGTAACTAATGTGGATTGAGCACTTCACGACATACATACACAATTTCAACAATACACAAGATAATTAGTTTCAAATCAATTCTTTTGTGGGAGTTAGCTTAACCGACAAAGACCATGAGAGCTAGACATGGAATCCCGATATTAACCCCTATCGGATGAGGGATCCTTACTTGCCTAGAGTAAGGTCATGCTTCTTAGCGTTTACATGGCTTTTCCAATAGCTACACCTATGCGGGCACATAGTTAAGGGATAAGGAGATTGCTACTAAGTAACTCACTCTCTACTAACGAGGAGTACTCATCTCAAGAGGTACTTTGGATTACAACATCTCAACTAACGAAGTGCAATCCACCTCCCCTTCATATCCTCTCGGTGCTAGGCATAACTCCACACGGATTTCTCAACATAAAATTCTACCATAGGAAGCTCACTAGGAAATGGAGAGGTTGTTACTAGACACTACATCTCAACTCACGAAGTGTGTCCACCTCAAGATTTCCCCTTTTTGCTCAACTTGACATAATACAAATCTTAGAAGAGTGTGTGTGTACATGTGCACACCTTGCATATAAGCATCATTTCATTTTCATCAAGTTCTACTCATACTTTAACTTTGATTCATCAAGCTACACACTCTACATACTTCTCATAATCATATACTTCATTTAAACATAAACTAGGTCAAACATGCAAATTAAGCTACATCAAACACAACACAAGACCCATTTCCGATATATCTTCATTTCACATATTAGACCTTCAAGATCACATACTCAAACCATACTAAGTAACATCAAGTTCATCAATTATCACCGCCACCCATAAGGTGGACCATACCACTCAAATAGCAATTCATAATAAGAACTATACAATGAGAGCAACTCATCAACAAATCAAACCATCATTACCCATAAGCAATTTATCAATATTTCACCATATGAAGGCCCTTAGGGCAGTAGCTACACCAACATGACATACACAAGAAGACCCAAGTTCATACCTTACTCAAATCATGCTCACATAACCCATTTTCATGCCAAAAGTTGAAGTATGCATATACAAGAGTTTCATGGAGTTTTAACATCAAAACCATCTATTCAAACCAAGATAAATACGTTTAAACCTTTAGAACTTAGTTACAAGAAGACTCATAATAGAAATCAAAGTTTAGAAGAAGTTGAGTTTAAAACCCTTTTTTTTGAAATCCATTTTGGAAGTTGGCTTCTTGAATGGAAAGGTATTCAAGAATGGATACCATACCTTTAAGAGAAAGAAACCCACGAATTTTGATGAAGAAACACGTCCAAATCAGCCCTCCTTTCCTTCCTTAACCTCTAGCCTTCAATGGAGTCTTGGAGAGAGTTTCTTTAGAGAGAGAGATGAATTTAGAAGTGAGGGGATTTGTCTAGGTCTAGGGTTTAAAACTAGTTTAATATAACCTAAAAACACCAAAATTATACACCTAGGGTCTTATAAGACTTGGGGTGTATTTACATAAAACACCCCAAGTTGGCAGCCTTAAGTCGTGCACTGGCAGGCCTCGTCGACGAGACCTCCTCGACGGACCGTCGCGTTCACCACGGACCGTCATGGAGTCCCGTCGAGGAACACTTGGCTCTAACTGGAGCCTGTCCAAGTTTCCACTCTCTGTCACTCGCGACGCCCTGGATCGACGGACCGTCCTGAGTGCGACGGACCATCGCCATGGTAGTCGTGAGCCACTGATGGGCAGACTTTGCCCAAGTCTTAGGCCCTTCATCTAGGGCCCCTTGTGGGTCCTAGGTGGGGTCGTACCCGGACGTCAAACCCCTAAACTAAGTCGTATAGGTCTAAGGAACATCCGACGCATGTTTCAAGTAAAACGAACACATAAAACTCATCCAAACTCGCCAAGACATACAAGTACATTCTAAGGCATACCATCCGAACGTCATGGACGTTTTTGGTCGATTGAACTCCAAACTTAACCAAACTTTGCACACTGCCTAAGGACGCCAAACTAACCCCGTTTAACTTAAAGTTAACCGAAGAAACAACCATGAGGCTCTAGTTCACCTTAGCTCATTTTGGGGCATTATATTCTCCCCCACTTGGAATAACATTCGTCCTCGAATGACACTTAAATTTTAAGAACAGCAAGGACTCACTTAGCATTATATAATACACTTAGATCATGATCAAAACATCAACAATCAAAGCATCCATTAGCAAGCAGCATCATTTCACACTTTCAACACTTATCAACACAGACTACTTTTGCCAAACTTCACAAAGTCAAAACTCAACCTTAAACTTCTTTTATGGAGAAACTACCTTCTCCAACATTAAACATGCTCATATACAACAATTTTGCACATATTTAAACTTCAATTAAGGCAAGGCAAATTTTTCTCAAATTGCAAATTTTTCACAGTGAATATTCACTGTAACATTGTCAAATATACAAAACTTTCAAAATTCCACTCTTTGAGCAATTTATCAAGATGACATGATCATATGAACTATAAAACCATATATACTCATTTCATAACACAAAAGCAACAATAACCAAGAGTTGAGACTTACCAAAACCATCAATCCGGATTAATTATCCTTTCTAGCCCCCATCCCATAGGAAGGGTTCTTCTTGGGAGCATTAGGATCTAGGGAAGCTTGATTGACATCTCTCCCCCTTGATTTAAGGTTTGGGCAGTCCCTCATCTTGTGGCCTCTATTACCACATGCAAAACAACCATCCGTTCCGGCAAGACACTTACCCCCATGTTGCTTGCCACAAGTAGGGCACCTAGCCCTTTCATAGGGATGACCACCACCTTGAGAAGATTGATTTGGAGCCCTATCCTTGTTTCCCATAGAAGAATCTTGGGGATAAAACCTCTTCTTAGGCCTTTGGTGACTAGAATCATCCGACCTAGGTCTCTTACCCTCTTGCCTTATCTCCCTAATTTTGGACTCCTCAATTTGTTGCGCATAAACCATGAGCCTAGAGATATCCATGTCATTAAGAAGCATAGCCGTACGACACTCTTTTTCCACCAAGCTAGACACGCCCATCACAAACTTGTTCATCCTAGCCCTAGGGTTGGCTACCATGTTTGGGGCATACTTAGAGAGTTGGGTGAATTTGAGAGAGTACTCTTGCACACTCATTCCCCCTTGACGGAGGTTCATGAATTCGACCATCTTCTTCTCCCTCCACTCTAAAGGAAAGAATCTATCTAGGAAAGCCTCTTTGAATTCCTCCCAATCAACCGGTCCTCTTTCTAAGGGTCTCTCACCCCTCCATTGCTCATACCACACTTGAGCAACATCCTTAAGTTGGTAAGCGGCCAATTCCGCTTTCTCCCTAGGGGTCACACCCATAGCATCTACCACCTTGAAAACCTCATCTATGAAGCCTTGTGGATCTTCATCCACCTTAGTTCCATGAAAGGTAGGAGGGTTCATCCTCATGAAATCCCGAATCCTAGAAGCGGGAGTACTAGCATTTGGTTGGGGCCTATCTCCTAGGTTAGCTTGGCCCACAAAGTGATTGTTGACAACTTGAGCTTGAGCCGTCATGAGTTGGGTCAAGTTCATTAGGGCAGCCCTCAACTCCGCATTAGTCATATCACCCTCAACAAAAGGAGCTTGAGGCATAGGAGGCACTTGAGGTCCTTGAGGTTCCGGAGGCACTTGAGGTTCTTGAAGAGGAACCTCCTCATTTTCCTCCCCTAAGCCAACAATAGGAACTTGGTCAACATGGGGAAGGACTCTCTCATTTTGTACACCTCCCTCCTCCCTTCTAGCGGTCGATCTCCTCGTATTCATGTCCTAAAAAACACAAAGAAGAGGTTGAGAATAGACACCTTATATACTCAACTCTAAGGCACGATACTAGAATAGAGAAGAAAGTGAAACTTCTAGCATCCTATAGCCTCTTGTCCATGGATGTGTCGCGACTCACACCAATGACCAAGATACTACTAGATGTGGCTTGTGAGACTTTCAGACCTTAAACTATTTCCCAAAACCTTATGCTCTGATACCAAGTCTTGTCACGACCCGAAAGCACCCCCTAGAAGTTAGGGAAAACCTTCGAATCGTGACCGGGCGTACTTGACCCCTTTGGGGTCTCGTACAAGCCCTCTAACTAGCATTCATAACATAAAGCATGAAAAGTAGTGCGGAATTAAAACTTTTCACGATAATAATAATAAAAGGAGTCTTTTCATAAATACTAGGAAATCTTATCGTCACAAGCCAACTTAAAGACACAACTTAGAATCTTAGGGACACGGCCCTTTACAATAGAATAAATACATTTTTAAGTCTTAATAAGGAAACTAAGAAACATAAAAACTATGTCCTCGAATATATGAGGACATACCCAAGTCTTGAGAGATAGAATTCCCAAGCTTCAACTTCGATCCTCCAAAGGCTTCCAACCTATACTCATAAGGTATAAAAAGTATGGGGTTAGTACAACAATGTACTAAGTATGGCATATGCAAAAACATGCAAAAAGGGACATTTTAGTAAAGATAGCTTTTTATGCAATTCAAATATAACCTTCATGAATCTAGAAGCAAACCCACATAAGAATCAACAATTAACACTTTATGGCTATCTTACCAAACTTAAAGTAAACAAAAGGAACATTTCAATTAACTTTGCTAAACTTGCAATAAAATTGAATAAAGCATCATAGTGAACATTTTGAATTCTTACAATGAAGACCTTATAGTGAAAGGCACGGTCCAAGTCATATGAACCCTTTTTCTTTGAAGTTGCCCTAACCCAAAGTTATTCTAAGACTCCCTAAGGTGAGCTAAGAAGGGACTCTCATTACACCTCCCTTCAAAGCACACCAAAGCGACCCTTAAAACTACCAAATCTTAGGCTTACTTCGTGAGAAATCAAATCCACGCCCTTGGCTAACATATGCAAAACACTCATGGAAATATAGGTCATACCAAGTGCAATGTGAGAGTAGCATCCCATACTACCACTCCCACTTAGTACTCCTAATGGATTCCATTTACTCAAGTACTCCACAATCATCCATAACACTACACCATAGTACTCATTCACACGGATTTCATGAAGGTACTCTTTTCCCATAGTAGGTATAGGTCACACCAAGTGCAATGTGAGAATAGCATCCCATACTACTACTCCCACTCAATGCTCCTACTTGGTAACTAATGTGGATTGAGCACTTCACGACATACATACACAATTTCAACAATATACAAGATAATTAGTTTCAAATCAATTCTTTTGTGGGAGTTAGCTTAACCGACAAAGACCATGAGAGCTAGACATGGAATCCCGATATTAACCCCTATCGGATGAGGGATCCTTACTTGCCTAGAGTAAGGTCATGCTTCTTAGCGTTTACATGGCTTTTCCAATAGCTACACCTATGCGGGCACATAGTTAAGGGATAAGGAGATTGCTACTAAGTAACTCACTCTCTACTAACGAGGAGTACTCATCTCAAGAGGTACTTTGGATTACAACATCTCAACTAACGAAGTGCAATCCACCTCCCCTTCATATCCTCTCGGTGCTAGGCATAACTCCACACGGATTTCTCAACATAAAAGTCTATCATAGGAAGCTCACTAGGAAATGGAGAGGTTGTTACTAGACACTACATCTCAACTCACGAAGTGTGTCCACCTCAAGATTTCCCCTTTTTGCTCAACTTGACATAATACAAATCTTAGAAGAGTGTGTGTGTACATGTGCACACCTTGCATATAAGCATCATTTCATTTTCATCAAGTTCTACTCATACTTTAACTTTGATTCATCAAGCTACACACTCTACATACTTCTCATAATCATATACTTCATTTAAACATAAACTAGGTCAAACATGCAAATTAAGCTACATCAAACACAACACAAGACCCATTTCCGATATATCTTCATTTCACATATTAGACCTTCAAGATCACATACTCAAACCATACTAAGTAACATCAAGTTCATCAATTAGCACCGCCACCCATAAGGTGGACCATACCACTCAAATAGCAATTCATAATAAGAACTATACAATGAGAGCAACTCATCAACAAATCAAACCATCATTACCCATAAGCAATTTATCAATATTTCACCATATGAAGGCCCTTAGGGCAGTAGCTACACCAACATGACATACACAAGAAGACCCAAGTTCATACCTTACTCAAATCATGCTCACATAACCCATTTTCATGCCAAAAGTTGAAGTATGCATATACAAGAGTTTCATGGAGTTTTAACATCAAAACCATCTATTCAAACCAAGATAAATACATTTAAACCATTAGAACTTAGTTACAAGAAGACCCATAATAGAAATCAAAGTTTAGAAGAAGTTGAGTTTAAAACCCTTTTTTTGAAATCCATTTTGGAAGTTGGCTTCTTGAATGGAAAGGTATTCAAGAATGGATACCATACCTTTAAGAGAAAGAAACCCACGAATTTTGATGAAGAAACACGTCCAAATCAGCCCTCCTTTCCTTCCTTAACCTCTAGCCTTCAATGGAGTCTTGGAGAGAGTTTTTTTAGAGAGAGAGATGAATTTAGAAGTGAGGGGATTTGTCTAGGTCTAGGGTTTAAAACTAGTTTAATATAACCTAAAAACACCAAAATTATACACCTAGGGTCTTATAAGACTTGGGGTGTATTTACATAAAACACCCCAAGTTGGCAGCCTTAAGTCGTGCACTGGCAGGCCTCGTCGACGAGACCTCCTCGACGGACCGTCACGTTCACCACGGACCGTCATGGAGTCCCGTCGAGGAACACTTGGCTCCAACTGGAGCCTGTCCAAGTTTCCACTCTCTGTCACTCGCGACGCCCTGGATCGACGGACCGTCCTGAGTGCGACGGACCGTCGCCATGGTCGTCGTGAGCCACTGATGGGCAGACTTTGCCCAAGTCTTGGGCCCTTCATCTAGGGCCCCTTGTGGGTCCTAGGTGGGGTCGTGCCCGGACGTCAAACCCGTAAACTAAGTCGTCTAGGTCTAAGGAACATCCGACGCATGTTTCAAGTAAAACGAACACATAAAACTCATCCAAACTCGCCAAGACATACAAGTACATTCTAAGGCATACCATCCGAACGTCATGGACGTTTTTGGTCGATTGAACTCCAAACTTAACGAAACTTTGTACACTGCCTAAGGACACCATACTAACTCCGTTTAACTTAAAATTAACCCAAAAAACAACCATGAGGCTCTAGTTCACCTTAGTTCATTTTGGGGCGTTATATAGTGGAAATTAGTGGTGAATTGGTGGACAAATCGGTGAAAGAAGCAGAGGTACCCCAAAATGTGATTCCCATTCCTAGAACACCACCACCATTCCCTCGGAGATTGGTGAAGAAGACTTAGGATGGTAAATACCGGCGTTTAATCACTATGTTGAAACAACTTTCCATCAACGTCCCTTTGATAGAAGATTTGAAGCAAATGCCCGATTATGCCAAGTTCATGAAGGATATGGTTACAAAGAAGAGATCGGTAAGTTTTGAGGATGGTGACCGAATGCAGTATTTTATCTGTATTGCTACAAGGTCTCTTGTGCATAATAAGGATGATTGGGGCGCTTTCACTATTCCATGTACCATCGGCATATTACACTATGCTAAAGCACTATGTGATGTTGGTGCAAGCATAAATCTCATGCCTCTCTCCATTTATAAGAAATCAGGTTTGGGTGACCCAAAGCCCACTGCAATACGGTTACTAAAGGTCGATCGAACAGTGAAGAGGCCTATTGCGATACTTCATGATATGCTCGTGAAGGTGGAGTTATTTATATTTCCTGTTGATTTTGAGATTCCTGACCGTGAGGTGGACTTTGAGGTCCCTATTATTTTTGGGAGACCATTCCTTACTACTGGTGGTGCCTTGGTTGATATGGAAAAAGGGCAGATGAAGTTTAGGTTGAACAATGAAGAAGCAACATTTAACATTTGTAGGTTCATGAAGCAGAGTGGTGAGCTCCAAACAGTATCTGCTATATCCTACAGGGTTGAGAGTACATCTGAGGTACAAATTGAAAAGCGCCTTGGTGTTGAGGCACTAGCGGCAGTGATCATGAAATTTTAGAGTGATGGTATTGAAGAGTATGGGTCTTTCGTTGCGGCACTTGAACGAGCGAATATCGGTCCAAACCAAAGAAATTGGAATAAGATATGAATCATCGCAAGTCTCCACCTGTGAGATCATCAATTGAGGAGGCCCTAAAATTAGAGCTTAAGGCTCTACCACCTCATTTGAGGTATGTATTCTTCGTAAAAATGACACTTTACCGGTAATCATTGCATCGGATTTGAATGTGCAACAAGTAGAGTGTTTGGTATAAGTCTTAAAGAGGTTCAAACGTGCCATTGGTTGGACTATTGCGGACATTATTGGAAGCCCTCCCGGGATTTGTTCACACAAAATAAAACTCATGCCTGATCACAAGCCAAGTATTGAGCACCAGAGACGGTTGAATCCACCTATGCGAGAGGTTGTGAAGAAGGAGATCGTTAAGTGGTTGGATGCGGGAGTCCTATATCCTATTGCAGATAGTAGTTGGGTATGCCTTGTGTAGTGTGTGCCCTAAAATGGAGGAATGACAGTAGTGACCAATGAGAGAAACGAGCTTGTTCCAGTAAGGCCAGTGACTGGATGGAGAGTTTGTATGGATTATCAGAAAATTAATGCAGGGACTGAGAAGGACAATTTCCCGATGTTAGATAGATTTGGAGGTTAAGAATGGTATTGTTTTCTTGATGGCTATTCGGGTTACAATCAAATCTCTATTACCCCGTAGGTTCAAGAGAAGACCACCTTTACTTGCCCTTATAAGACGTTCGCATTCAAGAAGATGCCTTTTGGGTTGTGTAATGCACCAGCCACTTTGCAAAGATGAATGATGTCAATATTCTCCGATATGGTGGTGGACACTATTGAGGTGTTTATGGATGACTTTTCTGTGGTTGACAACTCATTTGATCGGTGTTTGAATCACTTGGCCGAGGTTCTTAAAAGATGTGAAGATTTCAATCTTGTGCTAAATTGGGAAAAATGTCACTTTATGGTGAAAGAAGGCATAGTATTTGTTCATCGCATCTCGGAGAATAGGATAGAAGTTGATCGAGCAAAAGTTGAAGTTATAGAAGAACTTCCTCCACCCATCTCTGTAAAAGGTGTGAGAAGTTTTCTGGGATATGCGAGCTTCTACCCCAGGTTTATTAAGGATTTCTCAAAAATTGCACATCCTTTGTGAAAATTACTTGAGAAGGAATGTAAATTCTATTTTGATGAATCTTGTGTGAAGGCGTTTGGAGAGTTGAAGGAGAAGTTGGTGTCTACGCCCATAATTATTTCTCCAGATTGGAGTAAGCCATTTGAAGTTGGTGTCTTCACACCATCTATTATGCAAGTAAGGCCCTAAACAAAGCACAAAAGAACTACACTATGACGCAACAACAGCTTCTTGCGGTGGCATTTGCTTTCGAAAAATTTCGATCCTATTTGTTTGGCACAACAGTCATAGTTCACACTGACCACTGCGCTTTGAGGTACTTGATGGCAGAGAAGGATTCTTAAAAAAGGTTGATTATATTGGTGGTACTATTGCATGAGTTTGATTTTGAGGTAAAAGACAGAAAAGGGACTGAAAATCAAGTTGCCGATCACTTGTCAAGATTGGAGGATGAAGCTATGCGAGAGTTGTGTGAAAAGTCTGAGAGTAATGATACCTTCCCTCATAAGCATGTATTGGTCGCGTCTCATGAATTGATTCCATGGTTCACCAATTTTGCAAATTATCTTGCTAGTGATATTGTCCCATCGAACTTGTCCTTTCATCAAAGGAAGAAGTTCATGCATGATGTGAAAAAGTTCTTTTGGGATGAAACTTAGTTATACCATAGTTATGATGATGAGCTTATTCGACGTTGTGTACCGGAAGTCGAGATGTTAAGTGTTTTGGATGCATGCCACTCCTCGCCATTGGGTGGGCATCATAGTGGTATCCGGACTGCACATAAGATTTTACAGTGTGGGTAGTATTGGCCAACCATTCACCAAGATGCTCATGAGTTCTCCAAGTCATATGATAGGTATCAAAGAGAGGGAGGAATTTCAAAGAGGCAAGAGCTCCCTTTAAATCTCGTTTTGATGATTGAGTTATTTGATGTATGGGCCATTGATTTTATGGGCCCGTTTGTGAGTTCTCATAAGATGAAATATATACTTGTGGCGGTGGACTACGTTTCAAAATAGGTGGAAGACATATCATTTTCAAACTATGAAGGGAAGTGTGTCACCGCGTTCTCGAAAAAGAACATCTTCTCCAGATTTGGCACACCTAGGGACATTAATAGTGATTGTGCATCTCACTTTTGTAACATGTTGTTCAAAGGGATATTAGAGAAATATGGGGTTCTCCACAATGTGGCCACTCCGTACCATCCCCAGACTAGTGGGCAAGTTGAAGTGTCCAATCGAGAGATCAAGCAAATCCTGTAAAAAATGTTAAACGCTAATAGAACGGATTGGTCAAGGAGGATTGATGATGCTCTTTGAGCCTACCAAACTGCATACAAAACCCCCATAGGTATGTCTCTATACCAACTTTATATGGTAAGGCTTGTCACTTGCCAGTTGAGTTTGAGCATAAAGCTATGTGGGCAATGAAGAAACTAATAATGGATTGGAATGAAGTAATGGAACAGAGACTTAATGGGTTGAATGAGCTTGATGAGTTTCGCCTAAAAACATATGAAAGTTCAGTCATCTAGAAAGAGAAGATGAAGAAGTACCAAGAAAAAATGATTGAAAAGCGAGAATTTGCGGTTGGGGACTTGGTGCTTCTATTAAACTCTAGGCTACGCTTGTTTCCGTGCAAACTCAAGTCCAAGTTGATGGGACCATTCCTTGTTACTAAAGTGTTTCCATATGTAGCGGTTGAGTTGGAGAACAAGGAGGGTGCAAAGTTCACTGTCAACGGGCAAAGAATCAAGATCTACCTAGGGCATACGGAGAGTGTCCATGAAGTGGTTGAGGCATATCACTTTCATGAAGTCTGAGTAATCAAGGATTGTGCGTCGTGCCGCGACGTTAAATCAAGTGCTTTTTGGGAGGCAACCCAAGGTGTATCCTCTAGACAACAATAGGTTTTTCTTTTCTTTTATAGGAATAGTTGCAATCTCTTGTTTTGTTTTTATTTTTCTCATCTTCATTCGTTAATTTTTTATTGTGTTGGCTAGAGATTAGTTTAGGGTCCGTGTCTCAAAAGTGTCCAGAAAAAATAAAAAGAATAGCTAAATGGGTGTTCCATGTGTAGGGACCAAAACCAAGAATTCTGCAGAAAATGGTCTGTTGCACAGATCTACAGACCCTATCGACGGACCATCGATGGTGTCCATAGATCCCAGGTATGTCTCGAATTTTTTGTAAGTATTTTTTCAATCGACGATTCATCGATTGACTGACGGACCGTCGATGGGGTGTCGTCAGTCCAAACAACCAGTGACCCGACCCGACCCGGCCGACTATATTAAAAGGAAATTGTTCATTAACCTACAAAAATCTTTTGAAATTCTTTCCCAACCATTTCCCTACCCTTATTTCCTTCCTTTTCCATTAGTTTCCCATATCTCTCCCTTTCATTTTCATAAGAATCCCCAAAACTCCCAAATTTCCCTAAAACTCCAAACACCTTCTTCTTCCCCAATTCTACTTCTTTCTCTTGATTTTTATGGTCGGTGTTCGAAGGCGAGCATGTAGGTTGTTGAAAAGATCACCCACCCAGTCAATCCATTATGATTTTCAGGTATTTCGACCCCCTTTGCTAAATGAATTCTCGTTCATTTGTTGTTGGCAACGTAAATTGGATTATGGGTCTTCACTTAGGTACAAAATTGCATGTTAATGATTGTTAAAAAATGTTTAATATGTCCTTTTAAATTATAGTAAGTGAATGGTTGGGGTATAATCTGTTAAAATTAATATTGTTGACTTTCCGACTTAGGGTTCGGTAGAATATTAGAATTCGAGATTGAACCTTGAAAAATCAAAACCCTAAGAATGAAGAATTGGTTTTGTACTTGTTGTTCTATGTTGGGTGACCTTAAGAGGGTATAAAAGTTTTCAAAAACTGCTCCTAAAAATATGGTCTGAAATATGTCTCCGACAAAAAGCACGAGACCCTGTCGACGGACTGTCGCTTAATCGACAGGCCATCGATGGTGTCCGTTTATTGACCAACTTTCAAAATGATGAACTTTGAGATGGTGGAAATAGACTAAGGTCCATCGATTGATCGACGGGCCGTCCTACACGTCCGTCGTTTCGAACAGAAACCCTAATTTGTGAGAGTTAAATAATTATTCCAAGTGGCAGACGACAGAAGTGGACTACTGTTCATCCAATTATCGATGGTCCATTCTGCACGTCTGTTGTTTCCAAATGAGAGGTCTGTAGAATGGAGACTAAGAATTTTCCTAAGTGTCAAACGATGGACACTATCGACGGACAGACGTTTCATCGAAGGACCGTCGATAGTTCCTGTCAACCAATACTGCAATTCTGCACTAGATTGTGCTTTATGTTTCAGGTTTCTGTGTTGATTGTTTAGTTTGTGTAGTATGATTGCTATGAGAATAAAAAACCATTTTCCAGGTACATATTGCTCCCAAATAGGACATCGTTGATTCTTGGGGCAGGTCCAAGTCCGTGGCTCCATATCGTCGGATGATTGTCACTTCCGACGATGAGTGGGATCCTCAATATGCGCCACCAGGAACCCGGACCCCTACACCAGCTGCAAGAGCCAGTCGGAGAACCCCCAAGAAGGTGGCTTTCGGCGTAGTCACTTCCTCTCAGTCTGATGAGGAGCGCACACTGACCTGCACACCATCTGGGTTTGCCTCATGTTCTGAAGGAGCGTCTGACTCTGAAGCAGCATCAGGTTTAGAGTCGGCCCACTCTACGTGGTCGAATGAGGCAATTGCATCCTGTTCTATATCACTTGGAGCCACTAGCCCAGAGGTTCCTGCCCGCCATGCCTCGTCTGATGAGTCACACAGTTTAGAGTCTGCTCCGGTACCCCATGATGATGTCCCTGCAGCGGTTTCTGATGAGCCAAGCCGGTGGTGCGTCGATATTCAGTATCAGGTCTACAGGGACGTAAAGCTGCTGAATGATAAGGGGTGATGACTCGGTTGGTGATAGTCTAGTGGAGAGTTCTTACATAGAGTTTTCACAGAGTCCCTGATGTGCATGGATTGTTTGATATAGGTCTCATCATGGATGAGGCCAATGTGGCGGTACCACGGAGAGGGCTTAGAGTTTATTCGTAGCCGTTGAGTGAGAATTTGGGGGATACGGTAGAGTTAGCCCAAGGGGCTGATCCTGCCACTTCAGATCCCACTAATACCACCCCGTCCAAGTCTGCCCCTGGCACTAGTAGAGCATCCAGTTCCTCCCGGTCTACTCCACCATCAGCATCACTAGTCCCGATAGCTAAGGTCCAAAAGTTAGTGGCCCAGATGGCCACCTTGCTGCATCATATTCAGCCATTGATGTAGAAATCCATTACCGAGGCTGAGGACTGGATTGAGAATAGGGTGGCCCCATCATACTGAAAAGAAGATTCAGGCGGTTAATCAGTGCCTTGATGTTGTTGAGCTGCGGGTTCTTGCAAGCCCAACCCCCACCATTGATTTGACCACTCTTCAGGAGATTGTGGCGAGTCTGTGTGCAGATGTTCACACTATACTGGAGATGATGGGACCTGAGCCCGACACTGCACTAGTCGAGCTAGCGGAGGACACGGTGTTTGCTGCACTATTTACTACCCCACTGCACCACCACCTGAGACACGTGATCATGCCATTAGGCACCGTTCCAGTAGCACCACTGAGGGTAATGATGCCTGTGATAGGAAGAATGAGTGGACGGATCTTGAGGCTGCGAGGAGAGACTTTTTGATTGAGGAGGAGACCCTTCAGATGAGGGCTCGAGAGTTGGTTGCTGGGGCATCTAGTTCATGATTTGAGGCTGTTGAGAGGAGCACCACTTAGTGAGCGGATGTTATTATCGGCACCACTGAGTGTTACCCTACTACTGAGGGTGTGGGTTCTGGGAAACCGGACCTGTCTGCTTGTTGATCATCGATGCTATGCGCCTCAAGTTTGCTTCACCTACCACCCTGTCTTTATATTTCATATGCATTGGGGAAAATTGAATAATTTTTGTTGGGGTGGGGTAAATGGAAAGTGAGTGTTAGGGTGAAGTCTAAGTAGCCAAAATCACGATCCTCTCTTAGAGGTCTTCTTACATGTGTTCCTTTGCCCCAAGAGACTGATTACTTTACTTTTTAACCGGCATGTTATAACTTGTATAAAGTAGGAAAGTGTAATATAAAGTATGATGGATAAGCATGAATGATATCCCATTCTAAAAAAATGCTTGCATGAATAGGTATAAAGATGTTGAATGTGTTGGCAATAATCAAGACATAGAGATGCTCCCACTGCATGACCCTGAATCTAACACTAAAAGTAGGTGTCCGATAATCTTATAGGGTAACGTGGTGTCAAGAGTGTGAGGAAATTTTATTGTTCCACTGTTGGTACCTATCGAACTTGCCCGGTTAGTCCTGCAAAAAGGAATCTGTGTTAGACAATTAGGAAAGGATCATAGGCCCTTGTTCAAATTAGCAAACATCTAGCCTAAAGTAAAGTGAACCAAATTAAATTTTTATCCTTTTTTGATCCAAATATTTTGAGCCTATAATATACCTTTCTTTTCTTCACCAACTCATGTTCCCTAGGTATAATGTGTTGGCCATGGTCCCTCTTTGGACATGTGCACCTCAAAAAGGCCAAAAGAATAAATTGAGGGTGGCTAATGCAGAAACTAACCTCGTCTTGGCCCTGACCAAACCTTGGGTAGTGTGTACCTCGAGTCATGGCAAAGACATAAGTTGAGGGTGGCTATTATGAGTGATGACCCGAAAAGTGGGTATGAAAAGAGTATTGTGGAAAAGAAAAGAAAAAGTGATCAAGAGAAGTGACATAGTCAAAATTGTCAATTTAATTAAGAAAGAAAAAGAAGAAAGAAATTAAAAAAAAGGGTGCTGAACGAAAAGAAGTAAGAGTCACTTTCACAATAGAACAAAGGAGAAAGCAAGGAAAAGATGACAACAAAAGGAAAGTAGGGCATAATAGATAATCAAAGAGGTAGGACGCTTAGCCGTAATGTCAAGGAGGGCAACAAGTCACTAAAATGTACCCATATGTACCATACCTGAACCTGAGCCTACATTACAAGCCAAGAAAGTCCTATCGTGATCCTAAGAGTCTAATGTGGTGTACATAAGCAGTGAAAATAAGGGCAAGCCGATGGCAACAAGTACTAACTAGGTGTGAATTTTTTTTTTAGTGGAGTGTTGAGTAATGATCCTTATACTGAAAGTTAATCACTGTGCGAAAAAGGAGGATATCTTTTGAACTGAGGGCACTAGTTGCAATATTGAAAAGTTGGTACCTTGGCAAGAGGCAAAAGAGTAAAGGTGTCGGTGCATGGTGAGTCTTTGTCATGGTCTGATCCACATGAGTGAGCTTATCAAGCCTAAGAGTAGAAGCATGTGCTAAAGCAACGAAAAAATTGGGATTGATAGCCATGTGATTGCGAAAGCTTAAAAGAGGATACTTTTGTACAAAGTGTTGTGTTGATTCATAGTGCGTCGCTTGAGGACAAACAACGAATTTATGTTGAGGGTGTTGATGTATCATGGTTTCACGGTACTTTCAATGATTTTTCCTTAATATTGGTGTGTGTCTAGAACCTTTTTGTAGTAATTTTAACATATTTTTATCTTTGTTTTGCAGGAAAGGTGTCCAAAACCAAAACGCAGTATGCAGTTGAGATTTAGTGCAGAGGTGACCCATGAAGGCCATCGACGGTCCATCGCCATCGACGGACTGTAGATGGTGACCTTCGATTGTAAGTTCAGGCATCTAGAGAAACTCGGGGAAATCTGACCATGTGTGTGTCTACATAAGGATCGACGGTGATCGATGGACCATCCTGTTAAATCGTCTATTAGATCAGAGAATGTCCTAGTACCCGAAGTTGAAGAAAAGCTAAGTATAGAACGATGGAAGGTATCGATGGACCGTAGATGCATCGACGGACCGTGCAGTTGGTCTGTCGATTGAATCAGATAAGATGCTAGTTGAAGGATAAAAAAAGAGGCTAACTCTAGACTTACGGAGGCAGTCGATGGTCCGTCGTTTCATCGATTGACCGTCTGTTGGGGTCGTCGATTGAAGTCGCATTTTTGGACAACTTTCCGTATTTGAATTCCTTTTATTTTAGGAAATGTTTTTTTATAAATAGGGTGTAAAACCTCGTTTTTTTGGTTGGATTCTATTACTATTTTCTTAGATTCTTCTTGGAGATTTTTTTTCCAACTTTGGAATTAATTGAAATTTTTGGATTTTGTTTTCGAGTGACTTTTGTGGTTTCAAGTTGAATTTCTTCATTTTCTTCTAGTTTGTCAAAGTAAGTTCATGATCTATTGTTTATAAACTATGAATTGTGTTCTTCTATGCATGGGTATCTAAATTCAAAACTAGGGTTGTGGGAACTATGGGTTATTAACAAAGTTAACCTAGCTTAATAACAATTATCAAATAAGTGCATTGATAATTTTTTCGCTTAGAAGTCTTTTTAACGAGTGCACGTGTTAGAACTCGCTTTATTGCTACTTGCCGGACCAATGGGGTAGTTACTAGAAAAAGAATTATAAACATAGATTTAGTGGGATACTATCTAATAGGCTAGTCTCGATTGGTTCGAAGTAATAACTAAGTCAAACATCGAATACGATGCTTAATATGAAACAAAGGTAAGGGTTAGTAAGTTAGACACACGTAGTCGGACCAAGGTACAGGGTGAAATTCTCAAAATGCCGGACAAAGGATTTAGAGATACCTAACTTATCACTTTGCATGAAAAACACTAGGGAAGAATTGTAATAGCTAGGAATACGGCGTTATGAACCTATGGGGACACTTACACCCTAGTTTCTCTCATAACTTGATAAATACCAAAGATTTACTCATGTTACTTGTTCTACTTAGAGATATTAAAAGACTTTTGTTTCACAAGACCCCCACCTTTATTTACCTATTTTCGGAAATAAATTTACTAAATAGATGTAATTATACATTGAAGTTAAGTCTAAACCATTTTCTTTGTGGGATCGACCCCAGCCTAATAGTTGGGTTCTTTACTTGATACGACCGCTTATACTTTTTTAGAAAGGTCTAATTTGAGCGTATCAACTCTGTATACTACATTCTACCTATCAAAAGTCTTTTTACAAGTTTTAGACTTTATTTGAACCTCCGAAATCTTTCCCAAACATAGGGACGTCACCTAGTTAAATTTTGCTACTTTCCGGACGTTCATTCTTTTCTTTAATGCTATGGCTCTGAAACATCTCAAACAAGTTATTTACCCTTATTGTGACCTAAAATCATTATTACTTGACATATTAAGCTCTAGTATAGGTAATTTAAATTTTCGGGTGTGTCAATACTCCTCTCCTTAGGAACATTCGTCCCCGTATGACACTCTAAACCCTTCTATAGGAGGAAGACTGAAGACTAGCAGTTAACCAACCAACATTATCATAATGAGTTACAACTCATAGGAGGGAATATAGACTCCTTTCAACATATAAACATAGCATTAACAAATTGGAACTTAATCCACACAAACCATAAACAAAGCTCAACTTTTCATATCACATAAGTAGTTACTACCATCTCCATTTCAATATGATCTTAATATGAACATTTAAAAGTTGACATGATGATTTCTTATCAAAACAATATTAATTATGCTCATCATAGTCTTCCATGAGAACTTATTGCACATAACACACTCAAGTGGAAGCCAACATAGTACATATATCATGGAAAGACAAGAACTCAACTTAGGCATGAATTTCTACTACAATATGCACATATTTAGAAACACATGAAAATTTCAACATTATTCACAATAATCATATAAGGAATTACTAAACTCCATCTTGTCTAGGAGTAAGGGGAAAGAGATGAGGATAGAGGGTCTTCATGTCGGCCTCGGCCTCCCGTATTGCACCCTCAACAAGGTGCTTCCTCCATAGCACTTTTACGAAGGCAACCTCCTTATTCCTAAATTTCTGAATTTGGCGATCCAAGATCTCAACTGAGACCTCCTTATATAAAAGGTTCTCCTTTACAGCCAAACCTTCTGGAGGAAGAATGGAAACCGGATCGCCTATACACTTCTTAAGCATAGATACACGAAATACCAGATGAATCATGGACAACTCATTTGGCAATTTCAACTCATAGGCTACACTCCCAACCCTCTTCAAAATTTCATATGGCCCCACATAACGGGGACTATGTTTCCTTTTCTTTCCAAACCGCATCACCCCTTTCATGGGTGATATTTTCAAATAGACCTAATATCCTACTTTCAACTCAAGGTCGCTTTTTCTATTATCGTCATAGGATTTTTGTTGACTTTGAGCGGCTTTTAGTCTATCTCTAATAACCCAAACATTCTCGAGAGCATGATAAACCGAGTCGGGAATAGGTAGAGCAAACTCACCCACCTCATACCACCCAACCGGGGATCTACACCTCCTACCATAAAGTGCTTCAAAGGGTGCCATCGAGATAGTAGAGTGGTACCTATTGTTGTAGGAGAATTCTATCAAAGGTAGGTCGTCATCCCAATTACTTTTGAAGTCGATGATGTAAGCCCTCAACATGTCTTCAAGGGTTTGAATAGTGTGTTCCGCTTGAGCATCCGTCTTGGGATGAAAAGCGGTACTAAGTTTCACCTTCGTACTACTTTGAAAGTCTTTCCAAAAATGTGAGGTAAATTGAGTACCTCTATCTGAAATGATGGACAAAGCGTCTCCATGCAATCTCACTATTTATTTGAGGTACAATTTTGCATAATCGTCCGCCGAATATGTGACTTTGATAGGAAGAAAATGTGCGGACTTGGTCAACCTATCCATAATAAACCATATCGAGTCATGTTTCCTTCGGGTATGAGGCAGCCCAACTAGGAAATCAATGTTAATATCCTCCCACTTCCATGTGGGAATGTCTATATTCGAGTCAAGCCACCCGACCTTTGGTTCTCCACTTTTACTTGTTGGCAATTCAGACACTTAGAGACAAAATCCGCTATGTCCATTTTCATACCATTCGAACAATATGTTTCTACTTAGTCGTGATACATCTTTGTGGCACACGGCTGAATGGAATATCTGGATCCATGAGCCTCTTCCATGATCAATTCCCTCAACCCATCCACATCTGGTACACACAATCTTCCTTGGTTCCTAAGCACACCATCTTACCCTTGAGAGAAGGACTCATTAGCTTTACTAAGGACCGTTTCCTTTAACTCCATCAATAGAGGATCAAGGTATTGTTTGGATTTCACACCAACCACTAGAGATGACTTGGAGTTATGGAAAACCATGACACCACCATTTACAGAATCTTCTAGTCGGACACCTAACCAAGCCAAGCCATGAAGCTCTTTTACTAGATCTTTCTTACCATCTTCAACATGCATCACACTACTCATGGATACTCGACTCAAAGCATCCGCCACCACATTTGCTTTCTCGGGATTGTATAGGACACTCATATAATAATCCTTTAAAAGCTCTAACCATCTTCTTTGGTGTAAATTCAAGTCTTTTTGGGTGAATGCATATTCTAGACTCTTATGATCCACGAACACGTAAACATGCACCCAATATAGATAGTGTCTCAAAATCTTTAAGCAAATACCACGACCGCAAGTTCAAGGTCATGTGTTGGATAATTCTTATCATGTGGCTTGAGATGTCTAGAGGCATACACTATGACTTTGCCACATTGCATAAGCTCACATGCTAGACCCACTCGGGAGGCATCACAATTAACCACCAACCTATAGGTACCCTCTGGTAAAGTTAATACCGGAGAAGAGGTGAGTCTATCTTTCAATAATTGAAAGATCTTCTCACAAGATTTCGACCATTTGAACTTTGTCTTCTTTTGGGTTAAGGCCGTTAATGGAGATACGATTAACGAAAATCCCTCAATAAACCTCCGATAGTAGTGGGCCAACCCTAGAAAACTGTGAATGTCGATAGGAATCAAAGGTCTTGGCCAACATTTGACAAATTTCGTCTTTCTCGAATCCACATCAACCCCTTTATTGTAGACAATGTGCCCAAGAAATGCAATTGTCCTCAACCAAAACTCACACTTGCTAAACTTAGCAAAAAGTTGGTTATCTTTGAGAACTTGCAAAACTATTTTCGAATGATCCATATGATCTTCCTCACTCCTTAAGTATATCAAAATATTGTCAATAAAGACAATCACGAACAAATCAAGATACTTTCAAAAAACTTGATTCATGAGGTCCTTGAAAGCCGCTGGGTCATTTGTTAGACAAACCGACATAACAAGGAATTTGAAATGACCATATTTGTTCGATATGCCATTTTTGGAATATCAACCTCCCTCACCCTAAGTTGGTGATAACCCGATCTTAAGTCAATCTTTGAAAAGTAGGTAGCTCCTTGGAGTTGATCAAACAAGTCATCAATCCTAGGGAGTGGGTACTTATTCTTTATAGTGAATTTGTTCAATTGGAGATAATCGATACACATTCTCAATGACTCATCCTTCATCTTTACGAATAATCCTGGGGCACCCAATGGAGATATGTTTGGATGAATAAAAACCTTATCTAGAAAATCTTTCAGTTGATCCTTTAGTTCATTCAACTCGGCCGGGTCCATCCGACAAGGTGTGATTGAAATAGGTTGTGTATCCGGTAATAAATCTACCGAATTCACTCTCCCGTTCGGGAGGAATTTCGGGAAGATCATCGGGGAAGAATTATGGGAACTCCCTCACCAGGAGTATCGACTCTATGGGAGGGACCTCGAATTCAAGATTCATGACTCATACTATGTGAAAGAGACAACCCTTTTCAATTAACTTGCGAGCTTTTAGACAAGAAATGATCTTACCCCTAGGATTTGAGTTTCCCCCCTTCCACTGGAAAACGGGTTCATTTGAAAATTGAAACTTGACCACCCTTGACCAACAATCAATAGAGGCAAAACACGCATACAACCAATCCATTCCCAATATAATATCGAAATCTAACATATCAAGTTCTATCAAGTCAACCAAGATAACTCTATTGGGAAAGGAAATAGGACACCCTTTATAGATTCTTTTTACCACTACGGAATCACCCACCGGAGTAGAAACCGAGAAAGGCTCGTCTAAGATGTCGGGTAGTATATCTAATATCATGGCTAAAAGAGGGTCCACAAATTACAATGTATTTACCGGATCCAACAAAGCATATACATCAAAGGAAAATAATTTTAACATACCGGTGACAACGTCCGGTGAGCTCCTTTGATTACTTCGGGATTGGAGAGCACAGAAGTGTTTCTTCTAAGGAGAAGCCAGGTTTGGAGCACTTTCTTGAGATTGAGAATTTTCCCTACCTTGAGTCCTCATCATAGGGAAATCTCTCTTGATATTACAACTCTTTCCACAACGATAGCAATTACCCAAACCAACAAGGCACTTGCCCTCTTGTCTTCTACCACATTTAGAACAAAGAGGCCTATCAACATATGAACCACTACCTTTTCTCTTTTGGGTCTAGGGAGTAGGGACCTTAATCTTATTGGACCTTGGAGAACTTAAAGATCCTTTATAGAAAACCTCTTCTTGAATCTTTGTTTATCTGGAACCTCATACCTATTATTAGAAGAATTTCCCTCTTCGGTTCTCACCTTCTTCAACTCCCTACATACTTGTTTAAGCTTTTGTTCCTCAATTTTCTTGGCATGAATAATGAGACGAGAGATGTCCATGCTAGGAATCAACATAGCCGAGCTAAATTAATTAACCACAAGATCGGATATCCCCATGACAAATTTTTTCATCTTGGCCCTAGATTCCGCAACCATTGTGAGAGCATGCTTTGATAGTTGAGTGAATTTAAGGCTATACTCCTTCATGCTCATACCCCCTTGACGAAGGTTGATGAGTTCTTGTATTTTCCTCTCCCTTAGTTCAAGGAAAGCCATTTTGAAAGCTCCCCAAGTAATCCAACCTTCTATAACCGGCCTCTCATCCTTCAATTGCTCATACCACACTTGACCCACATCTTTGAGTTGGTAGGCGGCTAGTTCTGCCTTTTCTTGAGAAGAAACACCCATAGTATCAAGAGCCTTAAACACTTAATCAATGAACTCTTGTGGGTCCTCCTCCACCTTAGAACCATAGATAGTAGGGGAATTCATCCTTGGGAAGTCCCTAATCCTTTAAGCGGTGGTATTAGAATTGGGTTTCACTTGCACCCTTGTATTTCTAGCACCTTGGGAATCCAACACTTGAGTCAAGCTATGAATTGCCGGCCTTGTCTCAACATTAGACATAACCCCTTCTTCAATAGGAAATTGAGGGTTCTAAGGAGCTTGAGGGGGAACTGCCTCATTAGAATTCTCCTCTCCGACCCTTCGAGCATTGTTCCTTCTTGTATTCGTTGCCTATAAGCACAAATAAAGGATTAGAAAAATGGACTAGATAGAGTTAATAATCTTAGGCACGACAAAGTAATAACAAGAGCGTGAAAGTTCCTAAGAATCACAGAGTCTCTCATTCATAAGTGTGGCACGCTGCACAATTATGAATAAGACCCTACATAGACGTGGTTTAACGAGACATCAATCCTAAGTAGATTTAACTTCATACTCTGATACCAAGTTTGTTACGACCCAAAGTGCCCCCTAGGCATAACCGGCATCGTCGTCTTCTATGAGGACTTATACAATCCTCTTAACATTTATCATGGCAAATCATAAGTCATAATCGTGGAAAAAGTAAAAGTTTTGCTTATATAGCGTGGAGGTTTACATACACCTTTACATTGGAAGCATACATAGGCTTCTGTCAATAGACAATAACAACTCATAGGAATTTAGTCTAATACTTTATCTCATATTAAACATCTAACGAAGTCTATAATTTCCACATAGGGCTTACATCAATATCTTAAACAATAGGAAAGAAATGAATGTCTATTAGACAATACAAATACTACTAAGATAGAGAGTGTGGTAGCAACCTCAAACTAGATGGCATACCAAATCTTGGAGAGTCCAGTCCAAGCCTTCTTGCTTTAGCCTCAATGATACCTCAACGGCCAGAACATACAATGTTTGGGGAAAAAATGAACAAATATATGTTAGTACAAACCACATGTACTAAGTATGGTCCCTATGCATAAAAATCGTTAATGCATGAGAAGAGCCACCATTTAGTCAAAACTATGCACAATGACCAACAATTCAATATACACATATAAGGAACATCATAATCATATCAACATCCAAGTAAATCAATCAACACTTGTGCAATGCCAAAAATAAAGCCCCATATACCCTATCCAAAGCTAAGTATCACATTAAGCAGCCCGTTAAATACTTAAAACATATTCTCATATATATAACATGCTTCATATACCAATACTAGTCATAGCTTTTCAACATAATCATAAACATAATCATAATCATAATACAACACAACTAGAATCATCCTATAGGATCCCACATGTGCAATGTGTAAGAGAAGTCACATACCCTCCCTCACACTATGTAGTAACCTTTAGGACAACCCTAATAGAAGTTAACATACATAACTTGTTCATACCTATACTTTAGGGAAATAAGTACCATAATCGACATGAGACCATGTGAGCTACATGGAATCGATTGTTCTACACCCACACCGAAAAGAGAGGGTTAACACTTGCCTAAGATGTAACCATTCGTACGTAGCTATCTAGGTGGATCCACTAAGCTAGAGTCCTATGCGGGCACATAGTTAAGGGACAACGAGATTGCTTCTAGAAACCTTGACTTACTAACGTGAGGGTTTCCATCTCATGAGACAACACATATATTGGGAATCCTATCGTGAAGAAACCCATGTGGGCGGCCGGACTTACTAACGTGAGACCTCCATCTCATTTACATGCCCTTTCGGTGCTAAGAAATTACTACCTTTAGTAATTGTCATATGTCATCATACAAGTTCACATTAGCCTCTTCTAGACCCTTAGGTGAACATCTTATCGTAATAGCTCATAGGTGACCATAATTGAGAACTATCCTTCCACTTTTAGACCCAACATTATAATCATGAGAAACTACATTCAATCATACCATAACATAATTAAGTACTTCATAGCCAATTCATAGATCTAGGTTTAGGGATGGGGGATCCTTGACACCAACATCACAACACAATTAGCTATAGCATTATTATCACATAAGTAGATTTCACCTTGCATAATTGAGATCAAAGGAGAATCAAGATCATACCTTATTGCCCTTCATGGGAGTTCATACTTGAATACCCAGGAACTCACAACCAATATATGAAATAGGGAATTCATGAAGTTTAACATAACTAAAATCAAAGAAAATAAGTGACATGTTCATCACCCTCAACAATTCACCTTAATAAATCCAAGAAATTAGGAATTTGGGGGAAATACATGGGTCAAGGGAAAACTCATAGGAATTAATCCATTAACCATTAATTCATACTTAAAAAATATCAATTCATCACAACTGATTCACAATTTTGTTTTAGAAAGAAGACCCAAGTGAGGAGAAAAACCTTTGTTTTGCGAGATTTAGAAATCATCTTTTTAAGGACCTCTTGGGGAAAGGATTACAAGAGTGAAAGAAACCATACCTTATAGATGAGAAAGCCATGAAATTGAGTTGGAAAACTTGAAGGATTGATCTTCTTCTTGGAGCTCTTTTGGTCTTCAATGGAGTTTTGGAGGAAGAGAGAAATTTTGGAGAGAGAGTGATTTTTGAGTTCAAATTGTGGGACTTGATTTGAGTGATAAAATTGACCTACAACTAACCCTTATACATTATATAGTCACCCATCCAATTACGAAAAAGACCCCTCACTTAAATGAGTTTATTTGTGAATCCAAAACACCCAAAATATAACTTTTTACGAATCTAAGAAGTGGGTCAGCGTTGCGGGGCCAACACATACTTTTTTTTTTTGAAAAATAAATTGAACCAGTGAGGTCTGTGTTGGCTGCGGATCGTACAGCAGCCCAGTGATTCTTGACTTTCGCAGGCTGCTTTGGCAGCCTGCCACCCCATGTTGGGGTCCTTCCCAAGGACCCTTCCGGTGGTCCTTGGGGTGTTTTTATTGGATGGTTAGACTCTATATACTAAATTAAACCTATACAAAGTCTTTATACAAGTTGTAGACTTCATTTGACCCTCCAAAACCTTCCCAAAACATAGGGACGTCAACTACTTAAATTTTGCTAGTTTCCAGACGTTATGGTCTTTCTTTCATTATATGGCTCCGAAACTTCTCAAACAAGTTATTTACACTTATTTTGACCTAAAATCATTATTACTTGACATATTAAGCTCATGTATAGGTCATGGAAATTTCCGGGTGTGTCATCATTGGAAGATGTTCTTATGTATGTATATGCTTATAAACGTAAATGATGATAATGTGATGATCTTACATGTAAATGACACTTTGTGATGTTGGTTACTCTTGTGAATATATGTGTTGGTAATTATTGCTAATGGATGAAGCTATATACTCTTAATGATATGATATGTGAAGTTGGATATTTTTTATGGTACAAGTTAGGTTTACTTGATTAAGTAAGGTTATGGGGTTTTGCTTAGTTATTGCACAAGTATACTTAATGAGGGTCATGAGTGATGGTCTTGCTTTCTTATAATGTGATGAAATCTTATTCATGGTTTTGATGTTATGACTTGATGATAGAGTTGTTTTTGAGTATGGGCTCAAGTATGTTGATATGCATGTTACTTGCTTTGACTTAAGGTGGTTTGATTATTGTATAGTACATGGTATTGACTTGATGAATATGCATTAATGACTTGTATTGGTTCTTGGATGTGCATAAGGATTTCTAAATGTAAAATAGCATGTTTTATGAAATGTCCTTTTTTAGCATGATTCGATATTATATGTGCATATGGTCTCATAATTAGTACATGTGATGTGCTAACCCCATTTTCTCCCTTTTCCCCAACATTTTATGTTCCGGTTGTTGAAAGCTTTATGAGACAACTTTGAAGAAGACTTGGAATTCCTCAATCCTCCAAGTTGGGTAGGTCTTGAATTTCGAGGGCAATGTCAATATCGAGCTTATGAAGTTGTTTTAGTTTTAAGACTCTTATGTTCTTTCCTTTCATTTGAGTACGAATTGTATAGCCTATATATGTCTTAGTTACATTGTTGTATGGGATATGCCCAATTGATATATTCTTTCTTTAGATTGTTATGAGATGAGACACTCTTTTAAGACTATGTTGTATCATATTTATGTATGTTCAATAAAAGTAGAAGACTATGTAATCTTCTTATACGAAGGCTCTATGTATACTCGATTCAACTATATATTATGTGCATGCGAGAGGTCTATGTAAACCTCAAGATAGATATGGAAAAGTTTTAAATTTTCCGCATTTTTAACCTATGAATATAATGATGTAACTAAGAGGCTAGTCTTAGTCCTCTTAAAGGACGACGACGCAGGTTATGTCTAGGGGGTGCTCCCCGGATGTGACAAAATGGGTACCATACTAGGTCTATATGATTCACTTCATTACAAAACTTATTTTCATATTCAAGTTTTGCACATTCACTTAGGGTTCTAGAGTTATTATGAATGGTCACCATTCTTAGGTCTACCGTTTCAAGACAAACTATACAATGCCACATTTATCATTCATGTATAATGTAACGACAACTAGGTCTACCTAATCAAGGAACCAGTAAACATATAAACACTCTTCATAATCTATCATCATCACATACAAACATTTAGAGGAACATGCTTTCATTCACGATATCACATAGCCTAATACAAGTTCATCTTAACATAACATAGCAACTTCAGATTATGCCTATTTCCCACACAACAACATAACCAACCTTCAAATTCACCTCATAGAGTCATCAATATCATAATCATAATAATAACAAGAAGTAAGCAGCTCCACTAGAAGTGGGTAAAACCATACAAAGAAATCCTACTATACTACGCAATTGAATCAAATCACCATTCTCCCATATCACAATTCACCATTATTCCACTTCTAATTCTTCCAACATAACAAGAGACTTTAATCATCATCGTTCTTATAATGCAAGGATAAACAACTCATCATTACATCCACAATTCATCATATATAAAGATAGATAACAATAAGAATCAATACTATAAAGCAATTTAATACAATTCCATCCATAGATAATCACGATTATCAAACCCAAATTACAAGCCAAAATTAATAACTTAGAGGGATCATGGGTTCATGGAGTTTTTCAATTGAAATCGTCAACTAAACCATAATATAATAATACCAATTTGGTTGAAACCATTTAATGCAAGAACGCATGAGTTTGAGGAAGAATTGGGGTTTTGATAATCTTTTGAAAACTTGAAAATTATTTAAGAATTGGCTCTAGAGAGTGATATCTAACTCTAGAAAAAGAGTCACAGTACCTTGGTATTGATAAGCCCACATAATTGAAGATGAACTCAATGGAAACATTCATTCAAAGCTCCAATTTTAACTGAAGCTTCCATGGAGGTTCGAGAGAACTTTTGGGAGGGAAGGGTTTTGAGTTTTTGAAGAATGAAGTCTAACTCTATGCTTAGGTGTTTTAACTAACTTAAAATAGCCTAAAATACATAAACTAACCGCCCCGATTTATTTAGCCAAGGGTGGAATATACCAAACCACCCTTGGTTGGGAGAGACATGCATAGAATTGCAGGTTATCATTGACGGCCACCATCAATGAAACGTCGATGGGTTGACGGCGCATCTTGGCCAGTTGTAAATGGTGACTGAGGCCCCTAAATTTTGGGGCTAATCTCCCATGACTAATTGTGGAGCCTCGCCCCTTTCTATGGGCGTCAACCAATTGGCGGGGAGTCATTTGGGGTGTTGGTCAAGTCTGTCTTGACAACTTTTTGGCCAATGTTTTTGTCCTCCTCAAGGGCTCTTAGGGTGGTCCTTGGTGATTCTTATCTGGCCTTGTCGATCCTAATTACAATCATCTATATGTAAGGTCACCTCAAATAATTTTACAATCCAAACGAGAAATAGAAACACAAAAAATATACAAGGACACACTAGCATACGAATGACTAGTTATGGAACTTCTTGGTCGGCCCTTTAAGTTTGACCTCAAAAATACTCATTCAAGCCATTAGAATCTATTTGTCATTACTCTATCTAGTTATTAACTCAATACACTCATTTGAGGATCTAAATTATCCTATTAAATTTTTCTAGGTCTTACACTGATCAAAGTCTTTACTATTGAAATTTATGCTTTGCTAGAGAAGAAAGTTTATCCTATTACATTTTTCGTGGTATTACAATTATTTGCCACAACACCTTATATTTAAAATAATTTTGACGTTCTTCTTGAGAAACTTTGTGAACCCTTTTGGTTTCTACTACTATCGGGGAGTCTATTTTAGGAGAAAGAGTCTATTGTGATTGTCTTATTTTTGTAACACTCTCAAAGTCCATGACATAGTCTAGAGCCTCACATGTTTAACTATGACATGAAACAATTTTTTTAAGCCTAAATTAATGTATTGAAACCTGTTAGGAAGTGTTATAGTCAAAATGGAGTGAAACGTCCATGACGTCAAGAGACTAGTGAAATAGAGGTTAGCGTGAGTTTGCATGTTTCATGATGTTTTAAGAGTCATAATTTAATGAAATGTGGTAGAAAGGTGTTAAACATGTATTATAGTGTGTTTAGGATCAAAACGTCTGGGAACAACTCCTCAAGGACCACCCCAAGGGTCCTAGGAGAGGAGCTTTGCATTTGACCCAAATCTGTCAAATTAGACAATGTGCATCTACGAGCCAAACGATGAGTGGCCGTTTGATCGACGCTCTATCGATGGCTCCGTAGGTTTACAATTAGAAGAGTTTTCAAAATGTTCCAAAAGACCAGCATCTTATCCAAATGACGCTTGTACAGTACGGGACCTACGGGGCATAGGTTGGGGTCTCGTCGCTTGGGGTCAATTCCTCTGTAAGTTTTTAATTTAAGGGACTTAATTAGTTAGATAGTTAAATAATTAATTACGGGTTAGGGGTGGTTAATTAAGTTAACTGAGGGACTGTATAATATTTAACCCTCATTAAATTAACCCAACACCACATAATTCCCAAACCCAATTCTCTCTAATTTCTCTCTCTACTCAACGTCCAAAGACTCCAAATTTTTAATACAAATTCGTGGGAAATCATAATAAAGTATAGGGATATTGCTTCATGGACTAGTTTCTCCATGAAGCCCTTCAAAACTTTTAATTTTGAAATCTACATTGTGCCCAAAAATGAGGGTTTTGTAATCTAACCATGGGTTCACTCTTATATCATTTTCTTTATGTTATGTGCCTTATATTATGATTACATTGGGATAAATTGATGATTTTTATTGGGAAAATATTCCAAGAACCCATGTGTCTCCATGACACAATTTTCATGAATATTGTGGAATGAATTGAGTAATTATGATAATGGTGTATAGCAATTGGTGATTATGAGCATGATGTTTAACAATTGGTGATTATGAGCATGATGTATAGCAATTAGTTATTATTTAGTTATATAATCTTGTCTTCCATGCCTATTATTATTTGAATAAGATTAATCAGTATTATTGACTCCTAACCTTCAAAAGAGGGTAAGATTATCGGGTTGTTTATGTGATGAAGAATATTGTACATGGACTTTCAACTTGCTTGCAAGGTATATGGCTTATGAAAGTATACAAGAAAGGTAGTTGGGATGGTTTACATTCTCTTAAACTATATCTATTGTGTGGTATGAATTATGTATAATGAAGTTTGTCTCTTGTGTTGATTGAAAGTATAGTTCTCATTAAAAAACTATAATTCAGATTATGAAAGTACCACTTGCATATGTATGATGATTCTAGCATGAAAGTGTATTCTCACCTAATGAATTTAAGAGCTCTTTTTAGAATTGTATTGAATGAAGAGGAATTATTCTTCAATCATGTAGATACAATTAAAAGGACAATGGTAGTAATGTAGGAATTATACTAAGCACCGACAGGATATCACAAATGAGGAAAAGACCCTCCCGTTAATGCAATTGGCCGGGTCATCCTAGTGATACTCATGAGATAGGGAATCTCCCGATAATGCAATAGGCCGAGTCCTTAGAAGCAATCTCTCTATCCCTTAACTGTGTGCCCCCGTAGGAGATAGCTAGTGGATCCACATAATAGCTAATTTGTAGGTTCTAACTTGGCAAGTAGAACACCCTTTTTCTGTGTGGGGATTGATGACACCGGATTAAATGGGAAGCTCTCATGTTATATGTCTGTTATAGTTGATCTTCCCTAAATTAATAAAGTTATAAACTAATAAAATAATGAAGTACTGAAGAAGTAAGGACTAGTCCATAATCTCCTAATGAGTTTACAAAGTAGAAGTGGCCGTATGGGACTTCACTTGTACATTTCACTAGTACGATTAAAGGGTTATTGTAGGTTGTTCCTTGTATTGATGAAATGATTATGATAGATGTCGATTAAATGAATGTAAAGGTAATATGTGTGACCAAGGTGATTTCTATGAGAATACTTTGTAGGGTTGATAGTATTGGATTCTAACTCTACATTGCACAAGTTGACCCCTTGGAAGTGCTAAAGTCATATTGTGTTGAAGTTAAGATATTATGCTAGTATTGGCTCATATGATGTGTTGATGATGCAAATGGTTTTCCGAAACCTCATGTATGCATATTTTATATGTAAATGTCCTTTCTTGTTTTAACGGTTTCTATACATTTCTCCATACTTAGTGCATTCTTTGTACTAACCCCTTTTCTCCGTTATCTTATGAGTATAGGTTCTTGCTAGGGTGTTCGCTTCTCCATCCTTGAAAAAACTTTGGATTTTATCTTCAAGACATTGTGGTAGGTCCTCAAAGATTCGACCACATATGCACTATTAGACACTTTATGTTTTCTCTATTGATGTAATAGAACTAGTAATCTTCTCTTATGTACATTTGTTCTAAAGACTATTGTGTCTAAATGGTTAAGGACCTTATTCGTAGACTTTTGTTGAACTCTTATAATAGATGGTGTTGTGAGACAATCTTATACTATGATCATGGATTGCTTTATAAAAGTTTTAGAATTTACCGCATTATTTCAAGTACATTATTCCATGACGATTATGCTAAGAGGCTTGTATGAGATCTCTTCGAGGATGAGTACGCCGGTGACGTCTAGGGGTGCTCCCCGGTCATTACAAACTTGGTATAAGAGCATAAGGTTTTGGGATGCAAGTAGGGTTGATGTTACACACTACTTAAAGTAGAGTATTATTCATAAATGTAAAGCGTGTTACCTTTATGAATTGGAGGCTATGAGATGATTAGGAACACATTTCGTCATTATTCTATGATCGTATTGTAGTCCTAATACTCTCTAGTATTTTCCTTCTAAACCTTTTCTTGTGCTTATAGGCCACGAAAACAAGGAGGAATAATGCTAGAAGGGCCAAAGAGGAGAATACTAAGAAGGCGGTTCCCCCTAAAGCTCCTCAAAACACTCAAGTTTTTATTGAAGAATGAGCTATGTCTAATGTTGATAAAATGGATGCCATCAATAGTTTGACTCAAGAGTTGGCTAATCAAGTTGCTATGGATGCTAGGGTGATAGTGAATCCCAATGATAGCACCACCGCTTCAAGGATAAAGGATTTCTCAAGGATGATTCCCCCTACTTTCGTTGGCTCTAAGGTAGATGAAGACCCATAAGGATTTATAGATGAAGTTTTCAAGGTGGTAGATTGTCACGACCGGAATCTAGACCCTAGACAAAACCGGCGTCGTTGACCTCTCAGAGGTCGCAGACAAGCCTACGTACGTCATTCTTACTTCATCTAGGTTAATTTTAGCGAAAAATTTGAACTTTTGTTTTCTTATTTCATGCTAAACATTTTTAACTTAACATCATAGGCGTTCACAAATCAACCATCTACTATAGAGATAATCAAATGAAAGAAACAATTCATAATTGCATCAAATGTATTTTTGCCAAAACGGCACCAATACAAAGTCTGAAATGAAAGTGGAAAGAAACACTAGTGGAACATGCTCCACTAGCTAAAGCCTACATCTAAGTTAGATAATAACGGTAGACATCCTCGAAAGCATGAGGGCCTACCATGTCCGGATGAAAGCTCCACGTCCGGATAACTGCAACGTTAACCTGTATGCTCTAACGTCCACCTATGCCTACACCTAAAAATATAGAGTTGTATGGAATTAGTACACACTTGTACTAAGTATGGGTATATGCAAGCACACACCAAGGACATGCATGAGTAAGACTAGCTCTTTCCTAACAACATGATTATGGAAAGTCAAGTTAGTGGACTTGCCAAATTAGGATTAGGAAAGTTAGTGAACTTTCCAAATTTGGATTAGGAAAGTCAGTGAGCTTTCCAAATCTGGATTAGAAAAGTCAACGAGCTTTCCAAATTTGGATTAGGAAAGTCATGCCATGAGAGTAACATGCACCATCATACTTATCATATTGCACACAGCACATAACATCTTACACATAGCACATATCATATTGCATATAACACATAGCACATATCATATTGCATATAACATAACATCTTTCATATCATTCATTCATATGCCATGAGACCTTGGAATCATGGACTTGACATTAAGACTTCCCAAAGTGAGGGCTTAACATATGGGACCTCAACTAGAGAGTCTTCATTAGCAAACACAAAGTCTGCTTTATTCATTCATACGTACTTCATTTCATTTATTCATAAGCTAGTGTAAACACCAGCTATACCTAGGATGTAGTTTAAGACTCTCATCGGGTTTGCTGTGCCATGATCAAGAATAACATAGTGTCATTACTTGAGTCTAGCTTACCTCTTGATTATCCTATCCTAACACCTTTGGTACCGTTCATTTCATTATATGCATCTTTTGAGGCTGGCCTCATTAATTCATTGGGAACTTTAACTTTAACCGACATAGACCATGTGAGCATCATGAAATCCAGTGTCTCCCCCACACCAAAAAGAGGTGGAATCACCGGCCAAAGTGACCCAAAACATGCTAACGTACATGAGAATTTAACCCCGCCAGATCCCTATATTGGCAGTATAGGTTCGAAGACTAGGAGAAATTAGGAGAACCATACCCGGCATGCCGGACTGTCTCATCTCATGAGAGTTACGTGAACCTCCGCCCTTCCCGAAAGAAGGCATCACCGCTCATAGCTTGTCTATCGATGCTCAGTATAAAGTTCCATTACATTCAACTCATACGTCATGGAAGCTGGCTTCTAGTATGAGGACATCATAGCTCAATAGATGATTTCTCATCTCATCATTAGTATTAAGTGTGTTAATCTCAATACTTTCATTAGAGTGTTCATAGAGACTGGTCTCTTCATTAACTTTACACTCTCATAGGTGAGTACGTTTTGGTAACATTTACTTAGGCTCATTTGAGATTGTTCTCATCTTTTACATTAGCCTCATATCATGTTGTCACCACATTCATTAACATTAGCACATTTGCTCTTCATAATTACTCACCCCTTTTTACTTGAATGTTCATTTCATCATATGTCAATGCACTTGGCCATTTGTATGTTTCACACTCTTACTGAACCCTTCAAGGGTTTCATAATTTAATTACATAATAATCATTTCATCGTATGCCAATGTAATTGGCCATTTAGTGTGTTTTACACTCGTACTTAACCCTTCTAGAGTTATATCATTTCATTACATACATCTTAGGTTCACTTATTTTTAAACGTATGCTAGACTTATGGGTCTATGCATACAAGCCTTGAGGCTTCATTCATAGTTCGTTTAAGTGATTCATATCTTCCTAAGATTATGTAGTACAAGACTTATGTATCTTGTATGTATGCCAAGATCTCGATTTCGATCTAAGTAGGCGGCATTATTCTTGAACATTTAATTCACATATGACTTATGTATCAATACGGAATTTGGGGCAAGGGAACCCGGTTTCGAACCCCTTGGACAACACTTACATTTTTCATTTATTTTATTTTTGGTCCACATGACATTGGGACCCTAGATCGAGCCCCAACATCAACATTCCCTCTTTATTTTTCTCCTTTGAATTTCCTCTTACTTGGCCGAGGGGTTGTGGGATCAAACCCCCACAGCCCCTTTTATTTTTTTTATTTAATTCTCCTTATCTAATTCGAGTAGACCATGAGGTTGTGGGATCAAACCCCCACCGCCTCTCTTTATTTTTTTTCTTTTATTTCGCCTACACTGCCTAGAGGTCGTGGGTTCAATTCCCACGCCTCACATTTCTTTTATCTTCATTTTTCTCTTAACTCCCTTCACTGCCTTGAGGTCGTAGGTTTGATTCCCACGACTCACATTTCTTTTCTTTTTATTTTTTCTTTCTCCTTTGCTCTCCTTCACTGTCTTAAGGTCGTGGGTTCGATTACCACGCCTCACATTTCTTTTTCTTTTAGTTTTCTTTGACTCTCATTTGCTACCTAGAGGTCGTAGGTTCGATTCCCACGCCTCACATTTTATTTTATTAATTTTTTTGTACTTTACTTTTCAGCCAGCACACCTGAGATCGAATCCCCTTGACCCCCATTTCCCCTTTGCAATTTTAAGGCATCATACGGGTGAGGTCGATGGTTCGAATCCTGGTGACCTCACCTCATTTTTCACTCAATTAATTTCCAGATTTGTTCATCTACATTTAGCCTAAACTAAACTTGTAAGTTTGCTTGAAATTTGGTCATTGTTCAGCTCATTTTTCACCAACACTTTCACTTGAACTCTTAGCGAAATTCATAGATCATTTAACACGTTTTGGGGTGAATTTTTCATAAATTTGTTTAGCCAAAGATTGATACGCAAATCAGCCACATTTCATATCAATGAACATAACGATTTACATAGGTTCATGCACGTAAAATAACAACCATAACATCACAATTTTTGAGCCTTAATCCAAGAGCACATAGTCACTTTCACATTTTTGCACACACATGCACATAGTTTTGGAACACATAGGTTGTCATTCCTACGATTTCAAATACACAAACATAAAAATATTCATCACCAAAATAAAACATACACCTAAATCTACCAGCAATCATACCCAACCTACGAATCATTGGGAACTAGTGACAGGGACATGCAATGGGGAACAATCCTAGTTTTCAGACTGAATAATCTGAACCATAAGGGGTCTCTTTGGAAAGGGACCAAGAGAGAATATAATCCATACCTTTTTGACGTTAAGCCCTCGACTTGATACCCAAAAACTCCACCCAAGATCACGTCTAAGACTCCTCAATGTAAACACCACTCGACGGACAACCTCCCTTAGCCTAACGTGTGATTAACGTTTGATTTATGGAGATTTAGTGTGAGTTCTTCAAGTGTGAAGAACTTTGGTTATTTTTCTGTTCTTAAACGTTATTTTTGGCAGAGACAAACAAGAGAGATTTAACGTGAGAGTTGAGAGATAAACGTGAGAGAGAGTGGGAGTTGTATGAGGCTTAGGAGTCTAGTTTAGGACTTAGTCAATAAGGTTTTGTTTAATTATAAAAAAATCTGATTTCTATTTTATTTTAAATCAGCTAATGAATAATAATTATTAATTAATTACATTAATTTAATAACTTAAATAAAAATCACTTTAATTCATTCCTTCCACCTAGGTTCAAACCCGGGTGGAGCAAGACTTCACTTCAAGAGGCCATTTTCGTCCCTCTCTCCCCAAATTTCCCCTCCACCTTATTAATTAAATAATTAATTATATATTTAGGGTAATTACGATACTACCCTTAGCCAGGAAAAACACCATTTTACCCCTAGACTCTCCAAACCTAAGATTTCCCCTTTTTAAGTCCGGTAAAGACTTCTTCGAGTAAATCTTCGTATTCGAGAGCCCTACATGGTTGGACCCAACCTTTCCAAGTTCGAATAACTCCCCAAGTTAGTTGGATTGGCTGTAGCAAGGGTTTCGAGGTGTGGTTCTACGCGCATCAATCCATGTGAACCCTGTTCTAATCATAGGCATTCTTGACACATTAAGCAATACTTATCTTATCCATTTTTAGGGTTGTTACATTATCCCCCCCTTAGGAACATTCTTCCCCGAATGAGACTACTACTATCTAGCGTAATGCCAGTCAGATCAAGCAATAGCAACAAAGAATGGAGAGGTAAGGAAACTTAGACTTAAGAGTAGGAAGTCTAACCTCAAGAGCTGAAAAGATGAGGGTAGCGGGATCTCATATCGGCCTCGGCCTCCCACGTAGCACCCTCAACAAGATGATTCCTCCACAATACCTTCACTGTGGCAATCTCTATGTTCCTCAGCCGCTTGATCTGTCTGTCTAAAATCTCAACAGGTACCTTCTCATAGGACAAGTCTTCATCGACCCCCAAACCTTCAACGGGTAGAATTGATGCTGGATCACCTAGGCACTTCTTTAACATGGATACATGAAAGACTGGATGGACAGAAGCTAGCTACGCAGGCAATGCCAACTCATAGGCCACCTCACCCACACGCTGTAGGATTTCGTATGGCCCAACATACCTCGGACTCAACTTCCCATTTTTGCCAAACCTTATCACCCCCTTCATAGGTGATATCTTCAGATAGACCTGGTCACCAACATCAAACTCTAAGGGCCGTTTTCTGTTATCTGCCTATGACTTCTGCCGACTGTAAGCAGTAGCCAACCTGTCCCTAATCACTCTGACCTTGTCTAAGGCCTCATGAATGATCTCTGGATCCAAAATGGATGACTCTCCAACCTCGAACCACCCAACTGGAGATCTACACCTCTTACCATACAGTGCTTCAAACGGTGCCATCCCAATGATGGAGTGATAGCTATTATTATAGGAGAACTCTATCAAAGGCAGATGGTCATCCCAGCTACCCCTGAAGTCATTCACACACGCTCTCAACATGTTCTCCAATGTCTGAATGGTGCGCTCTGCCTGCCCATCAGTCTGAGGATGAAAGGCAGTACTAAGTTTTAACTGCGTGCCCAAGCTCTTCTGGAAAGTGATACGCTCAAACTTATTTCTCAAATAAGAAGTAAAAGCGGTCGTATCAAGTAGAGAACCTAACTAATGAGGTTAGGATCTATCTCACGAGGAAAATGGTTCAGACTTAACTTTATTCGATTATTACTACTATTTAGTCAACTATTTTCCGAGAAAACAAACAACAGAAAGTTTTTTTTTAAATTAATAAAAATGATTGACTAAATTGAAATAAACAATTAACAGATTCAAATTTTGAAGTTTAATCAGATGATAAAAGTAACTAGGGCTTAAGTGTTCACCATAGGTTCCTAACTTGGTAATTCTAAATATAACAATTCTTTCCTAGTATCTTGCATATAAAGTGATAAGTTATGTATCTCTAAATCTTTGGTCCGGCATCTAGAAAATGTCACTTCGCACCTTGGTCTGGATACGTGTGTTGCTATACTAACCCTTATCTTTACCTCATATTAAGCATCATAATTGATATTTGACTCAGTTATTACCTCGTACCAACCAATACTAGCCTATTAGATAGTGTACACTAAATCTACGTTGATAATTCTTTTCCTATTATCTACCTCCTTGGTCCGGCAAGTAGCATTAAGGCGAGTTCTAAGATTGGCCATCCGTTAAAAAGACTTCTACACGAAAGAATTATCAATACATGCAAGATACCATTCTAGAATTGTTAATTTAGTTAGATTTTACCTTGTTATTTACCCATGGTTCCCACAAGCCTAGTTATGGAGTTTAGTTACCCATGGTCATAGTCACGCAATTCATATTTATAACGTAAGAATTCATGCACTTACTTCAATGAGAATGAATAAAATCCAGAAATTTAGTTGATTAATCAACAAAAACACCAACGATCGATTCCGGAAAAAGTGTATCAATTACTAAAATCAATTCTTCAATACTTGAACAAGAGAACTAAAAATTTTCCAAAAGTCTAACCCAAAAAACGAGGTTTTTTGAACTATTTATAATAAAAACAAAACCTAATAAAAGAAGGATTCTAATTAATGAAAATTTTTCCAAACGCGTCTTAGTCGACGGACCTCGTGACGGACCGTCGTGGGCACGACGGACCATCATGGCCTCCGTCGTCCCATACTTCACAAATTCTTCTGCTGCTTTCTTTGTTACCCTCGACGGACAGGTATGACGGACCATTTCAAGCACGACGGTCCGTCGAGGGGCTCCGTTCCATAATACTTAACTTCTTGGAATTGGGTACTAGGACTACTCTCTGATCATTACGACGAACAAGCAGGACGGACCGTCGTGGCTATGACGGTCCGTCATGAACTTCCGTAGACCCTCACTTGGTCAGACTTCCCCATATTCCTTCAGCAACTTCTCTCTTCATTACGATGCCACCTACGGACCGTCACACCCTCGACCGACTGTCATAAGCTTCGTAGGTGGTCTCTTTTGCATTTCTTGCTCAAAAACTCCCGCGTTCATCTTTGGAAAGATTTCCTGCAAATAAAGAGAAACCTACATAAAAAATCAATACAAAAAGGCTTTAGACACACACTAAACTTAAGAAAAAAGCATTAAAAGTACCGTGAAACCACGGTACATCAACACCCTTAACTTAAATTCGTTGTTTGTCCTCAAGCGACGCACTATGACTCACTATAAAATCTTTGTACAAGATTATCCACATTTTAGCTTTCACATTCATTTGGCTATCAATCCCGATCATTCTCATTATGTTCATGCATGTTATCACTATTAGGCTTGAATTATGTGAAATCACACCATGACACAGACTAACTACGCAATGACACCTATCCTCTTCAATTTCTCACCGATGTGCTAATATTTCTGGTATTGCAACTAGTGTCCTCACTTCAAAATAATATCCTCATTTTTCACACAATGATTTTAGTTTGAGTATAAGGATTACTTTTCAACACTCACTCTCAGAACAAATTCACAACTCATTTATACATATTGCCATAAGCTTGCCCTTATTTTCACTGCTTTAAGTTCGCCATACAACTCTTAGGATCACGATAGGACTTTCTTAGCTTGTAGCATAGGCTCAGGGTCAGGTAGGGTATATTTAAGTATACTTTAGTGACTTGTTGCCCTCCTTGACATATCGGCTAAGCGTACCACCTTTTTATCATTTTATTTTGCCCTATTTCTCAATTTTCTTTTCACCTTGCTGTTTTCCCTTTCTTATCCTTATGTGTAAGTGACTTTTCTCTTTTCTTGTGTTTATTTTGTTTCATATGTATACTTTATTTTTTTTTATTTTTTTTTTATAGTCACTTCTATTTTGTTCTTTCTTCCTCTTCATTCTTTCAACCCCACTTTTCGGAGTATTCCTTATAACAGCCAGCCTTAACTCATGACTTTGCCATCACTATGTCCTCAGCATCACTATGTCCTCAGCAGGCTCTGCAGAAGGGGCCTCAGACTCAGGCACCCTAGCCTCTAAGATCGTATCAAGATCCGCTCGCAAACTCTCAACCGCAGCCTGAAGGGTCGACACGTCCACCGGAAGGGCTGGCCGGGCTAGCACCCGGAACTCAAAAGCGTCTAAGCGCTGATGAACCTCCGAGATCTTCCTCTCTGTGTGCTGTGCCATCTTACGCTCCATGCGCTCCTCCGCCTCAGTAATAGACCTCTGCATCCAAGGCTGGATGTGATGCAGAAGTGTGGCCATCTAAGCCTCTAGTTTCTCGACCCTAGCAAGTGGGACCAGAGCGGGGGAAGGGGATGAGCGAGAGTAGCTCAGGGCAGTGGTACTACCCGGGATAGACTCGACCGGGGTAGTGTTAGTGGGTGCAGAAGCAGCCTGGGTAGCCGCTTGAGCATGCGCTACAGTATCTGCCAGGTTCTCACCAAGTGGAGGCACCTCTGGGCGGGGCCCATTGCGTTGGGCCAACTCATTGGCCTCATCCATGATGAGGCCGATATCAACATTGCCCTGCGGGGTCTTGAGCTGATCAATGTGCCATATGGGCAAACCTGCGGACCTGCATAAGGAAAACAGCATGCACGGAAAAGGGTAAGTAGTGGTGACCTTGAAAGCCCTCTCGTGCATGACCGCCTGAAGAAGCCAAGCGAAGTCAACCTCAAACCCTGCCATCATCACTGTCGTCAGAACTGCGTGATCCCATGTAGCTATATTATCTGCAGCAGTGGGGGAGAGGCAGTGGCGGACAATCAACCATAGAAACTTAGCCGTGAAGGTCAAGTTAGCCTTCCTGATGGCTCCCTTCGGCTCCATTACTCAGTCAGCAGCCTCTCCATCAATAGATAAGTGCTGGGCCATCCACCTCTGGGTGGTCTCTCTCAGCGATGGCTCACGCAAGAACCGACCCTCTTTAACAGTTTGCCACCGGTAGTCAAACTCGGCGGTGAGAGGGGTCCTGGTGGCATCAACATCCTCGCCATACAGATACCGGCAGATGGTTGGCAGGGAGATGTCAACCTGTATGCCGCAGACTCTGATGTCATCAAATAGGGGCCTGTTTGGCAGGGGCAGCCCGCCTATCGATCTGTGATCGGAGAGTAGCCACATAATAGGCGTAAAACTCTCAGACCAACTCCTCACTGTATCGGCCCAAAGAATGAGCCGTCCACTCTAGCCGGTGTCTGGCGAAGAGAATGTGGATATCCGGCATGGTGGGGAGACTTCCCGTAAGGACCAGCCTCTCCAGTGTAAGGGTCCGTGTCATGACTCCCTTATCATTTAGCAGCTTGGCATCTGAATACACTTGGTATTGCCCATCGACACACCACCGGTTGGGCTGGTCGGCAACTGGGGCGGGAACTCCAGTCGGTGAGCTTGGAGTGGAATCAGTACTGTCAGCCTCATCAGACGAGGTAGACTGTGCAGCTGTGGCGGCTGCAGCGGCTTCTGCGGAACCGGAGGCTTCCTCCGACCAAGAAACTCCTAAGGAGCCAGACGCTCCTTCGTCCTGTGCAGCTGACCCAGAAGGTGTGACGGTCAGTGTGCGCTCCTCATTAGACTGGGAGGCAGTGACCACGCCGGACGCCACCTTCTTGGGCGTGGCTCTAGTTGCACGTGCAGCTCGTGCTAGAGTGGCAGTGCCTGGGGGCACGTACTCGGGATGATGCTCATCATCAAAGCCTATAACCAGTCGGGCAGAATCATTATTAGTACTAGAAGGAGCAAACAAGACAAGCAAAAACGAAACAAAATACACATAAGATCAAAGCTGTAATGACATCTCTGAAGTCGCAGTGAAACATGACGGACCAGTTCACAGCCCGTCGTGAGTACGACGGACCATCATGGGGTACGTCATGTATTACTTGAACAATATTTATTTGGAGACCCTGAGAAGGAAAGTCTCTGACAGTTATGACAGATAAGCAAGACGGACCGTCGTGATCATGACGGTCCGTCGTAGATGTCCGTCATGGGGCACTTAGAAAAAGTATGGAGACCCTTAGGAGAAGGATCTCTGATCGTCATGACAGTTGTGCAGGACGGACCATCGTGGGTACGACGGTCCGTCACATAGGTCCGTAATTGGACACTTAGAAAAAGTTGGAGACCCTTAGGACTGGGGTCTCTAACAACCATGACGGTTGTGCAGGACGGACCGTCGTGGGTACGACGGTCCGTTGTATAGGTCCGTCAGTGGACACTTAGAAAAAGTTGGAGACCCTTAGGAGAGGGATCTCTGACCGTCATGACGGTTGTGCAGGATGGACCGTCGAGGGAATGACGGTCCGTCTCATATGTCCGTTAGTGGACACTTAGGGAAAACAAATAGTGGGGTGTTTGACGGATCCTACGACGGACCATTGTGGGTACGACGGTCCATCGACGGGCTCTCGTTCTGTCATTCAGTGACAGAATTGAGGATGCCACAATCAGCTCTTGTGAGTCCAAACTAAAGTCTCGATAGTAACCCACATATTTCAAACCCAAATACCCAGGAAACTAGCAATGCTAAAACATTATTTTCTTGAGTTTTAACATGTAAATTCGGGGGACTATCAACCTACGTCAGACAAGTTTTCAAAAACATATACCCCCACTTTGATTCGGTTAACCCACTACCCACATCAATTTTATTTATCAGTGTGGGTCTTTAAAGCATATCGTAAGGTATTTAGCATTCAACAAGGAGTCAAAAATAAAAAACCCAACAAAAATAAACAGGCCAATAGTAATTAAAAACAATAATGTAGTGTAAATGGGTAGAGATCAGAAACACATACCTGAGACCTTGAGAAGTGGAGAAGAAACAAACAGGTGAGGCACACAGCTAGATAGATCAGAAACACAGCAGAAGACTCCGACCAGCAAATAGGAGATTGTGGGAATGGGAAAATGAGAGTGTGGGAATATGGGGAAGTGATGGTGGATAAGTTGATATGGAAGGGGATGAGAGTGGAAGGAAGTTGAAAAGGGAGGAAATGGGAGAAAGAGGGAAAGAAACGGTTTAAGTGAAGGGGTGGGGAGTTTAAAAGGTTTAAAACTTTTAAAATTCCCAGCCGGGTTGGGTCGGGTTGCTGGTTAATGATGCGATGAGTCCCCGACAATGGTCCATCACATGTGTGATGGTCCATCGTGGGTTCCGCCGCGGGTGCCCTAACATTCAAAACAAATGACAAACGTACCTGGCATGACGGATTCATGCGACGGTCCGTCGATGTATCCGTCAGGGAATGTCGCAAAGTAATTTTCTGCAGAATTTCCTGGTGATGTGCTACCTGCAAAATTAACACCCATTAGGTTATTATTTATGTGCTTGACTTGACAGTTAGTGGACACGGACCCTAAACTACGCTCTAGGCAACACTTCTAAAAAAAAAAAAAAGAGAAAATGCTACCATTACTAGAAAGAAAACTATAGTTGGCTTAGAGGATACCTATTGGGTTGCCTACCAACCAGCGCCTGATTTAACATCACGGCACGATGAAGGACACTCGATTACTCAGACTTCATCAAGATGGTATGCCTCAATCACTTCATTCGCCGATTCAGCATGCCGTAAATAGATTTTTATTCTTTGTCCATTCACCTTAACCGCACACCTTCCTTGTTTTCCAACTCAACTGCTCCATGAGGGAATAGTTGGGTGATCAAGTAAGGGCCAGTCCATTTGGACTTGAGCTTGCCCGGAAACAAGCGCAACCTAGAATTGAACCAAATCCCCAACCATAAACTCTCGTTTATCAATCTTTAGGTCATGGTACTTCTTCATCTTTTCTTTGTAGAGGGCTGAGCTTTCATTAGCTTTTAGGCAAAATTCATCGAGTTCATTCAACCCATTTAACCGTTGTTCTGCAGCTTCGTTCCAATCCATTTTCAACTTCTTCATAGACCACATGGCTTTACGCTCTAATTTAACCGGTAGATGACAAGCCTTTCCATATACAAGTTGGTATGGGGACATACCTATGGGAGTCTTATATGCTGTCCGGTAGGCCCAAAGAGCATCATCAAGCCTTCTTGACCAATCCGTTCTACTAGCGTTCACCGTTTTTGACAAAATCTGTTTGATCTCCCTATTTGACACCTCAACTTGCCCACTAGCTTGAGGATGGTAAGGAGTGGCCACATTATGGCGAACCCCATATTTCTCCAATAATCCCTTAAACAATTTGTTGCAAAAGTGGGATCACCCATCACTAATAATTGCCCTTGGGGTACCAAATCGAGAGAATATATTCTTTTTCAAGAACGCAGTGACACTCTTCCCTTCATTGTTTGCGAGGGCGATAGATTCCACCCATTTAGATACATAATCAACCGCTACTAAAATATACTTCATTCCATGAGAACTCACAAAAGGACCCATAAAGTCAATACCTCAAACATCAAATAATTCAATCACAAGAATGGGGTTTAGAGGGAGCTCTTGCTTTCTTGAAATGCCGCCATCTCTTTGGCATCTATCACATGCTTTGGCGAACTCATGAGCATCTTGATGAATAGTTGGCCAATAGTAACCACATTTTAAGATCTTATGAGCGGTCCGGATACCACTATGATGTCCACCAACGGGTGAGGAATGGCATGCCTCAAAAACACTCAACATCTCAACTTCTGGCATACAACGCCGAATAAGCCCATCGGCACAACTTCTATATAAGTATGGTTCATCCCAAAAGAACTTCTTCACATCGTACATGAACTTTTTCCTTTGATGAAAGGACAAGTCCGATGGAACAATATCGCTAGCCAGATAGTTCGCAAAATGTGCGAACCATGGAATCAAGTCTTGTGAGGTAGCCAATACATGCTCATCGGTCCCTTTTCTATCCTTCACCTCAAAGTCAAATTCTTGTAGTAGTAATACCCAATGAATCAACCTCGGTTTCGCATCCTTCTTTGCCATCAAATATATCAACGCTGAATGGACAGTATGCACTATAACTCTAGTACCTAGAAAATAGGAGCAAAACTTTTCAAAAGCAAAGACTAATGCAAGGAGTTCTTGCTCAGTCACTGTGTAGTTCTTCTGGCTTCATTTAGGGCTTTACTAGCATAGTAAATGAGGTGAAGGATTTTGTTCCTTCTTTGTCCCAATACCACACCAAGAGCAACCCCACTAGCATCGCACGTCACCTCAAATGGAATGTTCCACTCCGGAGAAATAATGATAGGTGCAGACACCAATTTTTCTTTTAACTCGCCGAATGCCTTGAGAAAGGATTCATCAAAATAAAATTTGCACTCTTTTTCCAGCAATTTGCATAACGGATGCGCAATTCTTGAGAAATCTTTGATAAACCGTCGGTAGAAACCAGCATGCCCAAGAAAGCTTCGCACACCTTTTACAGAGATAGGTGGGGGAAGTCGCTCAATTACCTCGACTTTAGCTCGATCTATCTCTATGCCCTTCTCTGAAATGCGATGACCCAAAACAATGCCTTTTTTCACCATGAAGTGGCATTTTTCCCAATTTAGTACTAAATTGCAGTCTTCACATCTCTTAAGAACCTCAGATAAATGGCTCAAACACCACTTGAATGAGTCACCAACCACAGAAAAATCATCCACAAACACCTCAATAGTATCTTCTACCATGTCGGAGAATATCGACATTATACATCTCTGAAATGGGGCGGGTGTATTGCACAACCCAAACGGCATTCTCTTGAACGTAAAAGTCCCATATGGACAAGTAAAGGTGGTTTTCTCTTGATGTTCTGGGGCAATAGAAATCTTATTATACCCCAAATAACCATCAAGAAAATAGTACCACCCTTTTCCGGCAAGTTTATCCAACATCTGATCCATGAAAGGCATAGGAAAATGGTCTTTTTCGGTCCATGCATTTAATATCCGGTAATCCATACTCACCCTCCATCCAGTCACTAGTCTCATTGGAACAAGTTCATTTTTTTCATTGGGACCACATCATTCCCCCTTTCTTAGGTACACACTAAACAGTGCATACCCAACTACTATCGACGATCGGATATATTACTCCGGCATCCAACCACTTAATGATTTCCTTCTTCACGACCTCTTGCATAGGTGGATTTAAGCGTCTCTGGTGCTCAATACTTGGCTTATGGTCGGGCATGAGTTGGATTTTATGAGAACAAATACCAGAAAGGATCAATAATGTCTGAAATAGTCCACCGAATAGCTCTCCTGAACCTTTTTAGCACTTTCACCAAACTCTCAACTTAATGGTCATTCAGGTCTGATGCAATGATTACCGGTAAGGTGTCACCATTTCCTAAGAATTCATACCTGAGATGAGGTGGGAGAGCTTTTAGTTCTAACTTTAGATCCTCCTCTATAGATGGTTTCGCGGGTGGAGACTCGCGATTCTTCATATCTAACTCATATTTCTTCGGTTTAAACCGAACATCACCACGATCAAGAGCCGCGACTAATGACTCATACTCTTCAATGCAATCGCTATCAAAATTCATTATCACTGCCGCTAGTGCTTCTACACCTAGACGTTCTTCTATTTGTGCCTCGGATGACTTATCAACATTGTAGGATATAGCCAATACCGATTGGAGCTCACCACTCTGCCTCATGGACCTACAAATGTTAAAGGTCACTTCTTCATTCTTCAACCGAAATTTCATCTGCCCCTTTTCCATATCAACTAAGGCTCTACCCGTAGCAAGGAATGGCCTCCCAAGAATAATAGGCACATCAAATTCGACTTCACAATCAAGAATAACAAAATCGGTCGGAAATATGAATGACTCCACTTTTACTAGCACATCATGAAGTATCCCGATAGACCTTTTTACTGTTCGATCAGCCATCACTAGCCGTATCGCAGTGGGCTTTGGGTTACTCAAACCTATCTTCTTGTAAATTGAGAGGGGCATAAGATTTATGCTTGCCCCAAGATCACATAATGCTTTCGCAAAATGTAATAACCCGATTGTACAAGTAATAGTGAAAGCACCCGAATCTTCCTTCTTTTGCACTAGAGACCTTGTAGCAATAGCACTACAATGCTGCATTCTATCATCATCCTCAAAAGTGACCGATCTTTTCTTCGTAACCAGATCTTTCATAAACTTGGCATAACCGGGAATTTGTTCCAGAGCTTCTACCAAAGAGACATTAATGGAAAGCTGCTTCAACATTGTTATAAAATGCCGATATTTACCATCCTCGGTCTTTTTTACTAATCTTTGAGGGAAGGGGGTGGTGGTCTAGTCATGGGAGTCACCTTTTTGGGCATTTCAGCATCTTTTCCCATTTTATTTTCTAACTCACCACTAAGCTCCACCACTTTATCATTATCTCTTATCATATTTTCTGCATCAGACAGCATAGGTGGGTCAATGGTTTGCTTACCACCCCGAGTAGTGAGTGCCATATAGTGTCCATTATTTTTCAGATTTTGGACAGTGTTGCTAGGGAGAGTGCCTGGTTGCCGTGTGTTCACAGTCGCAGAAAATTGGGCCATTTGCAACTCAAGTTGCTTAATCGATATTGCATGTGTATCGACTTTCTGTCCATCACCCGCTAAATCACTCCTTAACTCTTTAGTGTGCTCATCACTAGCATCGAACCTCCTCATCATTTTGTTCAACATATTCTCAACTCACGCCATACTACCTCCATCATCCCTAGGAGCAACTTCACCATTTTGAGGAGGAACATAGGTCCCACTCCTATCATTTCTGTTACCATAGTTACCCCTGTTGATGTAGTTGTCGCAGTTGTAATTTCCATCTCGGACATAATGACCCTCACGGTTATAATTACCATAATTCTGACCTTGGTTTCCTTGACCTTGGCGCCAACTCTCCTGATTAGAGCCTTGGGCATTCGGTCGGAACCCCCCCGTCTGATCATTCACCGCATATGAATCCTCCTCAAAATAATATTCATCATTTGGCGGTGCTGGTTTAGACAAATAATTCACTGCATTTACCTTTTCTGCACCACCAATGACATGTTTTAATACCAACCCAAGCTCAGTTCTCATCTGAGCCATCTCTTCACGAATCTCGTCTGTGGCTGGGTTGTGTGTGGATTGTACTGCGAAGGTGTTTCTTCCAGTATCTGACTTCCTAGTACTCCAAGCTTTATTATTTCGCGAGATTGTCTCTAACTTTTCAGCAATCTTAGCATAATGACACTCCCCATAAGAACCACCCACTATAGTATCGAATACCATTTTATTATTATCATCCTGCCTCCGATAGAAGTATTCTTTCAGTGATTCATCATCAATGCGGTGATTGGGGACACTTCTCAAAAATGAAGTAAACCTATCCCAAGAACTGCTAACCGACTCTCTTGGTAGTGCCACAAAGTTTTTCACTCTCTCTTTGTGATTTAGTTTCTTAGGGACCGGATAGTAACGTGCTAAGAATGCGTCCCTTAGTTGATTCCATGTGAAAATTGAATTATAAGGAAGCTCAGTAAACTAAATAGCAACCTCTCCCGTCAGTGAGAGAGGAAATACCCTTAGCCCTATTACATCCATATTGAAAACGGGCCTCCCTACATAACTTTTGCACACTGGCCTTACCTTAGCAATGTGGGCATGTTGATCCTCAGATGATAGCCCTGAAAACAAACCTCTAGCAGTGAGCATTTGCATCTGACTACTAGTTACCACAAAGGTGTGACCATGCGGTAGAGGAGGGAAGACAAGTGGCCCATCAGAGTCTGCGATATTATCATAACCTCTGTAGTACTCTTGAGGACGTGGGGCAGGGTTTTATCCCCTTTGTTCATCTTCACCACGATTTTCGGGTAATAATCGACAATGAGCATCAACTGTAGCTGGAATGTCCTGGTTGGGATCATCATCGTTAATACCCAAGTTTCGATTCATATTTTGTAATATACGCTCTAATTCGTCGTCGTAGGAAAACAAAGGTTCTCTTCCTCTCCGCGTATTTGGCATACAAGGAAGTTAGTTCTGCAAGAGACAAAAATAACAAATAAAGTAAAATTAGGAAAATATTGACTAAACTTTAGTAATAAGTTTTAAGTTAATCTCAAAGACACTTTCCCCAGCAGCGGCGCCAAAATTTAATACGCTCAAACTTACTTCTCAAATAAGAAGTAAAAGAGGTCGTATCAGGTAGAGAACCCAACTAATGAGGTTAGGGTCGATCCCACGAGGAAAATGGTTCATACTTAACTTTATTCGATTATTACTACTATTTAGTCAACTATTTTCCGAGAAAATAAATAACAGAAAGTTTTTTATTTAAAATTAATAAAAATGATTGACTAAATTGAAATAAACAATTAAAAGATTCGAATTTTGAAGTTTAATTAGATGATAAAAGTAAGTAGGGCTTAAGTGTTCCCCATAGGTTCCTAACTTGGTAATTCTAACTATAACAACTCTTTCCTAGTATCTTACATGTAAAGCGATAAGTTATGTATCTCTAAATCCTTGGTCCGGCATCTAGAAAATGTCACTCCGCACCTTGGTCTGGATACGTGTGTTGCTATACTAACCCTTATCTTTACCTCATATTAAGCATCATAATTGATATTTGACTCAGTTATTACCTCGTACCAACCAATACTAGCCTATTAGATAGTGTACACTAAATCTACGTTGATAATTCTTTTCCTATTATCTACCTCCTTGGTTCGGCAAGTAGCATTAAGGCGAGTTCTAACGTTGGCCATCCGTTAAAAAGACTTCTACACGAAAGAATTATCAATACATGTAAGACACCATTTTAGAATTGTTAATTTAGTTAGATTTTACCTTGTTATTTACCCATGGTTACCACAACCCTAGTTATGGAGTTTAGTTACCATGGTCATAGTCACGCAATTGATATTTATAATGTAAGAATTCATGCACTTACTTCAATGAAAATGAATAAAATCCAGAAATTTACTTGATTAAATCAACAAAAACACCAATGATCGATTCTGAAAAAAGTGTATCAATTACTAAAATCAATTCTTCAATACTTGAACAAGAGAACTAAAAATTATCCAAAAGTCTAACCCCAACGAGGTTTTTCGAACTATTTATAATAAAAACAAAACCTAATAAAAGAAGGATTCTAATTAATGAAAATCTGTCCAAACGCGTCTAAGTCGACGGACCTCGTGATGGACCGTCGTGGGGACGACGGACCGTCATGGCCTCCGTCGTCCCATACTTCACAAATTCTTCTGCTGCTTTCTTCATTACCCTCGACGGACAGGTATGACGGACCGTTTCAAGCACGACGGTCCGTCGAGGGGCTCTGTTCCATAATACTTAACTTCTTGGAATTGGTTACTGGGACTACTCTCTGATCATCACGACGAACAAGAAGGACGGACCGTCGTGGCTATGACGGTCCGTCATGAACTTCCGTAGTCCCACACTTGGTCAGACTTTCCCATCTTCCTTCAGCAGCTTCTCTCTTCACTACGATGCCACCTACGAATTGTCACAGCCTCGACGGACCGCCATAAGCTCCGTAGGTGGTCTTTTCTGCATTTGTTGCTCAAAAACTCCCGTGTTCATCTTTGGACAGATTTCTTGCAAATAAAGAGAAACCTACATAAAAAATCAATACAAAATGTCTTTAGACACACACTAAACTTAAGAAAAAAGTATTAAAAGTACCGTAAAACCACGGTACATAAGAAAGATCTCCAGAAATGTGAAGTAAACTGAGCTCCTCTATCTGGAATGATAGACAAAGGAATCCAATGCCATCTTACAATCTCATCAATGTAGAGTCTCACATAATCCTCGGCTCTGTAAGTAGACTTCACAGGGATAAAGTGGGCAGACTTAGTCATCCTGTCCACAATAACCCATATAGAGTCATGCTGTCTCCTAGTCCTCGGAAGACCAACCACGAAGTCCATATTAATGGCCTCCCACTTCCAAGTCGAAACCTCAATAATCTGAGTAAGACCGCTAGGCTTAAGATGTTCTGCCTTAACCTGCTGACAATTAGGACACTTGGCCACATATTCTGCAATGTCCTTCTTCATGCCATCCCACCAATAAATCTTCTTAAGATCATGATACATCTTGGTGGAACCTGGATGTATGGAATATCTGGAACCATGGGCCTCTACAAAAATCCTGGTCCGCAAATCATCCACATATGGTACACACAGCCTGTCCTGATACCTAAGTATGACGTCACCTCCCAAAGAGAAAGACTCATTCATCTTTATCAACACTGAGTCCTTCAGCTCCATCAACACAGGATCGAGATGCTGACCCTGCTTGACTTCAACTACCAAGGATGATTCAGAACTAGGATGAACTGAAACACCCCCACTAGTAGAGTCAACCAATCGCACACCCAGTCTGGCCAGTCTGTGTACATATTTCGCCAACTCCTTCTTCTCATCCTCAACGTGGGCTGTACTTCCCATGCTCATCCTGCTCAAAGCATCAGCGACAATATTAGCCTTACCTGGATGGTAGTGAACATTCATGTCATAGTCCTTCAACAGCTCCAACCATCTCCGCTGACGTAGATTCAACTCTCTCTGCGTGAACACGTACTGGAGACTCTTGTGGTCTCTGAACACATCCACATGCACTCCATACAAGTAGTGCCTCCACAGCTTCAGTGCAAACACCACAGCTGCCAGCTCCAGGTCATGAGTGGGATAATTCTTCTCATGAACCTTGAGTTGTCTGGACGCATAGGCTATCACCTTACCAACCTGCATAAGAACACAACCCAAACCAACCCTAGATGCATCACAATAAACAGTGTAATTCTCACCACACTTAGGCAAAGTAAGCACCGAGGATGAAGTGAGTCTGTCCTTGAGCTCCTGTAAACTCTTCTCACAAGTCTCCGTCCATTCAAACTTGGCCTTCTTCTTAGTCAAAGCTGTCAGTAGGGCAGCAATGGAAGAAAATCCCTCCACGAACCTGCGGTAGTAACCAGCCAATCCCAGAAAGATACGGATGTCAGTGGTAGTAAGATGTTTTGGACAGTTCTTCACATCCTCAGTCTTCCTAGGATCCACCTCTATACCCTGATCTGACACAACATGACCCAGGAAGGTCACTGATCTAAGCCAGAATTCAAACTTGCTGAATTTGGCATACAACTGATGTTGTCTAAGTACCTGCAAGGTTAGTCTCAAATGTTGTTCATGCTCTTCCTTGGTTCCAGAGTAGATGAGGATGTCATTAATGAATACTATGACAAAAGAATCTAGGTATTCACGGAAGACTCGGTTCATGAGGTCCATAAATGCAGCAGGTGCATTCGCGAGGCCATATGACATAACTAAGAACTCATAATAACCATAACGGGTAAGAAAGGCTGTCTTTGGAATATCTCCATCCCTAACCCTAAAATTATCAGTTTATTAAGTCCTAAAATTATTTATAATGTTGATATAAGGCAGCGTCTAAATATTTAGGTGAATTGGAAGTCAAACATCAAGAGACAACCAACACGTGCGATGACTAGTCACATATATGCTCCATGTGTGTTTATGTGCTTATATGTGTGTGTTATGAGATAATGAGGTCCTTATATGAGTAATAATAGTGTTTATAGGCATTGTGTCAAGTTTCATGACGTTCGAAAGGTTTTGCCTCAAAACATGCTTGTGTGTCTTAATGTGTTTCGTAAGGTTTTATATGTTATTTTAAGTTAAAATTGATGTGAGAGGTTCCTAACATGTATTTGAGATTAATAGAGGTGGAAACGTCTGGGTAAAACTCCCCAAGGACCGACAAAAGGGTCCTAGATGAGGACCCAAGCCTTCGGCTATCAAGCTGCCAAAGGCAGCATCAACTGCTCTTAGTGGGAGCCAGTCCACGTCGCGGACTTGGTCCACCAAGAGCAAAACTGTTGCTCCGCGTCGCGGAATCATGGAGGACTAAACTGGTTCTGGATTTAATTTAAGAAAATCATGCGAGTGTAGCTCCGCGTCGCGGACTTGTTTCCTAATGATAATTCCGGAAATTTATGTTGAGTTTGAGTTGGTTAAAAGGTCCTATAAATTCAGGGTATTTTGGGTATTTTAGGGTCTAGTTATTGGCTGTTATTAGAACTTTTTAAACCCCAATTTACCCTTCAAATAATAACCCTCAAGTCCAAAACAAAATATCTCCATTGTTTCTCTCCAAAAACCTCCATTGATGATGTTTTGAAGCTCCAAGGAAGAAGATAGATTTTCCAAGTTTCTCGCCATCAATCCTGTGGGATTTTCTTCACAATTAAGGTATGGTTATTCTTCCTTGAAATATCTTTCTTCAAGGAGTCAATTCCAATAAATTTCAAATGTGATCCAAACCATGAAATCTTCTAAATTGAATTCTAGTCATGGATCTTCGCATAAAACATTTTAGATCATTCATTTATGATTAAATTGATCTTAATTAGGAGATTCTAACCTAAAATCTTCACAAACCCATGCTAAACATAATCTCTTCAAATTGGCTATATTTTGGATGTGATGATCTTGTCTTAATTCTTGTGAATACTAATGTAGTTTTCTATGGGCTTTTGAATAATGTAAGAATTGTATTGAATTGATGTATAGGCTGTCTTAGATTGATAAATATATATTGAATTGAATTATATTCATTGAGTATTATAATTTATGTATTGAATTTATTATCATCGCCATGGGTAAGGGCCTATTGTTATTGTATTGGACGAATTAGCTATGGATTGAAGTGGAGACAATAGATTGGTGGTACACTGCCCGAATTCTCTTTATTTTACATAATGTAGGTCTTGAATGATGTTGTGATTTGTATGGTCCACTTATGGTGGCGGTGTTATGTGTTATAATTGTGAATGATGTGGCCTTTTCGGTGTTACTTTATGTAGTATGAAGATCATGGCCTTGTCGGAACTGCTGAAGTATTATGATAATTTGTGTAGTTGATTATGTGAAATATGATCATATGTAACTACATGTTAATAATGTGGAAGTATGTGTTCTTCTATTGATGTTGTTAGGAGATCATGTTAGACTATGACTATGTCCTTATGTGTGTGTAGTCTTAGAGTTGATGCATGATTCTTCATACTTGACTATGTGAGTCTATGTTGGTTATACAGATAATGTTATAGTAGTGTATTGGGTGACCTAAAAATGATTAAGTATTGTTACGCCCTAAATTGGAATAGGTCAAACTAGATCTTCGCATGTGTTTCGTAAGTTAATAATGTATTAACATAGTATATTTTAGCATTAGAAGTCAGTTCATAAAGTTTGGGAGCTCTTTGGAAGATAAACGCCCAAGACGTACAAAAACTAGTCGAAGTTCAACTAGTGTGTCGTAGTGTTTTGTACTGAAGTTTTGGACGATGGTTTGAGAGTGAAATTAAGTGTCAATGGTTCCTATCCGTAGTGTGACATGTAAACGGTCAAAACATCCGAGAAAGATGCCCCGGGGACCATCCTAAGGGTCCCCGAGGAGGACCCAAATATTGGACAAGAAGTTGCTCAATGCAGCGTGCAAGGGATGAATCTGAAGTCCATCTCGTGACGCGCCAGGAAAACGAGGTCCACTATCTCAGAAATTTTGAGAGGCAAAAATCTGGAGCTTTCCTCGCGACGCGCAGCCAATTCCCAGATTTGGCCGCTACATTTTTTTAAGTTAAATTTCTAGTTAGAAAAGGGTCCAAATGGTGTGGGGGTCTTTTGGAACTTTGGGGGATCATTTGTGGACTGATATAGGTCACTTTAAACCTCATTGCACCCATCATTTCCAACCCTAAAGACCAAATCAAATTTCTCCAAAAACCCTCTCCAAAAAAAACCTCCATTGAAGAAGTTTCAAGCTCCAAGGAAGAGGACCAAGTTCTCCACGTTTTCTTTACCATATTTTCTGGGTTTCTTAATATTAAGGTATGGTAGTCATCCTTGAACCTTCTTTCATTCAATGAGCCCTTTCAAAGAAATGTCAAAAAGGATTTGAAACTTCAAACTTCTTTATTCTTTGACTGTAAGTATGGCTCATTGCATGAAAATATTTTATTGATTAAAATGAGTTATTCTTAGATTTAGATGATGATTTTAATGTCAAACCCCCAATTAAATCATGTATATTCTTTTTGTTAACTTTTGGGTTATGAAATGGGTTCTATGAGAAGGACTAGATAATGTTAAATTTATTGTTTCTTGGTAGTTTTATTTAGTTTTAGCTACTGCCCTAAGGGCTATTTTATTATGGATTATTGTATAAATTGTGAATAGTTGGTAAAGGCTTTGATGAAGGGTAAGTTATTCTATCTTGTCTAAGTTATGTTGTTGAAGTAACTGTTTAGTGGCATGGTCCACCTTTGGTGGCGGTGTTTACTTGAAATATACGAACTTATATGTGTATTTTGAGATTGACCTTGAAGTCATGATATGTGAAGTGAAGTGATAAGTTTAATATGTATATGTATGGTATGTGTTGGAATGTTGATATGAGTATCTTGAAGGATTTATGTCTAATTGAAGTATGAATTTGATATGTGAAGTATGATAATGTATGAATTGTGATAAACGTGAGTATAGCATGTCTAGAAGTAAATGTTATGAATACTGATCATTATGTGAAAGGTGTGCTCACATGTGCTCACACACACTTGAATGCATGAATGAAGTCAATGAATGAAATGGGGGATTGTAGGGTGGACACTCTTCGTGAGTGGAGATGAAGTGTCTAGACCATCCCTATTATTCCTAAGTATGAAAAAGGGGGAGTTTGGGGTGAACACTCTTCCTGAGTAGAGATGAAGTGTTTAGCAGAAACCTCACTATTCCAAATGAAATTTCCAAGATAGGTTGGAGGTTGGAGGTTGGATACCCTTTGTGAGTTGAGATGGGGTGTTCAATAGTTATCTCCTAACCTATAATAAATGAATATTTAAGACTCCGTGGGGTAGTTATGCTTAACACCGAGAGGATTTGAAGAAAGGGTGGGTACACTTCGTGAGTAGAGATGTTGTATCCAATGTACCTCTTGAGATGGGTGCTCCTGGTTAGTAGAGAGTGATTTACTAAGCAGCAATCTCCTTATCCCTTAACTATGCTCCCGCGTAGGTGTAGCTATTGTATTATCCATGTAAAGGCACAATTCCGCATTGAGACCGGCGTACTCGACCTCTCGGAGGTCTTATAGAAGCTCTTTCATATCGCTCATCGCATATACATAGTGAAAAGTAGTGCGGAATTAAAACTTTTTACAAAACATTCTATAAGTCTTTAAAATCTCTTTCATATAAAAGTAACAGGAAATACTAAGTATCAATCTCATCAAACATAAGACACAAGAGTACTTGGGACACGACCCATACGAAATAGAAAATATAATACTACTAAGTCTATTAAAATACTTCAATACGAAACATAAAAGATATGTATTCCCTCGAGTCAAATGAGGACATACTTCAACTTCACTTGAATGCTGCTACGACCAAGTCTTAACTTCCCAAATTCTCCTCACCTACCAAACACTATATAGATATATAAAAGCATGGAGTTAGTACAACCACATGTACTAAGTATGACATAACGCATAAAAATCATGAAAACGGACATTTATTGGAAATATGCATCTTTTCATTTAAATATCATAATATGATCATAAGAACAACATTTATCAACTTAGAAACACATAAGATAACATTTAATAAAAATATCACATTTTTAGAAGACACTTTCTAGTGACCTATATTCACTGTACAGTGAATTGCTTCACTGTAACAGTGAAGTACTTTACCTTCCATTTTAACCCTTTCTAGCATGTAGTCTTCTCACTAAAGGTTATCTTAAGGTTCACTTAAGTCACCTAAAGAGAGACCGCCTATACACCCTCTCTAAATGTGCCTAAACGATCCTCTAGGATACTCTTAATGAGACACATACACACCTACAATTCAATAACATACAAGACATATAAGATATGAAAATCCCCCCTACCAAGGTTATCAAAAGACTTACTTAAGTAATCCTAGAAGAGAACGCCCATACACCCTCTTCAAGGTTACCTAAATATTCCTTAAGACTTCCTAAGCTTATATCATGCCAAACAGAACAACCAATTTCCCTAAATAGAGTCATTCTCAAGACATCCATAGATAAGACATGAAGAGGTCATCCATTATGCCCTCTTCATAATTTAACTAAGGAATCCTTAAGTCACTCTACATTAGGTACTTATTCACTCACATACTTCATAACAAAAGTCATTAGTTCATTAGTTCATTAAGAGACTCATACATCACATAAAGTACATTCAAATAATGGTCTTGGAGAAGACCTACGGACTCTCACTAACATCTTCAAAGCCTATTGTGCAATGTCTAGATAGCGTCCCATAAGACCACCTAAACTTCATAGAACTTCTCTAATGCTAATGGATATCCCACATGATGAGAATAGGCAATAACCGATATACCCCATGGTAGCAAAACATGGAATACGGAGTTCTATCCTACTCCGATGAGGTTGGTGTACTTGCCAATTGTAGAACTTGGACCCATCCCATGTAGGTACATGGTTAAGTAATATGAAGGGCATGATTTGTATTCTACTCTCATAATTTATCTATAACTACTTCCCTTACCATACTCACTCGGTGCTAGCCTTCGTTCTCATAAATTAATTCACATTAAGGTTCATACAAAGGGCATATCAAGTTCATAACCCAATTACATTTACCTTACAAGAGAGGTACTCTAGGGCTGCCTTACAATGGCGACAAGAAGCTCATTATGACTTTCCTAAGTTTAGATATGATGTCGTTCCAGCCAACAAACCTTAAGTCGATCATTCATTACATGAAGGATACCATTACGACTTTCTACTTCAAGGATCATAAACTTACCACTAGGTTCAAGGTTCCACATAACATTCATACATACAAGACTAAGACGTTTAGCATCCTAAGTCAAGGCATCACATATTCACATTCATATATGCATCAAGTAAGACACACAAGTCTACCTAAACAAGACACAACATACTTCACTTTAGAACATATTACATGTTATACTAGAAGCACATAGTCATAGTCTAATATGATCACCTAACAACTTTAATAGATGAAACATATACTTTCACATAGGTAGATACGATCATACTTCACATAATCAACTACACAAATCAACATAATACTTCAAGTAGTTACCGACAAGGCCATAATCATCATAATACTTAAAATAACACTAACAAGGCCACATCAATTAACATAACATCGCCACCATAAGCGGACCAAACCAATAACAACATAATTGAAGTCTAATTAACATTAAATAAAAGGAATTAGGGCAGAGTACCACCACTCCATCATCCACACTTCAATCTAATGCTAAATCAACCAATTCAATACCATAAGGCCCTTAACCATGGCCATGAACATCAATTCAAAGCATAAATCATAATACTCATCGAATCTAAGTCAATTTAATATAGATTTACCAACCTAAGACCAATTATATATAAATTGAATACAATTCTTACATCATTAGAAAGCCCATAAAAAACAACACCACAATTCTTAAATATTAGACCAATATCAAGTAACCCATAAAGTAGTCAAAAAGTAGGGTTCATCAATTACATGGATTCATAGGTTATTCATGTTTAAATCATCTAAATACAACAATTCAATCACTATTCAAGGATTAAAAACCTTTAATGCAAGAACCCATGTTAGAATCATGAAATTGGACAATTCATCTTTGAAAACTTTAGAAAACATCTTTGAAGTTGGGCTCCTTGATGAAACGAGTTTCAAAAATCAAAAACCATACCTCAACAATGATAATCCTCCAATTTGATGAAGAATCACCACTAAAATCACCAATCCAAGATCTTCCTTGATTATGGAATCCAATGGAGTCTTTGGGAATTCTTAAGGGATTTGGGAGTTTTCATTTTGAAGAATGAAATCTTGTATGTGTTAAAGACTTATATACATGTCTAAAATACCCAAAAGACCCTTAGGGAACCTCCAATACTCCTATTTGGAAGTGGGGTGAAATTACAACATCACCCCTCACTTAACAGTGATCTGTGCAGGAAATACAGGCCAATCGACGGTTGCCCATCGACGGGGCGTCAGTCCACACACGGACCGTCTTGTCCTCCGTTGATGGGTTCAAAGACTGGAAAATGGTAGCTTATATCCCCAATCTATGTCCAAAACAATGACATGCCACCAACGGGGCGTTGACTGACCCATTGGGCGTTGATTGCCTCCGTTGGTTGGGACTGTCTAGGCAGTTTTGGCAACAACGTTTAGGTCATTCCTCAAGGACCATTGGATGGTCCTTGGGGATGTTTGGACGGACTTTTCCAACCCAAACATGACCGTATACAAGTTTAGGACCTCTCATATGAAGTTCACCCAAAAATAATACGTAAAACTCGACGAAACATGCCTAGACACACAAGGTCATTTCAAGGGACATCTTTCGAACATCGTGGACGTTCTTGGATGTTTGACCTCCAAACTTCTCGAGACTTGACAAACTGCCTATACATACTATAATAACTCATTTAAGGACCTTATAACCTCATGAATCACACATAAACACATAGAACAACATATGAGGCATATAGGTGACTTAGTCGTCGAACGTCTTAGTCGTCCCTCGACGTTTGACTTCCAATGCACCTTAACTCTTAGATAATGCATATATACCCTTTCATAGACCATTTTAGGACCTTAGACCACCATTACCAACATGTTAGGCTCTATTTACCCTAAGTCATTTTCGAGGTCTTACAATCTCCCCATTTGGACAACATTCCTCGAATGACACTTGCCACACTCCGAAAACTTCCAAGAATAGAGACTCAACTAGAAGAACATAAACAAACCACATAAAACATTATCAAGAGGAAAATATTAATTTCACATAGTCAAGAGATTCACAACACCACAAGAAATTAGAAAACAATTCTATAACTCATTATGCTACAAAACGCACATTCTTCATTCCAAATAGCAAAAACTCATTTTATATTCATCATTATACTCATACACATCAGTTCTAACCATATTACAACAATTTTAGGCCAAACAATCAATTAGTCAATTTTCCAAAAATTTAACAGTGATCAGTTTTCCAGGCTACAGTAATTTTATAACTTTTCAAAAATGCAATCTTTTAAACAATTCATGATATAGACATGCTAATATGCAAGGTAACATCATATAAACAACATTTACAGCATGATAAAGGATTCATAAAGCACAAGGATTCATAAAACACACAATGCAGGAAGTTAATATAATTCAATTTCAACCAAACTCCTTAACATCATGCACATGCAACAACTTCTAGGACTTTCTATCCCATCTACTAACCATACTCGCCCACTTAGAAGGAACTCATATCACAAAAAGAGAAAGAGAACTTACCAAAATCATCATCACTCTCATCCGGCTTCTCTCCTCTAGTCCGGAGTGCATAGAAACGCCTCTTTGTTGGAGCCTCTTCCTTTGGGGCAGCATGCTTACCCTCTTTCCCCCTAGAAGCAATCATAGGACAATCTCTCACTTTGTGACCATCTTTTCCACATCCAAAACAACTCCCGGTACCCATTAAACACTCACCATAATGTTTCTTGCCACATTTGGCACATGTAGGCTTGATATTTTGAGAGTCACCTACTTTATCAAATTTCACCTTAGGAGCACTAGGTTCATCTTGAGTTTGAGCCCTCTTTTTGAACCTAGGCTGCCCTTGATCACTTGCACAACTTCTTTTCAAGTTTCTAGCAATCCTATTAAGTTTTGACTCTTTAATAGATTGTGCATACACCATGAGTCTAGCTAAGGTCATATCATCATGTAGAATAGCCTTACGGCATTCTTACATCACTAAGTCGGCAACCCCGGTAACAAAGCGACTCATTTCATCCCTAGATTAGACACTAGGGAAGGTGCATATCTAGACAATGTTGAGAACTTCAAAGAGTACTCCTCAACACTCATATTGCCTTGCTTGAGATTGATAAACTCCTCTACCTTAACCTCTCTCCTCTAACGGGGAAAGTACTTACCTAGAAAATCTTCCTTAAATTCTTCCCACTCAATACGATCCGACTCCACCGGCCTATTGTCCTTCCATTGAGTGTAACGAATTTGAGAAACATCCCTCAATCGATACGAAGCCAACTCAGCCTTCTCCCTAGATTTAACACTCATAGTACTCAACACCTTGTACACACCATCAAGGAACTCTTTGGGATCTTCACCTACCTTAGAGCCAAGAAAGAAAGGAGGATTCATCCTCACAAAATCTCTCAACCTAGAGGTAATAGCGCTCTGCACAACATTCACCCTAGGAACCATACTCAAATTCGCTTGAGTAGTCACGGCTCGGGCTAAAGCAATCAAAGCGTCTCTAATATCTTGATTAGTCAAATCAGGATGAACCACCAGAACCGTATTACCTCCTTCCACATTTGGGACTTGATCACCTTGGTGAGGCACTTGATCACCTTGAGCACCTTGGACTCCTTGCTCATCTTGAGGAACTTGCTCAACTTTCTCAACTTGAGGAGGAATCTCCTCATTCACCCTCTCCTCTTCCAACCTTCTAGCGGCCATCCTTCTAGTATTCATCTCCTAGAACACAAGGAAACACATAAGAAATATACTCATAACATTTACTCTACCGCACGACATAGGATTAGAAAAGAAGGGAAACTCTATCGTCCTATAGCCTCTCGCCCATAGATGTGTCGCGACTCACACCGATGGTCAAGACTCTACTAGACGTGACTTGATGAGACTTTTTGATTCCTAACACTACTTTCACCATCCTATGCTTTGATACAAAGCTTGTCACATCCCGAGACCACACCCTAGAAGTTAGGGTACAATCTCGGATTGAGACTGGCGTACTCGACCTCTCGGAGGTCTTATACAAGCCCTTTCATTTCGTTCATCGCAAATATATAGTGAAAAGTAGTGCAGAATTAAAACATTTCACAAAACATTCTATAAGTGTTTAAAATCTCTTTCATATAAAAGTAATAGGAAATACTAAGTCTCAATCTCATCAAACTTAAGACACAAGAGTACTTGGGACACGGCCCATACGAAATAGAAAATATAATACTACTAAGTCTATTACAATACTTCAATACAAACATAAAAGACATATATTCCCTCGAGTCAAATGAGGACATACTTAAACTTCACTTGAACGATGCTACGATCCAAGTCTTCACTTCCCAAATGCTTCTCACCTACCAAGAACTATACAGATATTTATTGGAAATATACTAAGTATGGCATAATGCATAAAAATATGAAACGGATATTTATTGGAAATATGCATCTTTTAATTTAAATATCATAATATAATCATAAGAACAACATTTATCAACGTAGAAACACATAAGGTAACATTTAAACAAAATATCACATTTTTAGAAGACACTTTCCAGTGACCTATATTCACTGTACAAGCTTCACTGTAACTGTGAAGTACTTTACCTTCCATTTTAACCCTTTCTAGCATGTAGTCTTCTCACTAAAAGTTATCTTAAGGTTCACTTAAGTCACATAAAGAGAGACCGCCCATACACCCTCTCTAAATGTGCCTAAACAATCCTTTAGGATACTCATAATGAGACACATACACACCTTCAATTCAACAACATACAAGACATATAAGATATGACAATCTCCCTACCAAGGTTGTCAAAAGACCTACTTAAGTACTCCTAGAAGATAACACCCATAAACCCTCTTCAAGGTTACCTAAATAATCCTTAATACTTCCTATGTTTAGATCATGCCAAACACAACAACCAACTTCCCTAACTGGAGTCATTCTCAAGATTTCCATAGATAAGACAATAAGAGGTCATCCCTTATGCCCTCTTCACAATTTAACTATGGAATCCTTAATTCACTCTAGATTAGGTACTTAATAACTTACATACTTCATAACAAAAGTCATTAGTTTATTAAGAGACTCATACATCACATAAAGGACATTCAAATAATGGTCTTGGAGAAGACCTACGGACTCTCACTAACATCTTCAAAGCCTATTGTGCAATGTCTAGATAGCGTCCCATACGACCACCTAAACTTCATAGAACTTCTCTAATGCTAATGGGTATCCCATATGATGAGAATACGCAATAACCGACATACCCCATGGTAGCAAAACATGGAATACGGAGTTCTATCCTACTCCCATGAGGTTGGTCTACTTGCCAATTATAGAACTTGGACCCATCCCAGGTAGGCACATGGTTAAGGAATATGAAGGGCATGCTTTGTATTCTAGTCTCATAAATTAACTAGAACTACTTCCCTTACCATACTCACTCGGTGCTAGCCTTCGTTCTCGTAGATTAATTCACATTAAGGTTCATACAAAGGGGTTCCATATCAAGTTCATAACTCAATTACATTTACCCTACCAAAGAGGTCCTCTAGGGGCTGCCTTACAATAGCGACAAGAAGCTCATTATGACTTTCCTATGTTTAGATATGATGTCGTTCCAGCCAATAAACCTTAAGTCGATCATTTATTACATGAAGGATACCATTACGACTTTCTACTTCAAGGATCATAAACTTACCACTAGGTTCAAGGTTCCACATAACATTCATACATACAAGACTAAGACCTTTAGCATCCTAAGTCAAGGCATCACATATTCACATTTATACATGCATCAAGTAAGTTACACAAGTGTACTTAAATAAGACACAACATACTAACTTTAGCACATATTACATGTTATACTAGAAGCACATAGTCATAGTCTAGTATGATCACCTAACGACTTCAATATATGAAACATAGACTTTCACATAGGTAGATAAGATCATACTGCACATAATCAACTTCACAAATCAACATAATACTTCAAAAAGTTGCCGACAAGGCCATAATCATCATAATACTTAAAATAACGCCGACAAGGACAAATCAATTAACATAACAACGCCACCATAAGTGAACCAAACCAATCACAAAATAATTGAAGTCTAATTAAAATTTATTAAAAGGAATTAGTGTATCGTACCGCCACTCCATCATCCACACTTCAATCCAATGCTAAATCAACCAATTCAATATCATAAGACTCTTTCCCATGGCCATGAACATTAATTCAAAGCTTAAATCATAATACTCAATGAATCTAATTCAATTCAATATAGATTTACCAACCTAAGAACAATATTATATCAATTGAATACAATTCTTACATCATTAGAAAGCCCATAAGAAACTACACCACAATTCATAAACATTAGACCAATATCAAGTAACCCATGAAGTAGTCAAAAACTAAGGTTCATCAATTAAATGAATTCATAGGTTGTTCAAGTTTAAATCATCTAAATAACAACAAGTCAATCACTATTCAATAATTAAAAATCGTTAATGCAAGAACCCATGGTAGAATCATGAAATTGGACAATTCATCTTTACAAACTTTAGAAAACATCTTTGAAGTTGGGATCCTTGATAAAATGAGTTTCAAGGATCAAAAACCATACCACAAAAATTCTAATCCTCCAATTTTATGAAGAATCACCACTAAAATCACCAATCCAAGCTCTTCCTTGATTTTTGACTCCAATGGAGTCTTTGGGAATTCTTAAGGGATTTGGGGGTTTTGATTGTGAAGAATGAAATCTTCTAAGTGTTAAAGACTTATAGACATGTATAAAATACCCAAAATACCCTTAGGGAACCGCCAATACTCCTATTTGGTAGTGGGGTGAAATTACAACATCACCCCTCACTTAACAGTGACCAGCGCAGGAAAAACAGGACAATCGATGGTTGCCCATCGATGGGGCGTCAGTCCACACACGGACCGTCCTGTCCTCCATCGATGGGTTCAAAGATAGCAAAATGGGAGATTATATCCCTACGGTATTCCTATATGATGACATGCCACCAAAGGGGCGTCGACTGACCCACTGAGTGTCGATTGCCTCCGTTGGTTGGGACTATCTAAGCAGTTTTGGCACCAAATTTTGGGTCCTTCCTCAAGGATCCTTGGATGGTCCTTAGGGATGTTAGCCTGAACGTTTCCAACCAAAACATGACTGTATTCAAGTTTAGGATCTCTCACATGAATTTCACCCAAAACGAACACGTAAAACTTGACGAAACATGCCTAGACATACAAGGTCATTTCAAGGCACATCTTTCGAACATCGTAGACGTTCTTCGATGTTTGACCTCCAAACTTCTCGAAACTTGACACACTGACTATAAACACTATAATAATTAATTTAAGGAGCTTATAACTTCATTAATCACACATATATACATAGAACCACATATGAGGCACATAGGTGACTTAGTCGTCGAATGTCTTAGTCGTCCCTCGACGTTTGACTTCCAATGCACCTAAACTATTAGCTAATGCCTCTATACCCTTTCATAGACCATTTTATGACCTTATAACACCATTACCAACATGTTAGGATCTAGTTACCCTAAGTCATTTTCCAGGTCTTACAAATATGACCCTACCATAGGCAAGTAGGGATCTCTCATCCAGTAAGGGTATTACTGGGATTCCATGTCAAGCTATCATGGTCTATGTCGGTTTAAGATATCCCCCACAAAATAATTAAAAGGACTAAGTTTTATAAATGATGTACTACTTAGGGTAGGTGGTGGAATGGGACGCTACTTATCCATTGTAAACATTTGGAGGGAGACTTGGTGTGTCCTTATATGAAATGTATGAATGGGTCATGATATTATTGAAAAGAAAGTAATGTGACTCTATGTATAATGTAAAGAAATTATGTTAAAGTTATGTCTTGTATGATGAAACTTATGAATGATGAATGTAGTGTATCTAATCTCATGGAACCCTCAAGGAACACATAGTGTTGGTAGTAATATGGGATGCTACTCTCACATTGCACTTTGTGTGACTTGTAAGTCCACTTAAGAGGGGTACTTATGTGAAATTCTTGAATGCATGTATGTTTCTCTAGTGTATTTAGTATGGAATGTTGATTTGTTAAATGCAATGAAGTATGCTTGTCCTTAAGTAGTCTTACGGATCTATTTGGTAAGTATTGGGTAGGTTGTATGTGCAATCTTCTTATGTCTTACCTAAGGGAACCTTAGGACAACTTAGGATAGGAATAGTTCACGTGATATTTTGGGTTTACTGTAAGTATGCTCTTATGTTAAGAAAAATAGAAGTTTCACCTTTTCTGTTAAATGATGACTTTATGATGTTCTGTAACATAATTAATGAAGGCTTTTATCAAAATAGAATGACTTGTATGTTTGAACTAAATTGCCCCTTTTTGCATGATTTTGCATAATGCCATACTTAGTACAATGTTTGTACTAACCCCATTCTTTTCTATGCTCTATAATAATAGGTTGGAAGCGTGTGGAAGTTTTTAGAAAGCAAGCTTGGGAATCGACTCGCTCAAGAATAAGTATGTCCTCATATATTCGAGGTCATAGTCTATGTTTATTTTAGTTTCTTCTTTAAGATTTGTAAAGACTGATTAAGTATTTCTTTTAATGTAAAGGGCCGTTTCCCTAAGATATTTATGTCGTGTCTATAAGTTGACTTGTGACGATGAGACTATCTTTAGTATTTATAAAATAAGTTTCTTTATTATTATGTATTATTAAAAGTTTTAAATTTACGCACTACTTTACATGTCTTATGTAATGAATGATAGCTAAGAGGCTTGTCCAAGACCTTTGAAAGGTCGAGCACGCCTTGTTACGACTCAAGAGTACTCCTTTCTTATAGGGTGTACTTGCGGGTCGTCACAAACTTAGTATAAGAGAATAAGGTTTCGGGAAATAGTTTAGGGTCTAAAGTCTCACAAGCCACGTCTAGTAGAGTCTTGTTTATTGTTGTGAGTCGCGACACATGTATTGTCAAGAGGCTATATGACGATAGAAGTTTAACTTTCTTCATTAATCTAGTGTCGTACCATAGAGTTGAGTTCTATACTTTTCTTTTCTCAAACTCTTTTTTGTGTTTATAGGACATGAATACGAGAAGAACACCCGCGAGAAGGTAGGAGGGAGAAGTACCTAATAAGATAATTTCTCTCCGGAATGAGCAAGTTCCTATAGTTGACAAAGAAGAGGTGAACGATGAGGTTCCCCCTCTGGAACCTCAATGACATAAAGTTCCCCAAGGTCCTCAAGCTCCCTATGTTGAAGGGGATATGACTAATGACGAGATAATGCCTGGTCTTAGAACTTTGACTCAACTCATGACGACTCAAGCTCACGTCGTCACTAATCTTGTGGTTTCCCAAGCTAACCTAGAAGTTGGACCTCAACCAATGTTAGTACTTCCACTTCTAGAATCATGGATTTCATGAGGATGAACCCTCCTACTTTTCATGGAACTACGGTGGATGATGATCCAAAAGGCTTCATAGATTAGGTTTTCAAGGTGGTGAATGCTATGGGTGTGACTCCTAGAGAGAAAACAGAATCAGGCACTTACTAAAAAAAAGATGTGGCACAAGTGTGGTTTGAGCAACAGCGATATGAGAGACACAATAGGGAAGGTCCGGTAGATTGGGAAGTGTTCAAAATAAGTTTTCTTGATAGGTACTTTCCCATAGAATTGAGGAAGAGTAAGTTAGTGGAATTCATGAAACTTCGTCGAGGGGGAATGAGTGTGAAGGAGTATTCTCTTAAGTTCACTCAACTATCTAAGTATCCCTTTACTTTGGTAGCCAACTCTTGGGCTAGGATGAATAACTTTGTGATGGGGGTATCTATATGGTCGATAAAGAATGTCGTATGGCTATGAACCATAATGATATGGATATATCTAGGCTCATGTTGTATGCCCAACAAATTGAAGAGTCCAAGCTTAGGGAGATGACTAGAGATGGAAAGAGGCCTAGATAAGAGGAGTCAATTCAACCTAAGTTTAAGAAGAGGTTCTATAATTAAGAATCTTCCACGGAAAAAAGGATAGGGTTCCAACCAAAATTCTCAAGGAGGTGATTATGCTTTTGAGAGGCCTAGGTATACTAGTTGTGGGAAAAAACACTTGGGTAGGTGTCTTTCCGGAATGGATAGTTGCTTTGGATGTGGTAATAGGGTTCATAAGATGAGAGATTTCCCTAACCTCAAGGCCATAGGGAAAGAGGTCAACCAAGATCCTCCTGGTGGTCCGGATCCCAATGCTCCTAAGAAGAATCGTTTTTATGCTCTCGGAGATGAAGACGTGACTAATCCGGAATGAAGGCCCCGGTAAGTCATAATTCCTTAAGGTTGTTATGTTTATTTTATCATATTAGTTTATATGTTCTTGTCGATCATATAGTCATGCTTTCATGATTAGATTGCTTGAAAGATGAATTCTTGAATTTCGAGCATGCTTCATTATTGGGATTTTGGCATTCACTGTGAAGAATATAAAAAAATTGATTTAATTGCTTTTTCATGAATGATGCTGTCAATATGTGTAGAAAAGATGTGAAGAGCGTTACTGATGTTGGAGAAGATAGTTCATCCATAAATGATGAAATTAGTATGTGGTGTGAATTATGGAACTTGTTCCAAGTTGCTTATGTTGCTAAATTTCTTAATGATGTGAAGTTGGTGCTCCTTCTGAGTATGAATGTTTTGAACTTTATGTAATTTGTTATATGCTGATAGTCGAGTACTTGATGCCTTTTAAAGTATTTAAGTGTCATTCGAGGATGAATGTTCCCAAGTGGGGGAGTATTGTTACGCCCTAAAATATGAATAGGTAAAACTAGAGCATCGCATGTGTTTCATAAGTTAATAATGTATTAAAATAGTATATTTTATCATTAGAAGTCAGTTCGTAAAGTTTGGGAGAGCTTTGGAAGCCAAACGCCCAAGACGTCCAAAAAGTAGTCGAAGTTTAACTAGTTTGTCGTAGTATTTTGTACTGAAGTTTTGTGGGATGGTTTGAGAGTGAAATTGAGTGTGAATGGTTCCTATGCATAGAGTGAAATGTAAAGGGTCAAAACTTACACGAACAACGCCCCAGGGACCACCCTAAGGGTCCCGAGGAGGACCCAAACATTGGACAAGAAGCTGCACAAGGCAGTGTGCAGGGTAGAATCTACAGTCCACCTCGGGACGCGCCAGACACCTTAGGTCCACTGCCTCAGAAATTTTGAGACGAAAAAATATGGAGTTTGCCTCGCGACACGCAACCAAGTCCTAGATTTGGCAGCTATATTTTAAAGTCAAATTTCTAGTTGGAAAAGGGTCCAAATGGTGTGGGGATCTTTTAGAACTTTTGGGGATCATTTGTGGACTGATTTAGGTCATTGTAAACCTCATTTCACCCATCATTTCAAACCCTAAAGATCAAATAAAATTTCTCTAAAAACCTTTTCTCCATGAAAAAACTCCATTGAAGAAGGTTCAAGCTCCAAGGAAGAGGAACAAGTTCTTCACCTTTTCTTCACCAAATTTTCGTGGGTTTCTTCATATTAAGGTATGGTAGTCATTCTTGAACCTTTTTTCTATCAAGAATCCGTTTCAAAGAAATTTGAAAAAGGATTTCAAACATAAAACTTCTTTATTCCTTGACTCTAAGTATGGGTCTTTGCATGAAAATGTTTTATTTATTAAAATGAGTTTTTGTTAGCTTTAGATGATGATTTTAATGTCAAAACCCCAATAGAATCATGTCTATGATTTTTATCAACTTTTGACTTATGAAATGGGTTCTATGAGCAGATAATGTTAAAGTTATTGTTTCTTGGTGGTTTTATTTAGTATTAGATACTGCCCTAAGGGCTATATTATTATGAATTTGTATGAATTGTGAATATGTGGTATAGGCTTAGATGAAGGGTAACTTGTTCTACTAGATGTGGCTTGTGAGACTTTCAGAACTTAAACTATTTCCCAAAATCTTATGCTCTGATACCAAGTCTTGTCACGACCCGAAAGCACCCCCTAGAAGTTAGGGAAAACCTTCGAATCGTGACCGGGCGTACTTGACCCCTTTGGGGTCTCGTACAAGCCCTCTAACTAGCATTCATAACATAAAGCATGAAAAGTAGTGCGGAATTAAAACTTTTCACGATAATAATAAATAAAGGAGTCTTTTCATAAATACTAGGAAATCTTATCGTCACAAGCCAACTTAAAAACACGACTTAGAATCATAGGGACACGGCCCTTTACAATAGAGTAAATACATATTTAAGTCTTAATAAGGAAACTAAGAAACATAAAAACTATGTCCTCGAATATATGAGGACATACCCAAGTCTTGAGAGATAGAATTCCCAAGCTTCAACTTCGATTCTCCAAAGGCTTCCAACCTATACTCATAAGGTATAAAACGTATGGGGTTAGTACAACAATGTACTAAGTATGGCATATGCAAAAACATGCAAAAAGGGACATTTTAGTAAAGATAGCTTTTTATGCAATTTAAATATAACCTTCATGAATCTAAAAGCAAACCCACATAAGAATCAACAATTAACACTTTATGGCTATCTTACCAAACTTAAAGTAAACAAAAGGAACATTTCAATTAACTTTACTAAACTTGCAATAATATTGAATAAAGCATCATAGTGAACATTTTGAATTCTTACAATGAAGACCTTACAGTGAAAGGCACGGTCCAAGTCATATGAACCCTTTTTCTTTGAAGTTGCCCTAACCCAAGGTTATTCTAAGACTCCCTAAGGTGAGCCAAGAAGGGACTCTCATTACACCTCCCCTCAAAGCACACCAAAGCGACCCTTAAAACTACCTAATCTTAGGCTTACTTCGTTAGAAATCAAATCCACGCCCTTGGCTAACATATGCAAAACACTCATGGAAATATAGGTCATACCAAGTGCAATGTGAGAGTAGCATCCCATACTACCACTCCTACTTAGTACTCCTAATGGATTCCATTTACTCAAGTACTCCACAATAATCCTCCATAACACTACACCATAGTACTCATTCACACAGAATTTCATGAAAGTACTCTTCTCCCATAGTAGGTAAGGTCACACCAAGTGCATGGTAGAATACAATCCCATACTACTACTCCCACTCATGCGGCCTACTTGGTATCTAAATGTGGATTTTAGCGACTTTCACGACATACATGACACAATTTCAACATACACAAGATAAATTAGTTTACAACTCAATTCTTTTGTGGAGTTTAGCTTAACTAACCGACAAAGAACCATGAGAGCTGGACATGGAATCCCGATATTAACCTCTATCGGATGAGGGATCCTTACTTGCCTATAGTAAGGTCATGCTTCTTAGCGTTTACATGGCTTTTCCAATAGCTACACCTATGCGGGCACATAGTTAAGGGATAAGGAGATTGCTACTAAGTAACTCACTCTCTACTAACGAGGAGTACTCATCTCAAGAGGTACTTTGGATTACAACATCTCAACTAATGAAGTGCAATCCACCTCCCCTTCATATCCTCTCGGTGCTAGGCATAACTCCACACGGATTTCTCAACATAAAAGTCTATCATAGGAAGCTCACTAGGAAATGGAGAGGTTGTTACTAGACACTACATCTCAACTCACGAAGTGTGTCCACCTCAAGATTTCCCCCTTTTTGCTCAAACTTGACATAATCAAATCTTAGAAAG